>QXEO01000280.1:4520824-5022271 GCA_007115705.1 Dactylis glomerata | reverse complement strand
TTGTCCAGATATATACTTTCTGTCTGATCTAAACAGTGCGTGCATGCATTGTATCCCTTGTTTGACTGTCCTGAAATGTTACTAAGAGCAGGCCAATCATTGATGGTTACGAAAAGCAACGCTCGAAGGTCAAATTCCTCTTGTTTGTGCTCGTCCCACACACGTACACCTGGTTCGGCCCACAGCTGTAAAAGTTCATCAACTAATGGCCTTAGGTACACATCAATGTCGTTGCCGGGTTGCTTTGGACCTTGGATAAGCACTGGCATCATAATGAACTTCCGCTTCATGCACAACCAAGGAGGAAGGTTGTAGATACATAGAGTAACGGGCCAGGTGCTGTGACTGCAACTCTGCTCCCCAAAAGGATTCATGCCATCTGTACTCAGACCAAACCATAAGTTCCTTGCGTCACCTGCAAATCTCGGGAACTCTCTCTCGATTTTTCTCCACTGCCGACCATCGGCGGGGTGCCTCAACTTATCGTCTTTCATACGATCTTCCATGTGCCATCGCAACAACTTCGCATGATCTTTATTTCTGAACAGACGTTTCAACCGTGGTATTATAGGAGCATACCACATCACCTTGGCAGGAACCCTCTTCCTGGGTGGCTCGCCCTCAATCTCACCAGGGTCATCTTTTCTGATCTTATACCGCAATGCAGTGCATACCGGGCATTTATCCATATTCTCATACTTCTCACCGCGGTAGAGGATGCAGTCATTAGGGCATGCATGTATCTTCTGCACGTCTAATCCTAGAGGGCAGACAAGCTTCTTTGCTTCGTACGTGCTGGCGGGCAATTCGTTCTTTCTTGGAAGCATCTTCTTCATCAGTACCAGCAACTTTTCGAATGACGAGTCAGTCACACCGGTCTCTGCCTTCCACTTCAGCAATTCCAGTGTGCTACCCAGCTTCTTCTGGCCATCTTCACAAGTTGGGTACAACAATTTGTTGTGGTCCTGTAACATCTGCTCGAACTGCAACCTCTCCTTTTCTGTGTCGCAGCCTCGCCGTGCTTCAGAAATGACCCGGCCAAGATCATCAGCGGGCTCATCTGGTTCCCGTTCTGCACCCTGATCTTCTTCTTCATTGTCTTCCATTGCGGTATCAGCATACTCAGGGAACATAGATCGGTAGTTGTCATCATCGTTCTCTTCTTCTTCATCGTCGTCTTCCATCATAACCCCTCTTTCTCCGTGCTTGGTCCAAACATTATAGCCCGACATAAAACCGGACCGAAGCAGGTGGCTCTGAATGACTCTTGAGGAAGTGTAGTCCTTCTCATTCCGACATTCAACACATGGACAAAACATATAGCCACCACCATGCTTGTTCGCATCGGCCGCATCTCGAAAAGAATGCACGCCTTCTCTGTAAGCGGCGGTGCGTCGATCACCGTACATCCATGGATGGCTCATCTGCGTCATGCAACAGTATATCAAACACAATCACGATCCTAAAAATTAGTACCGCACGGTCTAAACGAGGAAATATAGTTGCTAACCTTTTAGAATAAGTGGAAATAAAGAGGAAGAGGCTTAAGCGTGGCTCGGGCACCTCATATCGTAGTTGTGTTCGGTGAACTGAAGCGGCATCGCTCTAACAAACATTTCAACAAACACCTCTAGTGCATCCAAGCAAAAAGGAGAGCTAGCACACACTCACACACTTTCATCCAAAAAAATGCAAGAGGGGAGAGAGGGGCTGCAGGGGCCATATATATAGGCAGAGTACTTTAGTCCCGGTTTGAGACACAAACGGGACTAAAGGGGGCGCACATGCGGGTCGCCCAGCGCATAGCCCTTTAGTCCCGGTTTGTGTCTCAAACCGGGACTAAAGGCTCGTAACGGGCCGGGATCAAAGCCTCCCGGGCGGGTGGCGAATTTCGGGCGACGTGGCCGGGCCTTTAGTCCCGGCCCAGATGGAGGCCGGGACTAAAGGGTCCTGGCCAAAGGCCCGTTTTCTACTAGTGGGAGAAACCATTGACTTGCACTAAATTTAAACTCTTTTGGTGTTATGCGAAAATTGGTCAGTAAAGCTCTCACGAACTTGATGGCACACTTTACTTTTCTCGTTTTAAAATTTTAACATTGTGGCTCTCTTATGTTGAGTTGTTATGCTTGCAAGTTGTAAGTTGGAAATTAGCCCAGCCATGTCGTCATGGGGCAAGCTTTCAACATTGCACTATCTTTCATTTGAGTTGATATCGTGATCTTTTGTTTATGGATACTCGCGATGTGAAATAAGTTGGGAATCTTGCGGGATCATGGAGTTTTTATATGTGTTAGGGAAACGGCTGGGCCGCTAATCTAAGCCATGCATCATTCATGGTGGAAATTTACAGCATGCCCATAGTGGACATTCGATGACGCATCTCACAATAAAAACTGTACCAATGGTAAATAAAAGATATGTTGAGGTGTTCATTGTCTATTTGTCCTGTCATTTTGATGTGGGCTTGTTCCATGTCATCGGGCAAGGAGTTACCCCGTTGGCGGTTCTCGATGATACACATATATTTACAATGACAAGAGCTTGCTTGGGACTCTAAGTCGAGTAGCATGAGGTTTGGGTATTCGTATTTCACGGGATACGAGGTTTTCAACTTATGATTTGTCAAGCATATGTAGCATAATTGTATTCGCATTAAATTTAACCATTCAAGATGCCTATGATGGGGGCAATGAGAGTTCAAAGCCAGTAAGTACCATAATTTTTGAAGGTTTATAAAACTTGCAATCACTGCTTCCCTCCGCGAAGGGCCTTTCTTTTACTTTTATGTTGAGTCACCACCTTCTATCTTTATGCACCATCTAAGAGAGCATAGTTGTCATCCTGAGTATAATGTGTATTGTCCCTAAGTTTTCATTGATTGATTCATGATGTTGGTTTCACTTGTTCTCAAATTACTTGTATCTAGTCGCCCTCTTAAACTTGAAGGTGTCCTATGCATTTATGTTTTGCTCTCTCATGAAGGACAAGCTGAAAACCATTTGTATGTTTTTCCATATGATTTGAACACACGTTTGACTTTCATTGTTTTAATTTCATGATCTTTTGTTTATGTTCTTTTTCATGTTATAACATGGTTGCTAAGTTGCTTCTATCAAGATTATATCTTTTATGCACATGTTTTAAGTTCTTTTGATCCCAGCGCACAACGCTTACATATATCATTGATGGCGCGGTGATGATGGTGCCAGAAAACTTGTTGGCGTGTAGTTGATGAAGTAAATGATCGGCCAGTTGGAAACTCCAAGAGAAGGTTTGATGAACATAGCAGCAAGTTTTCCCTCAGTTATGAAACCAAGGTTATCAATCCAGTAGGAAAAAGACAGTACTCCAGAAGATGATGCCCACTAGCTGCGTGACACTCCAACAAGGGCGCCGTTAACGATTTCTTTTTAGCGCGTCTTCAACCAGTAGCAACGTGGAACCTGCACACAACACAACCAAATACTTTGTTCCCAACTTACGATGAGGTTGTCAATCTCATCGGTTTGCTTGAAACAAAGGAATGAGCGTATCGAGTGGAAAGTGATAATAGTATGCAAGTAAAATAAACAGTGCGAGTAAAGTAAACAGGTGATAGCAATATAAAGGAAATAGGACCGGGGTCCATAGTTCACTAGTGGTGTCTCTCCATAAGATAAAATAACATATGCTGGGTAAACAAATTACAGTTGGGCAATTGATAGAATAAATACAACGTGCATATATCGAGAGGATCACTATGAGATTTACTCTGGGCATTATAACAAGATACATAGACCGTCATCTAACTGCATCAATGACTAATAATCCACTTGTGGCGAATCAATCCGAGAACTCCACAAGTATTAAGTTGCGAACAACAGATAACTGCATTAAGCAAAGTGTGCAATGTAAACAAAGCATATGCCCTTGAGCATATGAATGTTGTTTTCTCCCTAATGGCAACAGCACATCTATAACCTTAGAGGTTTCTGTCACTCCCCCAGATTAAATAGAGGCGTGAACCCACTATCGGGCATAAATACCCCCTCTTGGAGTCACTAGCAACTACTCGGCCAAGATAGCTACTAACAACGGAGAGCATGCAAGATCATAAACAACATAGAGATAACATAAGATAATATTCAGCACATCAACTCAATCATAACACCAATATTCATCGGATCCCAACAAACACAACATGTAGAATTACATAACGGTAGTCTCGACCATGTAAAGCAGCTCACGAGATCTAAACATGAAGCACATGGTGGAGAAGACAACCAACTAGCTACTGCTATGGACCCATAGTCCAAGGTAGACTACTCACTCATCGCGCCGGAGGCAAGCATGGCGATGAAGAAGACCTTCGGTGGCGATTCCCCTCTCCGGCAGGGTGCCGGGAAGAGCTTCTGGACCCTCCCGATCTCGGGTCGACGGCGGCGGCGGATCGCGATGTATTCCCGTCGACCCGAGATCGGGAGGGTCCAGAAGCTCTTCCCGGCACCCTGCCGGAGAGGGGAATCACCACCAGAGGTCTTCTTCATCGCCATGCTTGCCTCCGGCGCGATGAGTGAGTAGTCTACCTTAGACTATGGGTCCATAGCAGTAGCTAGATGGTTGTCTTCTCCACCATGTGCTTCATGTTTAGATCTCGTGAGCTGCCTTACATGATCGAGATCACCGTTATGTAATTCTACATGTTGTGTTTGTTGGGATCCGATGAATATTGGTGTTATGATTGAGTTGATGTGCTGAATATTATCTTATGTTATCTCTATGTTTATTATGATCTTGCATGCTCTCCATTGTTAGTAGCTATCTTGGCCGAGTAGATACTAGTGACTCCAAGAGGGGGTATTTATGCTCGATAGTGGGTTCATGCCTCTATTTAATCTGGGGAAGTGACAGAAACCTCGAAGGTTGTAGATGTGCTGTTGCCACTAGGGGGAAAACAACATTCATATGCTCAAGGGCATATGCTTTGTTTACATTACACACTTTGCTTAATGCAGTTATCTGTTGTTCGCAACTTCATACGTGTGGAATTCTCGGATTGATTCACCACAAGTGGATTATTAGTCATAGATGCAGTTGGATGACGGTCTATGTATCTTGTTGTAATGCCCAGAGTAAATCTCATAGTGATCCTCTCGACATATGCATGTTGTCTTTATTCTATCAATTGCCCAACTGTAATTTGTTTACCCAGCATGTGTTATTTTATCTTATGGAGAGACACCATGATGCGTGATGAATGACCAGCCCGTTGGGAACCCCAAGAGGAAGGTGTGATGAGTATAGCAGCTATTTTTCCCTCAGTTAGAAACCAAGGTTTAATATCATTCAGGAGAGGAGAGACAATGACGACTGAAGATGATGCTTGCTAGTTTGCGACAGCAGCGGACAACTGGCGCCTCGTCCAAGCTTTGCTTGCTAGCTGCAACGTGGAACCTGCACACACACAAATAAATACTTTGCTCCCAACTTACGATGATGTTGTCAATCTCACCGGTTTGCTTGAAACAAAGGTTATGAGTGTATCGAGTGGAAAACAATAAATATGCGAATAAAGTAAACAGTATGAGTAAAGTAAACAGGTGATAGCAATATGATGGAAATAGGACCGGGGTCCACAGTTCACTAGTGGTGTCTCTCCATAGATAAAATAGCACATGCTGGGTAAACAAATTACAGTTGGGCAATTGATAGAATAAAGATAACGTGATATGTCAAGAAGATCACTATGAGATTTACTCTGGGCATTACAACAAAATACATAGACCGCCATCCAACTGCATCTATGACTAATAATCCACCCCCGGGGATATCAATCCGAACACCCCAAAAGTATTAAGTTGCGAACAACAGATAATTGCATTATGCAAAGTGTGTAATGTAAACAAAGCATATGCCCTTGATCATATGAATGTTGTTTTCTCCCTAATAGCAACAGCACATCTACCACCTTAGAGGTTTCTGTCACTCCCCCAGGTGAAATAGAGGCATGAACCCACTATCGAGCATAAATACCCCCTCTTGGAGTCACTAGCAACTACTCGGCCAAGATAGCTACTAACAACGGAGAGCATGCAAGATCATAAACAACATAGAGATAACAAAAGATATAATTCAGTACAGCAACTTAATCATAAACACCAATATTCATCGGATCCAAACAAACCAAACATGTAGAATTACATAACGGTGATCTCAATCATGTATGGCAGCTCATGAGATCTAAACATGAAGCACATGGTGGAGAAGACAACCATCTAGCTACTGCTATGGACCCATAGTTGATGACCCACAAGTATAGGGGATCGCAACAGTCTTTGAGGGAAGTATTACCCAAATTTATTGATTCGACACAAGGGGAGCCAAAGAATATATGTAAGCCTTAACAGATGAGTTGTCAATTCAGCTGCACCTGGAAACAGTCTTACTCGCAGTGGTTTATCAGTAGCAACAGTTTTATAGCAGTGACAGCAGGGAAACAGTAACAGCAGTAGCAAAATAGCAGCAGTAAAAGTAACGGTTGTAAACAGTAGGAACAAATACTATAGGCATAGGGATGGATAACGGGCATTGCATGGATAAGATAATTCATGAAATCAATGAGATACGGGCATTGCAGATAAATAATGATAAAGCATCCTAGTACAAACAATCATAGGCATGTGTTCCGTATATAGTCGTACGTGCTCACAAGGAGAAACTTGCACGACATCTTTTGTCCTACCAGCCTGTTGCAGCAGGGCCTCAAGGAAAACTACTGGTAATTAAGGTACTCCTTTTAATAAAGTACCGGAGCAAAGCATTAGCACTCGGTGAACACATGTGATCCTCACATCATAGCCATCCCCTCCGGTTATCCCAATTTCTGTCACTTTGGGGCCTCGGGTTCCGGACAACAATATGTGTATACAACTTGTAGGTAAGACCATAAACAACAAGTATCATCATAGAAATAATAACATGTTCAGATCTGAAATCATGGCACTCGGGCCCAAAGTGACAAGCATTAAGCACAACAAGTTGCAACAATGTCATAGGCACTAAATAAAGATACTAGGCACTATGCCCTATCAATCTCATATTAAATTACATGAACAATCTCATCCAATCCCTACCATCCCCTCACCTACAGCGGGGGAATTACTCACACATGGATGGGGGAGTCATGGATGGTCGATGGAGGAGCGTCGGTGGTGATGGTGATGAAGATCTCCTCCGAATCCCCGTCCCGGCAGGGTGCCAGAACGGAGTTTCTGGTTCCGAATCGCGGTTTCTGATGGTGGCGGCGCAGCGGAAGTCTATCTGGGAAAAACGCCGTCCCCCCGATCTTAAGTCGTCAGGGGGTATATGTAGGCGAGAGGGGAGACCGAGTGGGCGCCTGGAGCCTCCTCACACAGGGGTGGCACGGCCAGGGCTGGGCCGCGCCACCTATGTGTGACAGCCCCTCGAGCCCCCTCTCCGTCTTGTATTCTGGCTCCGTGGGTCTTCTGGTGAAATAGGATTTTTCATGATTTTTCCCGAATTTTTACTGGAAGTTGAATTTCTGCACAAAAACGAGACACCAGAGCAATTCTGCTGAAAACAGCGTCAGTCCGTGTTAGTTGTATTCAAAACACACAAATTAGAGGAGAAACAATAGCAAAAGTGTTCGGGAAAGTAGATACGTTTTGGACGTATCAACTCCCCCCAAGCTTAGCTATTTGCTTGTCCTCAAGCAATTCAGTTAACAACTGAGAGCGATAAAAGAAACTTTCACGAACACATTTGCTCATATGATGTATATATACTAACTATGTGATCAAATACTCAGGCAATTCATAATAAGAAATATGCAGCTAATGTCACCTCATAGTCAAGCAAGCTATGAAAGAGTGCCAATGCACTAATAACAAGTAACATGTGCATGAGAAGCTACAAGATTGTAATATGCATAAATGATATGAGAGAATGGTATCCCACTTGCCTTTATTTGTAGAGCAAAACATAAATGTTGAGGCACCTCTGAAGTCCAAGGGAAGACTAGAAGTAGAAATATCAAAGATACAAGCATCAAAGTTATACCACAATTAACCATGTTCTGGGACAAGCACATTATACTAAGAATAACAGCTATGCTCTCAAGAAGTGCTTAAAGTTAGAAGATGGTGACTCAACATAAAAGTAAACGAATGGCCCTTCGCAGAGGGAAGCAGTGATTTAACATGTGCTAGAGCTTTTCATTTGTAAAACAAAGATAAAAGTTTCTTTTGAGAGGTGGTTGTTCTATGTCAACGACTAGCAATGGGGACTTACTATCTTCCATAATAAACAAGTGAGAGCGGTTCCGAGTTCTTTGAAATTTGGCACATTGGTGCTCTTTTTATAAAGCTTTGGCACTCCTCCCCACCTTTTTCCTTTCTCAAACCATGGCTAACCGATTCCATCGGGTGCCCACCAACTTTCACATTCCTTTGGAGGAGTGCTTTTTTTCTTTCTTTTAGATTTAAGATTATAATGGTCTGACCAGCTCCCTTGCAAAATTAATGACGAGCAGATGAAGCTGCCTAGTCGAAGGGTACTTAATTTAATATGGAAGATAGCAATTCCGACCACTACATCCCCATGAGCTAAAAACAGTGGCACAAAATGAGAAGTAGTTGAAAGTTTTGAAAGGTAGCACATAAAAATTTACTTGGAATGGCTTACAAATACCATGCATAGGAATTTATAGTGGACTCTTTGGGAGACTTGGTTTTTGGTAATTGGATGCACGAGTAGAGCTCATACTCAGTACAAGTGAAGGCTAGCAAAAGACTGGGAAGCGACAATTGAGAGAGCAAAAACTATCATAATCATGCTTGCGACAAAACAAAATTAATATAGGCATAAAAATGATATAAGAACTCTGAGGCAATTTAGATCATCGAGGCTTAATTGACTTTTTGTTCAGTCATATGCATGCTTGAGCATGTGCTAAGTCGATTCAAATGAAGCTTTCAGAGGTGGATACCACAATATCATACCATACTATGAATAAAACGATGCATGCAAGCGTCTACATGACATGCTACAGGATAATAGTAAATTGAAACTAATCATATGAGAGCAAGAACTACAAAGTATCCATTAAATGACATATACCTTACATGAACTGACTAAGCATGTCCACATAGATGAGTATATGTACAAAAATGAAAACAAATAGAGTTCATACCAGCCTCTTACCACCTCTCGGATTGTCATATGTCGTCATTATTGCTCTTCACTTGTGTGGCTTGAATAATATAAGGTGAATACCAAGCTCCAATAGAGTAACGGAAAACTGAACTCTGCAACAAACTTTACAAAACCAAAGAAGAACAACAAATATTTTTGGAGTTTTCGATTTTTGAAAACAAAAGCGGAAGGAAATAGCAAACAAAGCAAAATATTTTTGGGTTTTTCAAGTAGCAAACCGAAATAGCAAGTAAAGCAAACCAAAGGTAAAAACTAAAGAACCAAATAGAGAGAAACAATGGAAATATTTTTGGTCTTTTTGTGTTTTGGAAGAAATGAAAACAAGAATGAGATCAATAAAGAAAGCGAAACATGAATATACAAAGGACCGACTAAATATGATATGTAGGTGAGTGAATCGTCGGCGTACCTCCCCCCAAGCTTAGGCTTTTGGCCTAAGTGGAGATCAATGCCGGCTTTGGTAGCTGCTCCAAGCCGGTGGGTCATCATAGGTGTAATCATACCCCGGTTCTCGCGAAGATGAAGCTGATGGCGCATAATCATAATAAGGCTGCGCATATGGAAAATTCATAGTGCTGGAGGGCTGCCCCGACTCTTCGGCGCCCTCCTCATCGTGCACAGGCGGCGGGTGCTCCTCTACGTATGCATCGAGCTCATCTTCTGTAAGCGACCATCCATTCCTGCGATCAAGGTTAAACAAAAGAGGTGCAGGCAAACGGATTGATCGTTCAGTCTTTACTACCTTCCAGGTAGTCTTCTTGAAAAAGGTTAGCTCAAATGTTAGATTAATCAGACTGGCAGGAGGAGAAATAAACTTATGTTGAACCATAGCATCAAGACCAAGTTTCTCTTCGGGGAACTGCAGATCTCGAGAATGAGGCAAAACACCATGAAAAGCTAACAGGCGTGAAGCTATAAGCCCCCCACAAACTCCCCCTTTCTCACGGTTAATATCCAGACGGAAAGCTATTAAGGCACCCAAATTGTAAGTTCTATCATGCCTTAAAGCAGCAGCAATAAAAGCTAGATCATGGAGAGACAATTTACTTGCAGATTTCCTAGCAAGAACACATTTGGTAATGAAGAAGGCAAAATATCGAATGGATGGGAAATGAATATTTCGAATTTTACCACCCTCTCCTGTGAAGCTTCTTCCTTGACAAATCTCCTCGTATAGTTCTAACAATTGCCTTGGTTGTCCCTTTATCTTCTCAAGCGATCCCCACTGTGGTACTCTAATAGCTGTACAGAAAACATCAAGAGGCAAGTCCACAGATTTGTTATAAATTTTATAATGAACCATGGGATTAGAAGCGGACCAACTAAATCTGAAATCCTGCACCACAGACATTGTTAGTTTAACATATTGGGGAGGTTCATCCTCAACAAAATATTCTAATCCTGCATTTGAAAGCAAGGTTTGGAATTCTTGTAGGATTCCAGCAGCACTCAAGAATGCTGAGCATGGATAGAGTGAGGGAAAAACCTTCTCTTCATGGTGAACTTTCATAACATCACGCACTTCTAGTTCATGTTGAGAGAGTTGATACACATTCTCCTCCATTTCTGAAATTTTTCAACGAACTCATAAAAAGTGATTTAAGGACAAGCAAATGTAGGAAACTACTATAGAGGATTACTAGAGAGTTATCATGCATCAAAATAATCTTTCTAAACAATAGAACAAGCATGCATACTCATTTATACTGTCACCTACAATGCTAAAATACTCAAGAAATACTTTACCAAAAGAAAATCTACTTGGACAAGTGGAGGAGTCACATACCGGAGAACAAATGATCCAAGTTTCAGCAAAAATGTTGGGCTAAACGAGGAGATCGAAAATTCCAGGTGAAAGACAGCAAGAACTCAAGCTTGAGCAAATGGGGCGGTGTTTTTCGGGAGAGAGAAAGAGCAGGGGAAGAAGAGATGAGTGAGGTGCCTAGTGGGGCCCCCTCACACATGGGTGGCGCGGCCAGGGCTGGGCCGCGCCACCTATGTGTGAGATGGCGTGGCTGCCCCACCCGGTGCCTCCCAGCTGTCTCTCTGCCCCATTTTTGACATAAAAATTTATAAAGAATTTTCTGGGATTTTTCGAGAAACTTTATTTTCGAGGATTTTTCAGAAATTGGCATATCGATAAAACTCAGGAAAAACGAGGATGAAAAGATTTCAAGCAAATCAAAACTAAGCATGCAGCAGCTTTGAGATACTCTTAATCATGCAACTAAACTGAAGGAATAAAATTTGACGAAAGTAAATAAAAGCGAGATGGGGTGGATGCGGTGAAAACGAAGTTTCGTTCATATAAATTCACTTTGCTAACAAGGTTGATCAAGTCTTGTTACCAAACTAACTTTGTATGAGGCAAAACTTTGCATATCACTTAATGCTTATGTTACCTCAACTTTGATAGGTATAGTCCCAACCATAACAATTTGACATTCTTCCTTGGGCTTTCGCTCTGAACAAATAATTTGACCAACTTTGATGGTCTACACATGCTTGATTGTATTTAGAGCATTCTTCCTATCAATCTTCTTGGGAAAATATACCGTATACTCTTTGTCATTGATATTAAAAGTGACTTTTCCTTGATTGCAATTAATAACAGCACCTGCAGTGTTTAGAAAAGGTCTCCCAAGAATAATAGACATATTATCATCTTCAGGCATTTCCAACACAACAAAATCAGTTAATATCAAACAGCTGTTAGCAACTTGAACAGGAACATTCTCACATATACCAATAGGAATAGTAGTAGACTTATCAGCCATCTGCAAAGATATATCAGTTGAAACCAATTTTTCTAAATCAGGTCTCTTATAAAGAGAAAAGGGCATGACACTAACTCCAGCTCCCAAATCACATAAAGCAGTTCTAACATAGTTATTTTTAATGGAGCAAGGAATGGTAGGTATACCCGGATCTCCAAGCTTCTCTGGAACTTTACCATCAAAAGAATAGTTAGCAAGCAGAGTGGAAATTTCCTCACTAGGAATTTTCCTTTTGTTAGTGACAATATCTTTCATATACTTTGCATAAGGAGGCATTCTAATAGCATCAGTCAAAGGAATTTGCAAAAATAAAGGTCTCATCCATTCACAAAACCTGTTGTAGTGTTCTTCTTCCTTGGACTTGTGTTTCTTACTGGGAAAAGGCATTGGTTTCTGTACCCAAGGTTCTCTCTCCTTACCATGCTTGTTGGCAATGAAGTCTTCTTTGGTGTACTTTGCATTCTTATCAATCTTTTCTGGTTCTTCTTCAACTTCTTCTTTATCCTCTTCTTTATCGGAAGCATCTCCTGGTTTAGTTTCAGCATCAGAAATAGAAACACTGTTAGGATCTTTACCTGCATCAGAGGATTCTGTAGTTGTTTTATGTTTCTTCTTCTTCTTCTTGGAAGGAATATCATCACTTGAAGTGCGTTGAGAATCTTGCTCAACCCTCTTAGGATGTCCTTCAGGATATAATGGGTCTTGAGTAGCAGCACCACTTCTTGTGCATATTTCACATGCTTGCTTCTCTCTTGCAGCATTAACTAGCAGGTCTTGCTGCACTTTGGTAAGCTGATCAATTTGTGTTTGAACCATTTGAAAATGTTTAGCAAGTATCTTTACATCATTGGCGGTTCTCTCCACAATATCCTGCAACTTGTTAATAACTCTAGAATTCTCCAACAGATGATTATGCACCATTCTATTAAAATTTTCTTGCTTAACAATAAAATTATCAAACTCATCTAAGCATTGATCAGGAGGTTTAGTGTGAGGAATATCTCTTTCATCAAAGCGCTGGAGAGAGTGTACCTCAATAGTAGATGAGCGAGGGATTGGCTTACATAATTCTTCTATAGGAGGTAAATTCTTCACATCTTCGGCCTTAATACCTTTCTCCTTAAGAGATTTCTTAGCCTCCTTCATAACTTCATCATTTAATTCAATCATCCCTCTCTTCTTCGGTGTAGGCTCTGTAGATGGCGCAGGAGTTGGTGCTGGTGTTGGCTCAACTAAAGTCCAATCATCATGATTCCGGCTTATTTTAGCCATTAACTCTTCAGCTTCAGCCGGAGTTCTTTCCCTGAAAACACAACCAGCACAACTATCGAAATATGATTTAGATTCATCCGTTAGTCCATTATAAAATATATCAAGGAGTTCATTTTTAGGCAATGGCTCTTTGGGCAAAGCTCTAATTAAAGAACAAAACCTTGTCCTAGATTCAGGCAGTATCTCTCCTTTTCCCTGTTCAAAATCAAAGATTTTCTGCACAGCAGCATGTTGAGCACTAGCGGGAAAATATTTCTGAAAGAAAGCATTAACCAAAGCAATAGGACTAGTAAGAGATCCAGGAGACAAGCTATTAAACCAAGTTTTAGCAGCATCTTTCAACGAGAAAGGAAAAATCTTAGCCACAAAGTAAGTGCGGAGCTTAATATCATCAGAAAACAAATTACTCAAAGTAGAAAGCTCATTCATGTGCTCCATAGCACTCTCATCTTTAGTACCACAAAAAGGAGTTTTCTCAACAATAGATATGTAAGATAAATCCAAAGAGAAGTCATAATCCTTGTCTCTAATATTGATAGGAGAAGCAGCAAACTTAGGATCAGGAGACAAATTATATCTAACAGAACGTCTAGCAAGAAGTTCTTTAACATTACCTGCATCACGAGCAGCACGTGCTTCTGCAATAAAATCATCATTAAGCTCAATGTAAGCATCATCATCATAATCATCACTAGAACATTCCCTAGACTCGGGTGAACTAACAGGTGTAACAGTGGTGTTTCCCAACTTAGCTCTAGCAATAGTAGCCTCTAAAAAGGAACCTAGTGAACCTCTCTCATCAAGCACAACAGAAGCATCATCTAAATTATCAGTGGCACTTTCAATCTCAGCAGAAGTAGTAGCAGTAGCGTGTGGGTGTGGTGGTGTAAGCAACTTACTCATAACAGATGGCGAATCAAGAGCAACAGAGGTGTTGAGAGTCGTACCTCTTCTTGTAGTGGATGGCAATATAGGAACTTTTCCATCACGAGGTTTACCCATGATGAAAGGATTGCAGCGAACAATATGAATACCAAGTGAACTTACAGATAAAGCTATGCTCCCCGGCAACGGCGCCAGAAAATAGTCTTGATGACCCACAAGTATAGGGGATCGCAACAGTCTTTGAGGGAAGTATTACCCAAATTTATTGATTCGACACAAGGGGAGCCAAAGAATATATGTAAGCCTTAACAGATGAGTTGTCAATTCAGCTGCACCTGGAAACAGTCTTACTCGCAGTGGTTTATCAGTAGCAACAGTTTTATAGCAGTGACAGCAGGGAAACAGTAACAGCAGTAGCAAAATAGCAGCAGTAAAAGTAACGGTTGTAAACAGTAGGAACAAATACTGTAGGCATAGGGATGGATAACGGGCGTTGCATGGATAAGATAATTCATGAAATCAATGAGATACGGGCATTGCAGATAAATAATGATAAAGCATCCTAGTACAAACAATCATAGGCATGTGTTCCGTATATAGTCGTACGTGCTCACAAGGAGAAACTTGCACGACATCTTTTGTCCTACCAGCCTGTTGCAGCAGGGCCTCAAGGGAAACTACTGGTAATTAAGGTACTCCTTTTAATAAAGTACCGGAGCAAAGCATTAGCACTCGGTGAACACATGTGATCCTCACATCATAGCCATCCCCTCCGGTTATCCCAATTTCTGTCACTTTGGGGCCTCGGGTTCCGGACAACAATATGTGTATACAACTTGTAGGTAAGACCATAAACAACAAGTATCATCATAGAAATAATAACATGTTCAGATCTGAAATCATGACACTCGGGCCCAAAGTGACAAGCATTAAGCACAACAAGTTGCAACAATGTCATAGGCACTAAATAAAGATACTAGGCACTATGCCCTATCAATCTCATATCAAATTACATGAACAATCTCATCCAATCCCTACCATCCCCTCACCTACAGCGGGGGAATTACTCACACATGGATGGGGGAGTCATGGATGGTCGATGGAGGAGCGTCGGTGGTGATGGTGATGAAGATCTCCTCCGAATCCCCGTCCCGGCAGGGTGCCAGAATGGAGTTTCTGGTTCCGAATCGCGGTTTCTGATGGCGGCGGCGCAGCGGAAGTCTATCTGGGAAAAACGCCATCCCCCCGATCTTAAGTCGTCAGGGGGTATATGTAGGCGAGAGGGGAGACCGAGTGGGCGCCTGGAGCCTCCTCACACAGGGGTGGCGCGGCCAGGGCTGGGCCGCGCCACCTATGTGTGACAGCCCCTCGAGCCCCCTCTCCGTCTTGTATTCTGGCTCCGTGGGTCTTCTGGTGAAATAGGATTTTTCATGATTTTCCCGAATTTTTACTGGAAGTTGAATTTCTGCACAAAAACGAGACACCAGAGCAATTCTGCTGAAAACAGCGTCAGTCCGTGTTAGTTGTATTCAAAACACACAAATTAGAGGAGAAACAATAGCAAAAGTGTTCGCGAAAGTAGATACGTTTTGGACGTATCAATAGTCCAAGGTAGACTACTCACTCATCGCTCCGGAGGCAAGCATGGCGATGAAGAAGACCTCCGGTGGCGATTCCCCTCTCCGGCAGGGTGCCGGGAAGAGCTTCTGGACCCTCCCGATCTTCGGGTCGACGGCGGCGGTGGATCGCGATGTGTTCTGGAAATCTGATCGGGTACTTAGGTTTGTCTCGTCGGGGGGTCTTTATAGGCGAAGGGGCATCGTCAGAGGAGGGGCCAGGTGACCACACACGGGGGTGGCGCGGGCCAGGGGCTGGCCGCGCCACCTGTGCGTGTGGGCCCCTGGTCCCCCGCCTCCTACTCTCCTTCGGATCTCTAGAAGCTTCCGGGTAAAATAAGACTTCAGGAACTTGTTTCGTCCAATTCCGAGAATATTTCCTGTGTATCACTTCTGAAACACAAAAACAGCAGAAAACAGGAAACTGGCACTGTGGCACTTGTTAATAGGTTAGTTCCGGAAAATGCATAAAAGTGCCACTAAGTGTAACGAAACTATAGGCAAATGGTGTAAAAACAAGGATGGAGCATCAAAAATTATAGATACATTTGAGACGTATTAAGCATCCCCAAGCTTAACTCCTGCTCGTCCTCGAGTAGGTAAGTGATAACAAAAGAATAATTTTTGAGGTGACATGCACCTACACAATCTTGATCATATATGTAAGCATTGGTGAGCTGGGATCATAAGAACTTAAAACATGGGCATGAAGATATAATCATGACAATAAGAACTTAGCAACCATGTTGTAAACATGCAAATGAACACAAACAAAAGATCATGATAATGAAACAATGAAAGTCAAACGTGTGTTCAAATCATAAAGAAAAACATACAAATGGTTTTCAGCTTGTCCTTCAAAGAGAGCAAAACATAAATGCATAGGACACCTTCAAGTTTAAGAGGGCGACTAGATACAAATAATTTAAGAACAAGTGAAACCAACAATATGAATCAATCAATGAACTGTGGGACAATGCATATCATACTAAGAATGACAACTATGCTCTCTTAATGGTGCATAAAGAAAGAAGGTGGTGACTCAACATAAAAGTAAAAGAAGGGCCCTTCGCAGAGGGAAGCAGTGATTAAACATGTGCTAGAGCTTTTCATTTGTAAAACAGAGAGATAAAACTTAATTTTGAGAGGTGGTTGTCTTTGTCAACGACTGGCAATGGGGTTCTTACTATCTTCCATACAAAAATGAAGCAAGTTTTTGAGAGAGAGATTGGCACTTTTGTGCTCTTTTATAAAGCTTGGCACTCCTCCCCACCTTTTTTCCTTTCACAAACCATGGCTAACCGATTCCATCGGGTGCCCACCAACATTCACTTTCCATGGAGGAGTGCCTTTTTTTCTTTCTTTTTCTCATTTTTTTCTTTTTGGAATAAGCAATATGGAAGATAGCAAATCCGACCACTACGTCCCCATGAGCTGAAAACAGTGTCACAAAACGAGAAGTGTTTTGAAGGTTTTTGAAAGGTAGCACATGAAAATTTTACTTTGGAATGGCTTACAAATACCATGCATAGGAATTTATAGTGGACACAATGGCAAACTTTGGCTTTTAGGAGTTGGATGCACGAGTAGAGCTCATACTCAGTACAAGGCGAGGGCTAGCAAAAGACTGGGAGCGACCAACTAAGAGAGCAATAATGGCCATAATCATGCAAAGCGACAAAGCGACATTAAAAGAAGCATACGATGGCATCAAAAGTCAAAAACTAAATGATCATGAAGGCTATTGGCGACTTTGTAAGAGTCTAACATGTGTGAGCATGCGCCAAGTCTACCCAAATAAAGCATCAAGGAGAAAACCAAAATAATGCTTCCATACAATAAAAACAACGCATGATTTTTTCAAAGGCTCATTAAGCAATCTCAGTTATTTGAGACAAGTCATGCTATAGCAAAACCACTAAGCATACTATCAAAAAGACATCAAGCATGACATGAAAAAGCCTAAGCCGCAGTCTACACAAGCTCCTTCTTGTACCACTATTTTGCACAAAGCTTTTTCTCTTTTCCAACACCATTTGAAATTTTTATAAACACCTCTTTTGATGAAAACCAATAAAGATCAGAGGAAAAAATACACCTTGATGAAAAGATATGACAAGGTCTGAACGCAAATCAAGGCGAAAATGAAAACCAAAAGCAGTAGCAGAAAAAGAAGAAACGCTCGATTTTTAATAAGAGTGAAAACTAGAGCGTTCTTTGCAAATGAAAACAAGGTAACTTCTCCAAAAGAAATTTGTTGGGGTCCAACCATTTATTGCAGCAAACAAACAAACTAAACCAACTAAGAAAACTAAAACAACTGACGCTCCAAGAAAAACACATAGTGCATGAAGCAATAAAAATATAGTGTTTTGAAAGGTGACCTGATTTTTGCCGATGAAGAAGGGGTGCCTCGGGGGCATCCCCAAGCTTTGACGCTTGTACTTCTTGGATATTTCTTGGGGTGATGCGTGGGCATCCCCAAGCTTGAGCTTTTGTCCATTCTTCAACTCATCTCATCATTCTCCAATCCCTACACTTGAAAACTTCCTTCATACAAAACTAAACACAAATCTATTAGCAACATTAGTGCAAGCATAACATATAATCAATCTCTATTTGCTTCAGGTTTCAACTCAAAACCACCACATATATAGCAAATACTACTGTAGCAACTTCCCCAAAAGTTCCATGATCAAAAGAACTCAAAAGAAAGCAATAAAGTGGCAAACACAAATATTGGCAGAAATCTGTCAAAACTGAACAGCTGACAAAGGTCGAATTTTTGAGGGATTTTCTGTTGCTCCAATCAAAAAGTGTTCAACTAAGAAAAGTTTGGATATAACCTGGGGCATATGCACAAGAAATCGCAGGTCCGAAAGATAAACAGAGAATTTTCACGAATTTTTACGGTGCAGCACCGAAAACAGTTTCAGGACAGCAACATCCCCAAATCTTTACCTCACTCAAATTAGAGGCTTCTCTTGGCACAAAAACGAAATAAACAAGATAAGGAGCGGTCATTACAGTAGTAATGACTTCCAAGACCCAAATAAAAGAAAAAGTACTGAAAAAGAAAACATTGGGTTAACTCCCAAGAGTGCTTTTCTTTAACGCCTTTGAGCTAGGCGCAGAAAATTGCGAATCAAGTATTATCAGCAGAAGCATTAAGATCAACAGAAGAGGTCTTGTCAATAAGGCATTGTATTTCATCCACATAAGTTTTTGAAGTCCCTTTGTGATCATGCTTTGGTACACTATTCTCATCAAAAAGATTTTCAGGACAAATCTAGGCAAAATTATTTCCGAAGGCTTCACTCAATCCCAAAAGCTTGCAAGGTATAGGTATCTCGGTCCCCTCTTCACTAGTATCAATAACCTTTATAGGCGAACCAAGTTTATTAAAATGTTTAAGAACTTTCCTAGCTTCAATAACGACATCCTTAAATTCTAGGCGCAAAGTTTCTAAGATAAAAGCTTTCTTTTCGGGATCCTCAATTTCATGAAGCTTAAGGAACATATATTGCATAAAAGGATTAAGACTAGCAAACCTAGTTTCCAACATGTCAATTAATATAACAGAAGCAACTTCAATACTAGGAGCAAGCTCAACCCAAGACTTTTCCTCATCTTCCTCATGCATACTAATGTGATTGAAGAACTCCTCAATGTTACTTTTTCCAATAATCGAACCACTACCTACTGAGAGGTCCTCCAGAACGAACTTAGAGAACATCATGATAAACCAAAATAAAGAAATAACAACTACCAAGGATTTTAATTTTTTGGGTTTTTTTGATATAAAGCAATGCAGGTAAAATAAATAAAGTAAAGCAAAACAATAACAAAGTAAAGAATGTGTGTGCGAAGAACTCCCCTCGCAGAAGTCTTCTCTTCCTCCCCGGCAACGGCGCCAGAAAATTGGCTTGATGCGTGGTGAATGACCAGCCCGTTGGGAACCCCAAGAGGAAGGTGTGATGAGTATAGCAGCTAGTTTTCCCTCAGTTAGAAACCAAGGTTTAATATCGTTCAGGAGAGGAGAGACAATGACGACTGAAGGTGATGCTTGCTAGTTTGCGACAGCAGCGGACAACTGGCGCCTCGTCCAAGCTTTGCTTGCTAGCTGCAACGTGGAACCTGCACACACACAAACAAATACTTTGCTCCCAACTTACGATGAGGTTGTCAATCTCACCGGTTTGCTTGAAACAAAGGTTATGAGTGTATCGAGTGGAAAACAATAAAAGTATGCGAATAAAGTAAACAGTACGAGTAAAGTAAACAGGTGATAGCAATATGATGGAAATAGGACCGGGGTCCACAGTTCACTAGTGGTGTCTCTCCATAGATAAAATAGCACATGCTGGGTAAACAAATTACAGTTGGGCAATTGATAGAATAAAGATAACGTGATATGTCAAGAAGATCACTATGAGATTTACTCTGGGCATTACAACAAAATACATAGACCGCCATCCAACTGCATCTATGACTAATAATCCACCCCCGGGGATATCAATCCGAACACCCCAAAAGTATTAAGTTGCGAACAACAGATAATTGCATTAAGCAAAGTGTGTAATGTAAACAAAGCATATGCCCTTGAGCATATGAATGTTGTTTTCTCCCTAATAGCAACAGCACATCTACCACCTTAGAGGTTTCTGTCACTCCCCCAGGTGAAATAGAGGCATGAACCCACTGTCGAGCATAAATACCCCCTCTTGGAGTCACTAGCAACTACTCGGCCAAGATTGCTACTAACAACGGAGAGCATGCAAGATCATAAACAACATAGAGATAACAAAAGATATAATTCAGTACAGCAACTTAATCATAAACACCAATATTCATCGGATCCCAACAAACCAAACATGTAGAATTACATAACGGTGATCTCAATCATGTATGGCAGCTCATGAGATCTAAACATGAAGCACATGGTGGAGAAGACAACCATCTAGCTACTGCTATGGACCCATAGTCCAAGGTAGACTACTCACTCATCGCTCCGGTGGCAATTTTCCCCTCTTCGGCAGGGTGCCGGGAAGAGCTTTTGGACCCTCCCGATCTTCAGGTCGACGGCGGCGGCGGATCGCGATGTGTTCTGGAAATCTGATCGGGTACTTAGGTTTTTCTCGTCGGGGGGTCTTTATAGGCGAAGGGGCGTCGTCAGAGGAGGGGCCAGGCGGCCACACACGGGGGTGGCACGGGCCAGGGGCTGGCCGCGCCACCTGTGCGTGTGGGCCCCTGGTCCCCCGCCTCCTACTCTCCTTCGGATCTCTGGAAGCTTCCGGGTAAAATAAGACTTCAGGAACTTGTTTCGTCCAATTCCGAGAATATTTCCGGTGTATCACTTCTGAAACACAAAAACAGCAGAAAACAGGAAACTGGCACTGTGGCACTTGTTAATAGGTTAGTTTCGGAAAATGCATAAAAGTGCCACTAAGTGTAACGAAACAATAGGCAAATGGTGTAAAAACAAGCATGGAGCATCAAAAATTATAGATACGTTTGAGACGTATCACACCACTAGTGAACTGTGGACCCTGGTCCTATTTCCATTATATTGCTATCACCTGTTTACTTTACTCGCACTGTTTACTTTACTTGCATACTACTATCACTTTCCACTCGATACGGTCATACCCTTTGTTTCAAGCAAACCGGTGAGATTGACAACCTCATCGTAAGTTGGGAACAAATATTTGGTTGTGTTGTGTGCAGGTTCCACGTTGCAGCTGACAAAGCAAAGCTTGGACGAGGCGCCCTATAAATTGTCCAGAGCTGTCGCAAAGCTAGCAAGCATCACCTTCAGGAGTATTGGCTTTTTCTACTGGATCGACAAACCTTGGTTTCTTACTGAGGGAAAAACTTGCTGCTATATTCATCATACCTTCCTCTTGGGGTTTCCCAACTGGCCGGTCATTCACTCCATCATCACCGCGCCATCTGTAGCAATCATCACCCCATTAGTCACATTACCTACTTTGTTTGTATGATCGAGTACACATAATGACATAATTTATTCGACTTCCTTCAGACCAATGATGTTACTCGCATAATGATATTTTGTATACCAAAACATAACGGAAAATAATGTGATATCAATGAAATCAATTTTTTTGTTTAACACTTTCAAACAACTACAAATGATGCCCTCGCATTTGCAAGGGCCACCATGCTAGTTTTGTTTTAAAATTCTTTTCATGTACTAAATACTAGTACTCCATCATGTCATCGGAAAGGCGTAATTCTGAACACTAAAAGTAGGATTTATTGTTATTTTATCTTATAAAGCAATTATAAATCACATAAATAGTTTAGCTCCAGCTTGCATTTATTTTTGGCAAGGGATAAAATCATAGCTATCCAACCTCTTATTCTTTAGATGTACACGTAATGGAAAACATAAGAGTTTGAAACCATACCTTCTACTAGATGAACAAAAAAAAATAGTGACTGTTTCAAAGTTATGTGCAACTTCAGTTTGCCGTTTCTACATATACAGTTGCTTGCAATATTTGTGCAGCTCTAGTCCACACAACAGACTTGTCCTTCTTAATATAAAAATAATTTCATGGCCACCTAAGAAATACTTCCTCTGTTCCTTAATATAAGTTGTATAGTTGTACACTAGTGATGCAATAATTTCATGGCCACCTAAGAAATACAGTCCAAAAGGGAAAATTCCATTCCTTTTAGATATTAATACCTCTAGATGATCGATGTGTCACTAGAGAAAAAATAGGGAAATCCTGGAACCCTATCTCTCTCAATCGTATTGGCTCCTAATTTAGCATAGTAAACCCAACAATCCAATAATAAACCTTATATATTAAATTTTCCACAAAAACTATAAACCTTATATCAACGAATGGAGGGAGTAGGAAATCCAAAATTTTGACCGGTGAGTGAGAGTATCTGTTGTCTAATGCGTGTTTGTTCCAAGGTTTAAATTAGCGTGCTATTTCATTTAGCGTGACCCTTCTCCAGATGATATACACGCTATAGCGTAATAATAGCGTGCTATATTTAAAAATAGCATTTGGAAATTTTAGTAAAAAAATAGAGGATTTCAGTAAGAATAAAGCATATAGTGAAACAGATAGATGTTTTAGCACAATTATAGTTATGTTAACAATTAATATTTGCATCATATATTCGTTTAGTTGACACATTTATCATATGATTGCTTACTCCACACCAGTACAACGGAAAAATAGCGTGTTATATTTAAAATAGCATTGACGCTTTGATGTTTTAGCGCGACATAGCATGCTATATATTTTGCAAATAGCGTCATAGCGAGCAAAGTTACGAAAATTTAGCGTGTACACTCAAAATACGCTATAGCGCGCTATTTAGCGGGAAATAGCGCGCTATTTTTTTTCCTTGGTTTGTTCGTTGTGTGAGCTCCGGGCAATCAGGAGAAATTTGTGCCAGGTCCTATGATTAGTATATTGCTTAGCAAAGATGGGCAAATAATACAATAGTTTCCAGAGGATGCGGTCGTAATTTCATGCATGCACCCTAGCTGTGTAGCCAGCAGGCAGGGAGGAGTGGCACAAACCTGAACTTGGCATCTAGAGACTGTTGCTGCATGCTACCACATCCATATATCCTGACCGATCTCGCCGCAGCTCTAACGAACTGACACCAGCCGATCCAGGAGACGGAGCTGCATGGCGCTGCTCAGATTTTTCCCGAGGGCATCATGCTGTGTGCGAAGCTGACATGACCCGGATGAGGGTGACCGGGGAGCCTGTTGCAGCTGCTAGCTACCGATCCATATGCACCTGGATAAACTAGGTATCCGTTCTGGGCCTGACGATGGATCAGAGCAAGGAATGGTATGGGCAAAACAAAAGGCATGATGGATCGTGGTGCTCCTTTGTTTTCTTTGTCCGGGAGAGAGGGCAGTTGTAGTTGTACACTAGTGATGCAATAACGGGGTTCTGTTATGGTATGGGGATAACTGGACAGGGCCCTCCATATGCTCTTTGTCATGCCGCCTTGTCCTATGAAATATGAGCCATGCAATGCAATCCGACTCCTGTATATGCATGTAACAACATGTGGCCTTGTGGGAAACATGCATATATGGTCCAAATTGCAAATATCTACACCCTCCTTGGAAAAATTATCTGCCCTAGCCGCCGACTATTTGATTTGGACCATCTTTGTGACACATGCACCAATATATTTTCTTAAGAAAAAAAATACCATATGGCCTTGCTTTTTATAGAACCAATTATTCCATGATGGGATGCTTACTGTTTACTAACATATATGGACATGCATGTCATGTGTTAAATCATGCCTTTTCTACCGTAAATCATGCATAGCATGTATCTAGGCCACCTACCGGAATCCTTTAGATTGATTCCATATTGATCTTGTTTAGGGAAACTCCAATGCAAAGGCCATTTCAGACATCAAATATGTTTGATTTGGTTCGTCTGAGTCACGTGACAGACAGTCTGAGAGGCCCATGACTCCCACAGACGAATGAGTCGCAGCATTGGAGTTACCCTTAGATCTTTCTTGATGGCCAAGCCATGTAATATGAGATGTGTGGCCCTTCCCCAAACGTACTTGTTCTCAGCATGGAGAGTTGATTTTTATAAGGCATCTAGCTGGTGTAGTGGTGTTATATTTTAACCAAGACTGAAGAGCAAAATCATATTTTATACGTGGATAGGGCAAAAGATGCATGCACGCTGTAAAAGTAAAAAAACGATATATCAATGGCCAGGGACGAAGCTGCCCTGAGATGATTGAGGTCAGCTGACCCCAATGAGATGTGGCAATTTATTCACTAATTAGCAGTATCAATGCTTATTTATATAGAATGATCTCAGTGTAATACCAGGGAAAATATGTAAAAATTAATCAATTTGACCCTTTTATCAAACTTCAACACAAAATGAACCGGATATTTTTTTTTTCATAAACTAACCACTTTTGCGTGACGCCCTACCTCAGGACGCCATGGTTGTATTGGACGGCACCCTAGGACGCCATGGTCTTGCATGACTCTCCGGGGCAGGCTGCCGTGCTCCAAATTAAATATGATGTGCAACCATAGCGCCATGGGGGCGGCACTGGTTAGATTATGATATTTTTGATTTTTTTCTATAACTAATTTATTTTGCGTTAAAGTTTCATAAAAGGGTCAAATTGGTTCATTTTTACAGAAAATATAAAGATGACCCCATTGACATAATGACATTTTTTTCTAGCTTCGATGGCTATAAAAGCTAGTCAAGGATAACTTTAGAGAAGCAGCCGGTCAAGGATAACGAGACAGTGGTAGATGAGTGAGGGATTGACGAGACTCGTCCATCCATGGTGCGATCTCTGCACCCTTGTTCACCGTCACACATCCATCAGCCATGTAAGTCCATGTGTGCGCTGATGTGGCCCATCAGCCGCTGCTGCCTCATGCGTGCCGATCGATCGAACGAACACGGATGAGAGAAGGAAGAAAAGGTGGATCTCCACCAAGGCACCACTCCTGCCGCTTGCTTCCTGTCGTGGTGTAGCTAGCGGCCGTGCATCGGCTAGCTAGGTAGGTAGCTACAATGGCATGGCATGGCAAACAGTCTCCACGGACATGGCCTCTGCCCCCCTTCCCTACCGCCGCTACTGTTGGGACGATGCATGTCAAGTCTTGTCAAGGCCCCGCCAGTTAGTTATTGACATGTTCCGCCGGACCCTACCGCCTTTCCGGCGTAGCTAGACACAGTGCTGTGGCAGTATGAAACATGGATCCCTGACCGAGAAGTGGCCGGGTGATGGATGGTTGTGGAGCGGCGGCCGTCTTTTAACGAGATGGCCGGGCTATGATTTGTCACGTCGGAGGTAGGCGCGTCGGCCATCTAGGTAGCATGCAGGCAGGACAGGGGCGAGGCCGGCCGGCGATCCCCAGTCGATCTTTTCTTCACTCCACGTGATCGCCCACACCGCTTGTCATCGCTGCGTTCGCCTTGGGATGGAATCGCTAGGCGTACAGACGAGGAATTTTGCCACGGTTTTAACCGCGGCCGGTAAATAAGTTGATTTCCCTAAATTCAGCATGTTTATCTCGTTGTACACTGCTGACTGCAAAGTGGAGTACTTTACATGACACGGTGCCCGGCCTACTCGCCGGCGGTCTACTGTAGTCCTGCAACGGAGAAACTGGCAGTAATCAGTCAAACGACTTTTGCGCAATGAAGGGATTCTAATTAAACGTGGCTTAGAACATCTTCACCGGGGCCTAAAAAATGTGGGGTGCACGCGTCGGATGGACCATTTTGAGGGCGCTGACAGGCCCTTTTAAAATTTTGTGCTCAGTGTCACACACCGGCCCCTCGGCCCCAAATTTATGCAAATTTCACCCAAATTCATAAAACCCGTTGATTTCATTATATTTATAGCAAATTTGAGCGGATTTTATAGGGATTTGAAAAAAACTAAACTAATCTAATATCCGATGCCGCCGCCACCGCCGTAGCTCCCGCCTCCGCCTCCGCGTCGACCACCGCTGTGATGCCCGCCTCCGCTGCTGCTGTTGCCGCCATCGCACTCCTTCCTCACCGCCGGCTTGACGTCCTCGTCATCGTCGCTGACGAGGTCGACCACCAGCTTCACGGCGCCTGCAGCACCCGGTGCTCCACCAACCATGGCCAGCGAGTGCGCCATCACCAACGTCTGGCCTGACGCGTCTGCAGGATCATCGGGGTGGCGGGAGAGCACCGCCTGCAGCTCCCGGTGCTCTAACCACCACGCCGCGTCTCCTCGAGTAGCTCCGGCGGGATTTGCTCCCACTCCTCCTCTGGCTCCTCCTTCTTCTCGTGGGGGGTGGCACCGAAGAAGATCCCACGGCTTCCCGGATGACGATCTCGGTGGGTCGTCATGCCGCTAGCGGGTACGGCATGGAGCGCGCCGCAGAACGCCCGTCCGACGACGAGCTCCGCGACCTCGCCTGGGGCGGCGCTGAACGAGCGCCTGGAGTGGGATGGCACGCCGAGGGCACTTAGCCGTTTTTCCGGAGCACGTCGTCGACGTCGTGGTTCTGCCACCATGCGCACCGGCCGAGGACATTGTAGCGGCCGGTGTAAGGCCTGGCGAACTCGCCGAGCTCCTCCTGTCGCTCCCGCTGCAGCCGCGGCGTGGCGTGTTCTCCGGCAGGTCCCGCTCGTGCAGCGGGAGCATCTGCCACCGCCGGCCGATGAGGTCGTCCAGCTCGGCGCCCTTCGAAATAGGCGGGACGGCGTACCCCGCCGCAGAGACGTGCAACCTGTGGGGCAGGTGCCACATCGGCGGGACGAGGATCGCATTCTCCCACAGCACCCCCGCCTCGGCGTCGGTGAAGTTAGCCGGGCAGGAGAAGCCGTCGCTTCCGCTTCTGCCGGCATGGGCCATCGTGTGAAGAGCTCGCGAGTGGTGGGTGATGGGAGAAGTGTGGCGACGGGAGGAAGAAGAAGAGAGCTCGGGAGTGGTGGGCGGTGGGGAGAGGCATCGCCTTTTAAAGGCGAAGGCACCAGCGCACATAGATGGCCGACACAGAATGCCAGGCGTCGCTGCGTGCCGAGGCTGCATGGCCGTCAGGCTCCGCGCGACGCCTCGGGAACTTGCGGCGCAATGAAGACGACTACCTACAACCGTCGCGTCATCATTAAAAAGCTGACCGCCGCTGCACTCACTTACAGGCGGGGCCGAGGCGTCAGGACCGGGTTGGCGCGGGCTGTCGGCGCCCCCGATAGGATCCTGCCGCGTAGGGGCCGGTGCACGGGCGCCGGCTAATTTTTTGGGCCCAAGGGCGCGCCGACACAATTTTGGGACCCTAGTGCGGCCCATTTTTAGCCTCGAGCCTAAATTCGACGCCAGGCCACATTCGGGGGGCGTTTTGGGGACGTGCTCTTATGTCTGCGTTGTGGCGGGACACGGCGCAGTGGATCTAAACAGGGAGAGGATCATGGTCTTTTATTCTCCAGAGAGAACTCGTAGGCAAAAACTGAATTGAACCTCCAACTCTTAATCTCCGTTTGGCCGCTCAGACTGACACATGGGCCCCACTTCCACTGGCAAAGCTGGCATTGACAAATTTGGAGTGCCGATTTGGAGGATTGAGAGTTATTAAGCGTTTGATTTAAAAAAAATATGTAAGCAAAGAATTTTTTTTAATTTTTTCCTTCTCCAAATAAAAGGATCCACTCAGGACATCTAGCCACCCGGACGTTTTTATAACAACGTTAGAGCATCTCCAAGTGCATCCCAAACACCCCCATTTGGCCGCACGGTGGCCGCAGGGCCAAAATCAGCACACAATGGCAGCCCCCCTCCCTCCAAACATCTCGTATGTGGTCTGCGGATAGGCTGAGGACAGCCCAGTTTGCCCCCATTGTGGCCCCAAATTTGGGGACGGTTCGGGGCGGTGGAGACTGTCCTCGGTTCGCCCTTGCCCACAAGCTAGCCTCCCAACCCCTTAAAGTGCATCCTCTTTGCCACCAGCGCCATATCTTCACAGCGTGGCCGAACCCCATACCCTCCTTTCTGAAGAGAAAAACATACAACCAGATAAGAAATGCAGAACTGATCTGATTTGAGGGCCGTTATGAACACTCGACACAAGAAGAAAGAATTTTTGCTGATTTTCATGAAGGGTACGTGAAAGCCTCCAGGGAGACGGTGACCGTGGCGATCTAAAAACCATGGCTCAGGTTGTCACGGAACCCGCCGAGCATGGCCACCGACGCCAAGACGAATGCTAGCATCCCGAGGTCGTTACCGGCACTCTCTAGCTTACACAATAAAGAGGACAAGGCGTTCAGTAACGCTTCCATCTTCATACCCTCAAGCCACAAGGTCGCCCTTTGCTGCCGAGCCACACACTGACGATCTTCTCTATCAGCTTTAGCTTCTATTGTTCTGGTTGTTTTAGCGCATTCCATGCGCGATCGACAGGCCAATGAAATCAACATGCTCCTCCTATCTTACCCGGATCGGATACTATCTCCACGAGCATGTTCCTTTCGGTTATGATACCACGCATGAATCCTGCTACGCACCGTACCCCTCATTTGCCGTTCGATGTGCTTTGAGATTCCTAGAGTGTTAGCGCCAGCGTTGACTATCGTTTTGTGCAAAAGCATCTAATCCGTGACAATCTGGTGTCCATGATGGGGTCTCGTCTTGTAATTTTTGGCAACATCTGTTTGTGCAGTTTTGTCGACGGCCCGAGTTGGCGCCGCACCGCATTGGTTCGCACCAAAAACCAGCGGAAATGGCGGGATTAGGAAAAAAACATAACATTACAACCCTATGGCCCTCTATGGATTGAGTGTAATCATCTCGATGGTCTTTTGGTCAAGTTTAAACTCAACACAGGGGAGCACACAAAAATTGTCGTCAATCGAATAAGGCCATAATCTTCTTTTTGCTGGGAAAATAAGACCGTAATCATTTGTACGAAATCCTATGTTTCATCTGTGAAGGAAAAAAAAGGAGTAGTCTTCAAAGCACCCATTTCATTTTTTTAGCTTTTTGGGACATTTTCTTAAGCTTATGTGAAGCCCAAATTTGTGAAAGGCCAACTCAGCTGTCCAAAGTCCAAACCCACGAGGCCACGCGGGCCGGCCTTCCTTGTGCTCATGGCGAAATGCGTTTCGGGCCACGTTTCTCTTCCGAATTATGGAGAGTGTGGCGACAGGGCTCGGACGACAGGATGCGCCATCCGGTGAACCCTATTCATCGCTCTTTGCATCTGATTCCCGATCTACGCGCACCCTCCCTTCTCGTATCGTGTCTAGCTGGGTGATGTCTACGCACTTCTATTCTTGTAGACACTTGTTGGGCCTCCAAGTGCAGAGGTTTGTAGAGCAGCAGCAAGTTTCCCTTAAGTGGATCACCACAGGTTTATCGAACTCAGGGAGGTTAGAGGTCAAAGCTATCCCTCTCAAGCAACCCTGCAATTACGATACAGAAAGTCTCTTGTGTCCCCAACACACCCAATACACTTGTCAGATATATAGGTGCACTAGTTCGGAGAAGAGATAGTGAAATACAAGTGGTATAGATGATTATAAGTAGCAAACGTGATGTGAAATAAATATCGCTGCGAGCAAACAAGTAGCAAAATAGCAAGTAAACGGTGTGCAAAGCTTGGAAACAAGGCCTAGGGATCATACTTTCACTAGTGGACACACTCCCAACGAATATAACATGATTGAACAAATAAACAACTTCTCTCCACTATGGTACTCTGAATTACTCTCCTATGGAATAGCACTAATCATTGTGTAGTGGCTACAGAAGCACCCCTTAAAGTTCATCAAGTACTTGACAAACACCACTCATAGAGATATCCAAATCAGATCACAATTCAAGATAGATATTATTGCAACTTAAACCAAGTACTAACACGGTGCACACACTGTCAACATTACACCATGAAAGGAGGAATAGATCACTTCAATACTATCATAGTAATAATTACTCTCATAATCCACAAGAGATCACAATCATAGCCTAAACCAAGTATCACCATGATGCACGCACTGTCATCGTTACACCATGGCAGGAGGAATAGATTACTTTAATAACACCACTAGAGTACACTATAATAATTAAGCATAGGAGTAGCATAATCTACTATATACTAAAAGCACAATACAGGGTTTTAAAATAAAGATATCACGTTAATCCACATAGGCTTAAAATATATGATCCATTAAGATTAATTTCAATGGCTAAGATTTATAGGAAATATAGGTGTTACGCAAATATTGTCATGTAAAACCTGCCACGGACATACATGTATAAAAAATATGGATCTAATCGGACGTGTAAAACCTGCCAGGCAACATACACGATAAAAAGGAAAAAAAAGAAAGGAAAATAGCGGATCTAATCAGCCGCATGCACGCATTACATGCAAGGGTCGGCTTAATCTGTTAGGAAACCAGTCAAGTACGAGATCCTAACTTGGTTGGAACGTGATTATCGGCAAGAAAGAAAAAGAACTAAGGTAGAGCGTTAACGCTGCAAGAGAAAAAAAATCTAGCTGAGACGTTATAGCTCACACGTGATGGCAAAGGATAAGAGCAACTAAGATATGAACAAATTTAAAAAATATATAAATTGTAGCAATAATAGGTATGTATACTTTCTTTGCTTTTTTACACTGCTCTGAGTTTATATAGTAAAATTTGTAAAATTTGACCAAAGATGTAGCAATAAATATTAATATCCATAATACCAATTTCATATCATATGAAAATAGATTTTATGATCACTTTAATGATAATGAATTTAATTTTTCCATATTGATATAATTACATATATATATATATATATATTGTTTGTAAAAGTTTATTTTGTCTAAACCTAGAATATATGGTAATTGTGAATGGAGGATTATGTTTTTTCTATGACTGAGTACAAATAAATAACAAAAAAATCAGACCAACGCATTCACGAAACGCGGGTCGTGGAATTTGAAAATTAATGAAGTCAAGACATTAGTCACACTATATCTATATTTTTTCCATGATTGAGTACACATAAATGAAAAATTTATTCAAATGTCACCATGTGAACACTCTCACAAAACACATGCAGAAGTTTCGAGTTTACGTCGTGGAATTTTAAGATTAATAAAGTCACGATATTTGTCGCACTATCAACGAGAACGTCTGTGACCCTGAAATGTACCCAAAAAATGATACACACAAGGTGAGTCACATATTCTCTCTATGATGAGAATGTTCGTCCACTAAAGAAATATTTAGACTTAAAATAAACAAAATGTCAAAGCTTCAAAATTGATGAAGATACAGCTTTAGTCGGCACACTACAGAACGTACCTCATATATACATCATTTTGGTTTAATGATACACATGGCTAAGTCATCAAAGATATCCGCTTGAGATGTTTCATATTTATGTATCCACATGGTGTGTCAATCCTATTTTTAGTAAGAGGACTTAAAAGGCGTACACTTAATTCTTATGAATTCTTGGCAGATTTTACTTGATTCGTACGATAAACATATTTGGATTATTGTATGTGTCTTTCCCATTAAAAAAATTAAATAAACATAAGAAAAAATATGTCATTTCAATTGCACTATGAAATTGACGGCTGATCAATATCATTTTGCATAACATAGAAAATACATGTTATTGGGCGTGTAGAACCATGACCAGGATAAGTCTGGAAAACTTAGATTCATACTTCTACTATTAATGTATAAACATGTTAACTAATATTACTAGGAGAAAATAATTTATCCTTAGCAGTATATTCATGATAGAAAAAATGTTCCAAATTTAGCCAGGTTTATTTTTCCAAACCGTTACACATTGTGTCATGGAGTAAATAATGAAAGAAAGAAGCATCATAACAAGATGATTCACCGTATTAAGGTGACCTACCTATTGAGATCCATTTTATCTTAGTTCAACGAATTTTATTTAAAAAAATAACATCATGCAGTTACCAAAATCATTTAAGAACTATAGTTCAGTTTACAGATTCAGTATCACTTACATGTGTGTTTCAACATAGGCATGCCAATCATTTGCCCACAACATACATGATATTTTTACACCAAAATATTTGCGATAAATGTAAAAAAACTTACTATCACATAATGGAAAATAGCATGATATGAATAAAACTATTTATTTCAAACACTTTTAATCATCTATAGATGATGCCCTCACATTTGCGAGGGCTACCATGCTAGTATATGAATAATAACATCTACTTGTTCAACATGATACAAAGCTCACGATCACATAAAGATCACATCATGGGAGAGAGAGGTGAACCACATAGCTACCGGTAGAGCCCTCAGCCCCGGGGATGAACTACTCCCTCCTCATCATAGGAGACAGCAAGGTTGACGGAGATGGCGGTGAGGTCGATGGAGATGGCGGAGACGACGATGGAGACCGATGGAGATGGCTCCGGGGGCACTTCCCCGTCCCGGCAGGGTGCCGGAACAGAGACTTTTGTCCCCCGAAATTCGTCGGTGGCGGCGGCAGAACTACGGAACTCTTTCTGGAAATTTGCCGACTCTTCTAGGGTTTTCCGTCCCGAGGCTTCTTATAGGCGAAGGGGCGTCGTCAGAGGAGGGGCCAGGTGCCCTCACGTGGGCCCCGCGCGGCCAGGGGCCTGGCCGCGCCACCCCTGCATGTGGGGCCCTGGTGGCCCCCCCTCCGACTCTTCTTCGGATCTCTGGAAGCTTCCGGGTAAAATAAGACTTTAGGAACTTGTTTCGTCCAATTCCGAGAATATTTCCTGTGTATCACTTCTGAAACACAAAAACAGCAGAAAACAGGGAACTGGCACTGTGGCAACTCGTTAATAGGTTAGTTCCGGAAAATGCATAAAAGTGCCACAAAGTGTAACGAAACATCGGGTAAATGGTGTAAAAACAAGCATAGAGCATCAAAAATTATAGATACGTTGGAGACGTATCACTGGGCCAAGCCCATTAATCCCTTTCTTCTTCCTCCCGTAGGTACTGTCCTCGCCGGACGAGCGCCCCAGAAGCCAGCACGTTGAGCCGCTGCCGGTCACGCCGCGGTTGGCCGCGGCGGACATGAAGTCTCCGATGCCGCGGCTGGCCACGGCGGAGGCGGCAGAGCGAGCGACAAATCTTAGGGTGGAGGGTGTAGGTTCTTAGGGTTCTGGGGTGCAGTAGCTTGTCAACGGCGAAGTTAGGGTTTCGGAGGTGCGGGAGGTCGCCGGAGTTGGAAGAGGAGGGGAAGTTAGAGGGTGGTCGGGGAGGCGATGGACCGGCGGTGAGCTGCGGGTTGAGGAGGGAGAGGCGGCGAGACACCGTGGGGGCGGTGGCAGCCGCAGGAGGCGGCAGTGGGCAGCCTGGTCGGCGGTGGAGGTGAGGGGTCGACGAGCTACGTGGGGCGGTCGGGGATGGGGAAGAAGAACAGCGAGGGGAAGACAATCGCGTTATGCCGCGGCCAACCTGGCTCCTAGCGCGGGCGTCAGCGCAGAAACAGACGCTAAGAGCGCTGTGTAGGACAACCCGCGCCATCCGCCATGCACCCTGTTCTTTGACGGTTTACGTGGGTTGCCATGTGAGGTGCATTGCTTCCACCGCTGTCCCGCTACCCTTATCGTCTGTACGGAGTTGGGGGCCGTGTAGTCACCGCCGGAAGAGGCCAAGAGCCGCCGGTGGTCCAGTGCCATTCCTGCCTTCCTGCCCTGGGTGTCACCAGCGGAGTTATCGTTGTGCTCGATCTATCTTGGAAAGACAAACCTAGAAAGCTCAAAGAGCATCTTCACTCTATCTTTAAATTTGTAGTCGGCAGGGGCGCCGGCTGGGCTGTTTTGGAGCGTCGGCATGTCTGTAAGGGTAATTGCCCCTAAGTGTGTTTTTGGTAATTAATGATAATTCCTATGGACTAATGTTTTCATTGAGCTTTTTGTGAAGGAATTGTTCATAGGAATTGCTTGAAGTCTATGTGTTGGATTCAAAGCTTGGATGCCATGAAGATAATGGTATATCTTAAGTATTGGCATCAAGATCATTGAATAGAAGAGATGAATCCAATATGATCAAGAAGAAGAAATAGAGTTGTAGTTCTTGTGTAGAACTCAAGTAATCCATGCTCTTATGTGTTAAGCCAAGGAGTCTCAAGATCTTGAGAGTTTGGTTACATGAGAAGAATTCAAGATATGGCTCTATGTCGAGGTCATGATGGTCTCATGAGTTGAGATATTATTGACTAATACCTAGAGCATGCAATCAAATGAAGAATTCTTTATGTGGCTCAAGATATTGTGATAGAGCATGAGAAGATTCAAGGTTGACCAAGGCAAAGATCAAAGATTGGATTCTAGTTTGGTCAACACATGAAGCATAAGGAATGTGCCACATGGGACCAATCGGTCTTGTGGTATGGTATGGTTTGTCAATTATGCTTTGTGAACTAACCCATTATATATGTGTGTTTGTGTTATCTATGTGGGTTAGGTATTGTGTCATGGATATGCATCACTAGTGAGATTTCATATAGACCATGAAAGGATGACATCAAGTGGTGGTTGTCATCAAGGTTGCGAAGTGCAAGTTTCAAGATAAGCATCTCGAGAAGATCATATGCTTGAAACTTGTCATCCATTTGGTGATAATGGAATTAGGAAGACATGCCTTTGTGAAGGTATCCCATAGTGGTGTATGGGGGAGCATATTGGAAGTCTTCACGAAGCAACAATGATCAAGTGAAGCATTCCGGCTTGACGGAAGCATGAAGTATCATCATCAAGATCAAGCGGGGTGCGCAAGGCAAAGGTTTATCCTTGCTAGGTTTTCCTTTTTCTGGTCTCAAGGTGTTTGTTGAGAGACCGGGTTATAGGATAGATAGCCGCACTATCAAGAGGGGCTTTCGGTTGGGTAACTTGATCACATCGTCCTAGGGAGCTCAATCCTTTGCATACTTTGCATCTTCCTACTTTGTTGCTTCTTAGTGTTTCTCCATGTGAGGTTCTTGTGCTTGTTGCTAGCTTTCCAACAAGTCCAAGTTCATCGAAAACGGAATCCGTATGCATCTTTTATCGCGTTTTCGAGTTTGGAGGTTTTACCGGTTCTTTCTTAAAAGAGGTTTTCACCTATTCTTATTTGGTATTTTATATCTTACTATTTCTTGGGTTTTATGGTCTCCATTGGATAGATATTTTTCTTAGCTTTTCAACAAGCCCAAGTTTGCTAAAATCAGAGTCCGGATGTGAAAGTTATCGCATTTTTTGTGAGGCTATTTTCTGCCGGTTCCGAGCTCGGTTTGAACCGGAAATTCAACCGGAAATCAACCGAAAAGTTGCAGAACTATTTTCTTGCATTTTCGGATTTAGGTCCGGTTGGACCGGGTTTTGGACCGGAAATCACCCGAACAAGTGGGAAATGACCTCAACGGCCATATTTGGCTTTCCATATAAAAGGGGCTTCTTCCCCAATGGTTTTCTAGGGTTCCTAGTGTGTTCTTGAGCATTTCTCTCACCTCCATTGTTGACTCTCTTGAGCTTGCTCCCTCCCTCTTCCCTCCAACGATTCTTGCATATTTTTGAGGGATTTGGTAGAGGAGATCTTGATCTACAATCTCCACCAATTCATTCCTCCTCTAAGTGAGGGGAATCCTTTGAATCAAGATCTTGGGGTCATTGGTTGACCTCCACCCTTGTTCTTCCTCTCTAACTCCTCCATAGCATTTATTGCCTTGGTGGGATTTGAGAGAGAAGGATTTGAGCACTTCCCCTTGTGTTCTTGCTTTGCATCCTTGCATAGTGTTGAGCTCTCCATTACGATTTGTTCGAGTGAGAGACCGTGAGCTTGTTACTCTTGGAGGGTGACCTCCTAGTTGGCTTGGCGGTTTGTGCCGTGGTGACCTCTTTGTGGAAGATTGTGAAGAGGCCCGGGCTTCCCCTTCGTGGGAGTTGTGAAGTGGTTGTGGAGCTTTCCATCTTCGGAGTGGAGGAAAAGCTAACCATAAGAAGGGGTCCCTAGCTTCGTGGGGGACTCGGAGAAGAAGGTGAGCCTTCGTGGCATTCGGGGGCCTTCGTGGTTACCCGCATCTCTCCAACGGCGATTAGCTTACTTTATGTAAGTGAACATCGGGATACATCTTCATCTTCGCGTGCCTCGGTTATCTCTATACCCGAGTTTATTTCCTTGTGATAGCCTTCGTGCTTGAAGTACTTATATCTTGTTTATCACTTGTGAATTATATCTTGGGCTACCTTGCTTAGCTCTAGTTGTTATTGGTGCACTTTGTTGAGCCTAGCTTATTTAGGTTTTGTGCTTGTAAAATAAACGTTAGTTTAATTCCGCATTCTTACAAGCCAAATTCATACTAGTTTTTAAAATGCCTATTCACCCTCCCCTCTAGGCGACATCTCATCCTTTCAATTGGTATCAGAGCAAGGTCTCTCCTTGTATAGGCTTCACCGCCTTGAGAGTAAAGATGTCGGCTAGTTATTTAGTGCACGATGACACAATTATTTTTGATGGCACAAATTATATGCTATGGAGAAATCGCATGCTTTCTAATCTTCGGACTTTGTGTCCAAATGTAGAGCGATTTCTAGATGTATGTTTTTCTCCTCCGATGGATCTTCAAAATCTATCTATTGAGGATGAGAAAAATTTACATCTTGAAGCTCAAGTATCTAATGAAATTTTATTGTCTGTGAGCTCCATAGTTTATGTTTGCTTGATGGGTTCAAAGTGCAAGACGTCTCGTGAGATATGGACCAAGCTAGAAGAGTCATTTGGTGGGTCCATTTCTCTTGAGGTTGAAAGTGAACCCAAGGAGCTCTCTTCACCTTCACATCATGAAGAGCTCCAAGTTGCTTCCACATCCGGTCGTGATTGTCGTTCAATCTCTTCCACTTCGCCAACATGTGACGCTTCACAAGGTAATGATATGGTGAGTGGAGAAATCGTAAGTGGTGATGGTAGCTTTGTTCTTTGCACCAATGATTATATTTCTATAAATCCTAATGGTGTAGAGAGTTTGGACCTAAACACTTCTTGCAAGAAATTCTTCACTCATTCTTGTGTTAAAGGTCCTTGCATATCTCCTAAAATTTGCTTGATTAAATTTTGTGATGATATGCTTGTCTCTAGTTGTGACCATGATCATAATGACTCTATTTCCTCTAGTTGTTGTATGACTAACCATGTAGAGGAAATTAAAGAAAAATTGGGTCACATAATTAAAGAAGAAATCTATAGAAGAACCAAGAAGGTTTCTATCAAGAGAAGGCAATGCTATGAATGCCATGAGTATGGATATCTCACAAGAGCTTGTCCTACACTCAAAAATGAAGAATGTGCTTCTATTGATATTACATCATCATCTACCCAAGTTCATATGTGCCTTATGGCAAGCGGGTCAAAGGTACCTCCTACTTTGTATCCCGACACATCTCATAATGATGAGAGTGATGATGATGTTGATGATGATAATGAAGTTTTCTTGCATGAGATGGGAATTGTGTATGCCTCTCTTCGTGGTAATAATGATGCTCATGCCAAAGTCGAACACTTAATGGAAACCTTGTTTGACCACAAGGAGACCATTAAGGAATTGAACTCCCTCGTTAATGAGGGGAAATGGAGATTCAATCTCCTCAAGCAAGAGCTATCTGAAGAGAAGCATACTAATTCTTGCCTATCTCAATCTATTAAATCTTATGAGCTTACAAATGCTAAATCTATTAATAATGCTTGTGCTACTAACTCCACTTCTTGTGAAGCATCTATATTAAAGGAGAATGTTGAGCTAAGGGCTCAACTTGAGTTGCTAACAAGCAATTATAAGAAATTAGAGGAAAGCCATGAAAAGCTCTTGGGCTCTCATGGGGATCTCTTAATCTCTTATAATGGGCTAAAGTTAGCTCATGAGGCAAGTATCTCTAAGAAAATATCTTGTGAGCCTCATTTGGACATTAGCACTACTTTGAACCAAAATGCTATATTATCTTGTGCTAGTCCAAGTAATTTGTCTAGGCATAATATTGCTACATCTTGTGATGAATTACTTGCTATGCCTTGTTGCTCTAACAATGAAGCTTCTACCTCCTCTAGTACTTGTATTACTACTAACCTTGTAGAGGAAATCAAAGAGCTCAAGGCCCAAGTCACTAGTTTGGAGAAAGACTTGGATAAGCGTCATGAAGGGAAATCCACACTCAATAATATTTTGAGTGTGCAAAAATCCCATAATGACAAGAGTGGACTTGGATTCAACTCCAATAACAAGAACAAGTCCAAGAGTAACAAGAAGAAGAAGGGCCAAGACCAAGTCAAGAAGAAGAAGGGCCAAGACCAAGTCAAGAATTTGGCCAAGATTGTTTGCTTCAAGTGCAAGATTGAAGGGCATCATGTGAGATCTTGCCCATTGAAGAAGAAGCACTTGAGTGAGAAGCAACAAGGGAAGCGGGCACAAGGTCAAGCTCAAGTTCGACCTCAAGTTGAAGATAGGCCACTTCCCAAGAAGAAACAAGATGAAGCTTCCCAAATCAAGAAATCAACGAAGAAGAAAAAGGGAAGCACTTGTTGCTATATTTGCCGTGAGAAGGGGCACTTTGCTTCTTCATGCTTGAGAGGTATCTTATCTAATCCTATCATTGTTGATGATGATTATTCTCTTAGGAAAGATAAGGATGGCAATGTGTTTGCCAAGTTTGTTGGAACTCAAAGTGGTGCCAAGAAAAGGACCATTTGGGTTGCCAAGCCTATTGTGACTAACCTCTTAGGACCCAACTTGGTTGGGGACCAACAAGCTAAAACTTGATCAATAGGTGTTTGTGGAGGTCATTGGAGACTTGGTTACCTCATGAAGAATTAAAGGGATCCTCATTTATTTTATTTTATCAAGCCAAGTCATTGAGACTATCATCTTATATCCAATGTGCTTCTTTCGGTAACTTGTACTTAACCTCTTTACATTGTAAGTTACTTGCCCCTTTGCATGTTTTGGTTTTGTACCAAGTATGTGTTTGTATATGTTGTTCCTTACACCTTCTTAACTTGTGTATTCAAGTAAGTGTTGGTTGTTTGGCACATCATATACTTGTGTATTTGCTTTGAGCCACTAATGCATCTTGTTGATATCTTATTTGGCTCTTATTGAGTGATTAATGGAACATCCCATTTTGGGGGAGTGATTTGCCATGGGCACCTCACAATCCTATAAATGCGTGCACATGAGTATTACCACTTAGTATTGATATTGCAAGATTACCTAGTCACTATGTGGTATGCCATGCTCATGAGAACTTCAAATTCTATATCTCCATTAATTATCTCTAGTTGGATTTTATTTGCCTCTTGTAGTAAAGAATTGAATATCACATTATGGGGGAGTAATATGCCTTGTGCATATCACAATCCTAGGAAATGTGAACTTTTGAGGTATTGCCACTTAGTGTTGATATTGTTAATTATCTTGTTCCTAGGTGGCATGTTTGCTCAAACAAGCTCCGTTATTTCTTAAATGATTTTATTGCTCATTTCTTTGGTCTTGGTTTGAGTAAGAATTCTTGGTGCGGTTTTACTCAAATATATTTCTCTATATCATAAGTAGGAAACCGTTTGCTTCAAGATACTCTAATCATTGCTTTGCATGATTGTTTGTCTATTATTGGAGCTACCAAGAATCCTTTTTTGTGCATGGTGCTTAATTTGAATATTTAACCATACGCCTTTTATTGTGAAGTTGATCTTGAATATATTTGCAATACACCACCAGAAAATAATTCCAATATGAACTTCTTGTCTTTGACAATTGGTATTCATATATATGCGTGGTAATTTCTCTAGATCATCTTCACCTTGGAATTTGCCTCTTATTGCCCATATTTCTTGCCAAGAAATTATTTTGACTCCCATTGTCTTATTGCCTTCTTGAGGATCTTTTTGCTTGACTTTGTCTCATCTCTTGATCCCCATCAAGTGTGTGTTGTTGTAAGACAAACCTTTTCTTTTCGGTACTTGTGCCATTGTGAAAAGTGTAGAGGGTTTGGTTTATTTGTTGGAACCTTGCTCTTTTGGGAGTTAGTTATCTCATTCCTTCTTCTATGATTTATTTGCTCGAATGAGATAAATTGTTGAGCATGCTTTTATTTATTTATTCTTTCATGCTCAATAAGTTGTTACGTTCATTCGTTGAATTTTGATGAATAAATCATTTGTTGATTTGTTCCCTTGATATTATTTGGACAAATAATGTGTTTTACCACACCTTTTATACCTCCTTGTACTCTTGGTGTTTTTGTCTAAATTGTATCTTCTTTGGTTCTTGAAAGCTAGGTGCATGCATGATGTCTACGCACTTCTATTCTTGTAGACACTTGTTGGGCCTCCAAGTGCAGAGGTTTGTAGGACAGCAGCAAGTTTCCCTTAAGTGGATCACCCAAGGTTTATCGAACTCAGGGAGGAAGAGGTCAAAGCTATCCCTCTCAAATAACCCTGCAATTACGATACAGAAAGTCTCTTGTGTCCCCAACATACCCAATACACTTGTCAGATGTATAGGTGCACTAGTTCGGCGAAGAGATGGTGAAATACAAGTGGTATGGATGATTATAAGTAGTGAATACAATCTGGAATAAAAATGGCAGCAAGTAAACAAGTAACAAAACAGCAAGTAAACGGTGTACAAAGCTTGGAAACAAGGCCTAGGGATCATGCTTTCACTAGTGGACACACTCCCAACAAATATAACATGATTGAACAAATAAACAACTTCTCTCCACTATGGTACTCTGAATTACTCTCCTATTGAATAACACTAATCATTGTGTAGTGGCTACAGAAGCACCCCTTAAAGTTCATCAAGTACTTGACAAACACCACTCATAGAGATATCCAAATCAGATCACAACTCAAGATAGATATCATTGCAACTTAGACCAAGTACTAACACGGTGCACACACTGTCAACATTACACCATGAAAGGAGGAATAGATCACTCAATACTATCATAGTAATAATTACTCTCATAATCCACAAGAGATCACAATCATAGCCTAAACCAAGTACCACCTTGATGCACGCACTGTCACCGTTACACCATGGCAGGAGGAATAGATTACTTTAATAACATCACTAGAGTACACTATAATAATTAAGCATAGGAATAGCATAATATCTGAATAATAACATCTACTTGTTCAACATGATACAAAGCTCACGATTACATAAAGATCACATCATGGGAGAGAGAGGTGAACCACATAGCTACCGGTAGAGCCCTCAGCCCCGGGGGAGAACTACTCCCTCCTCATCATAGGAGACAGCAAGGTTGATGGAGATGGCGGTGAGGTCGATGGAGACGGCGGAGACGGTGATGGAGACCGATGGAGATGGCTCCGGGGGCACTTCCCCGTCCCGGCAGGGTGCTGGAACAGAGACTTCTGTCCCCCGAAATTCGTCGGTGGCGGCAGCGGAACTACGGAACTCTTTCTGGAAAATTGCCGAATCCCCTAGGGTTTTCCGTCCCGAGGCTTTATATAGGCGAAGGGGCGTCGTCAGAGGGGGAGCCAGGCGCCCTCACGCGGGGCCCATGCGGCCAGCGAGCTGGCCGCGCCGCCCTTGCGTGTGGGGCCCTGGTGGCCCTCCTCCTACTCTTCTTCGGATCTCTCGAAGCTTCCGGGTAAAATAAACTTCAGGATGTGTGATACGTCTCAAACGTATCTATAATTTTTGATGCTCCATGCTTGTTTTTACACCATTTGCCTGTTGTTTCGTTACACTTAGTGGCACTTTTATACATTTTCCGGAACTAACCTATTAACAAGCGCCACAGTGCCAGTTTCCTGTTTTCTGCTGTTTTTGTGTTTTAGAAGTGATACACAGGAAATATTCTCGGAATTGGACGAAACAAGTTCCTGAAGTCATATTTTACCCGGAAGCTTCCAGAGATCTGAAGAAGTGTCGGAGGGGGGCCACCAGGGCCCCACACAAGGGGGCGGCGCGGCCTGGCCCCTGGCCGCGCCACCCCTGTGTGAGAGCCCCTGGCTCCACCTCTGACATCGCCCCTTCGCCTATAAGTACCCCCCGACGAGAATACATCGCGATCCGCCGCCGCCATCGACCCGAAGATCGGGAGGGTCCAGAAGCTCTTCCCGGCACCCTGCCGGAGAGGGGAATCGCCACCGGAGGTCTTCTTCATCGCCATGCTTGCCTCCGGAGCGATGAGTGAGTAGTCTACCTTGGACTATGGGTCCATAGCAGTAGCTAGATGGTTGTCTTCTCCACCATGTGCTTCATGTTTAGATCTCATGAGCTGCCCTACATGATTGAGATCACCGTTATGTAATTCTATGATGTTGGTTTGTTGGGATCCAATGAATATTGGTGTTTATGATTAAGTTGCTGTACTGAATTATATCTTTTGTTATCTCTATGTTGTTTATGATCTTGCATGCTCTCCGTTGTTAGTAGCTATCTTGGCCGAGTAGTTGCTAGTGACTCCAAGAGGGGGTATTTATGCTCGATAGTGGGTTCATGTCTCTATTTCACCTGGGGGAGTGACAGAAACCTCTAAGGTGGTAGATGTGCTATTGCTACTAGGGAGAAAACAACATTCATATGCTCAAGGGCATATGCTTTGTTTACATTACACACTTTGCTTAATGCAATTATTTGTTGTTCGCAACTTAATACTTCTAGGGTGTTCGGATGATATCCCCGGGGGTGGATTATTAGTCATAGATGCAGTTGGATGGCGGTCTATGTATTTTGTTGTAATGCCCAGAGTAAATCTCATAGTGATCTTCTTGACATATCACGTTATCTTTATTCTATCAATTGCCCAACTGTAATTTGTTTACCCAGCATGTTATTTTATCTATGGAGAGACATCACTAGTGAACTGTGGGCCCCGGTCCTATTTTAATCATATTGCAATCACCTGTTTACTTTTCCCGCACTGTTTACTTTACTCGCATATACTCTACTGTTTTCCACTCGATACACTCATAACCTTTGTTTCAAGCAAACCGGTGAGATTGACAACCTCATCGCAAGTTGGGAACAAAGTATTTGTTTGTGTGTGTGCAGGTTCCACAAACACCTTCAGTCGTCACCGTCTCTCTTCTTCAAGATCGACATTAAACCTTGGTTTCTTAACTGAGGGAAAACTAGCCGCTACACTCATCATACCTTCCTCTTGGGGTTCCCAACGGGCTGGTCATTCACCACGCACAAGGACAGTTTGCTCCCACATCAACTTGGAGTAGCAGCTACTTTTCTGGCGCCATTGCCGGGGAAGAGAGAAGACTTCTGCGAGGGGAGTTCTTCGCACACACATTCTTTACTTTGTTATTTGTTTTGCTTTACTTTATTTATTTTATCTGCATTGCTTTTTATATCAAAAATCCAAAAAAATTAGAATCCTTGGTAGTTGTTATTTCTTTGCTTTTAGTTTATCATGTCTAGTTTAGTTGCTACTACTATGTCCCCCGAGGACATGATCTTTACCTTTAAGCAGAAAGATGAGGAAAGCTTTAAAGAAGCTTGGTCTAGAATTTATGATTGGCAAGGAAAAACTAAACCTAAAATGACTTTGAGTTTGCTTCTTACTAGCTTTTACTTTGGACTTTCTCTTCGTTATAGATATGCTTTGGATGCTACTGCAGAAGGAGATTTCCTTCCTTGTGATGGAGATCAAGCCTTCAATATTATTAAAAAGTTGATTACAATTTATAGCATGCCAACCTATTTTGATTCCTCTCTTGTGTGCATTTTTAATAGACTTAATACTCTTGAGACTCACACTGCTAGTTTGAATTCTTGCTACAATACTTTGCGCCAGCATTTTGATTATGTGCCTATAAATTCCGAGCCTTTGAGTTGGTATCCTACAATAAAAATCACCATTAGTGGTGAAACTTTTCATGCTCGTTGTGATATTATGTCTGAATTTTGTCTCATGCCAAAGGATGTTTATGAATCTTTGAGCCTTTGGAAGCTTTCTGAGGGAGGAGAAGAAATTTTTCTTACTAACAATGCCACCATATCTCCCCTTGGAATAGCTGAAGGAGTCTTTACAAAAATCCTAGGAAGAATGATATCTACTGATTATCTTGTTATTGAATGTGTAGGAAAAGGACAAATCACACTTGGAAGATCCATTCTGAAGCTCCTTGGCGCCGTTATCGATGTGGGAAAAGGCAATATAACATTTACTACTCCACCTTGCAATAACCATGTCTTTCCTAGAGTCAAGAGCAAAGGTAAGAAAGGGAGACGTAAGGCACGTGCTGATCCTAGCACTTCATCACTTAATATTACTTGATTCGCACTTTTCTGCGCCTAGCTCAAAGGCGTTAAAGAAAAGCACTCTTGGGAGATAACCCAATGTTTTCTTTTCAGTACTTTTTCTTTTATTTGAGTCTTGGAAGTCATTACTACTGTAATGACCGCTCCTTATCTTGTTTATTTCGTTTTTGTGCCAAGAGAAGCCTCTAATTTGAGTGAGGTAAAGATTTGGGGTTATTGCTGTCCTGAAACTGTTTTCGGTGCTGCACCGTAAAAATTCGTGAAAATTCTCTGTTTATCTTTTGGACCTGCGATTTCTTGTGCATATGCCCCAGGTTATATCCAAACTTTTCTTAGTTGAACACTTTTTGATTTGAGCAACGGAAAATCCCTCAAAAATTCGTCCTTTGTCAGCTGTCCAGTTTTGACAGATTTCTGCCAATATTTGTTTTTGCCACTTTATCGCTTTCTTTTGAGTTCTTTTTTATCATGGAACTCTTGTGGAAGTTGCTACAGTAGTATATACTTTATATGTGGTGGTTTTGGGTTGAAACCTGAAGCTAAAAGAGGTTGAATATATTTTATGCTTACACTAATGTTGCTAATAGAATTGTGTTTAGTTTTGTATGAAGGAAGTTTTCAAGTGTAGGGATTGGAGAATGATGAGATGAGTTGAAGAATGGACAAAAGCTCAAGCTTGGGGATGCCCATGCATCACCCCAAGAAATATCCAAGAAGTACAAGCGTCAAAGCTTGGGGATGCCCCCCGAGGCACCCCTTCTTCATCGGCAAAAATCAGGTCACCTTTCAAAACACTATATTTTTATTGCTTCATGCACTATGTGTTTTTCTTGGAGCGTCAGTTGTTTTAGTTTTCTTAGTTTGTTTAGTTTGTTTGTTTGCTGCAATAAATGGTTGGACCCCAACAAATTTCTTTTGGAGGAGATGTACTCGTTTTCATTTGCAAAGAACGCTCAGTTTTTTACTCTTATCGTTCATCGATGCGTTCTACTTTTTCTGCTACTGCTTTTGGTTTTCGTTTTCGCCTTGATTTGCATTCAGATCTTGTCATATCTTTTTATCAAGGTGTATTTTTGCCTCTGATCTTTATTGGTTTTCATCAAAAGAGGTGTTTATAAAAATTTCAAATGGTGTTGGAAAAGAGAAAAAGCTTTGTGCAAAATAGTGGTACAAGAAGGAGCTTGTGTAGACTGTGGCTTAGGCTTTTGCATGTCATGCTTGATATCTTTTTGATAGTATGCTTAGTGGTTTTGCTGTAGCATGACTTGTGTCAAATAACTGAGATTGCTTAATGAGCCTTTGAAAAAAATCATGCGTTGTTTTTATTGTATGGAAGCATTATTTTGGTTTTCTCCTTGATTTCTTTATTTGGGTTGACTTGGCGCATGCTCACACATGTTAGACTCTTACAAAGTCGCCTTTAGCCTTCATGATCATTTAGTTTTTGACTTTTGATGCCATCGTATGCTTCTTTTAATGTCGCTTTGTCGCTTTGCATGATTATGGCCATTATTGCTCTCTTAGTTGGTCGCTCCCAGTCTTTTGCTAGCCCTCGCCTTGTACTGAGTATGAGCTCTACTCGTGCATCCAACTCCTAAAAGCCAAAGTTTTCCAAAGTGTCCACCATACATACCTACTAGCAATTTGCTATTCCAAGTAAATTTGACTCGCTTTTATATTCTCTTCAAATTAAACTCTTACCAGTGTTATGCGAAACTCGGTTAGTAAAGCTCTCTCGAACCGGAAGGCACACTTTACTTTTTCCTGTTCTTAAAAATTTGACATTGTGGTCTTTTATGTTGAGTTGTTATGCTTGCAAGTTGTAAGTTGGATTCTAGCCCAGCCATGCTGTCATGGGGCAAGCTTTCAACATTGCACTTCTTTTTTAGTTGATATCGTGATCTTTTGTTTATGGATGCCCGCGGTGTGAAATGAATTGGGAATCTTGTGAGGATCATGGAGTTTTTATATGTGTTAGGGAAACGCCGGGCCGCCAATATAAGCCATGCATAATTCATGGTGGAAATTTGCAGCATACCCATGGTGAACATTCGACGACGCATCTCACAATAAAAAGCTAAACAATATAGCAAATAAAAGAGATGTCGAGGTGTTCATTGTCTGCTTGTCCTGTCATTTTGGTGTGGGCTTGTTCCATGTCATCGGGCACGGAGGTACCCCATTGGCGGTTCTCAATGATATGCATATACTTACAATGACAAGAGCCTTGCTTGGGACTCTAAGTAAAGTAGCATGGTTTGGGTACTCGTATTCACGGGACACGAGGTTTTCAACTTATGATTTGTCAAGCATATGCACCATAATTGTTCTCGCATTAACTTTAACCATTCAAGATGCTTATGATGGGGGCAATGAGAGCTCAAAGCCGGTAAGTACCATAATTTTTGAAGGTTATAAAACTTGCAATCACTGCTTCCCTCTGCGAAGGGCCTTTCTTTTACTTTTATGTTGAGTCACCACCTTCTTTCTTTATGCACCATTAAGAGAGCATAGTTGTCATTCTTAGTGTGATATGCATTGTCCCAAAGTTCATTGATTGATTCATATTGTTGGTTTCACTTGTTCTTAAATTATTTGTATCTAGTCGCCCTCTTAAACTTTGAGGTGTCCTATACATTTATGTTTTGCTCTCTTTGAAGGACAAGCTGAAAACCATTTGTATGTTTTTCCTTATGATTTGAACACACGTTTGACTTTCATTGTTTCATTATCATGGTCTTTTGTTTGTGTTCATTTACATGTTTACAACATGGTTGCTAAGTTCTTATTGTCATGATTATATCTTCATGCCCATGTTTTAAGTTCTATTGATCCCAGCTCACCAATGCTTACATATATGATCAAGATTGTGTAGGTGCATGTCACCTCAAAAATTATTCTTTTGTTATCACTTACCTACTCGAGGACGAGCAGGAGTTAAGCTTGGGGATGCTTGATACGTCTCAAACGTATCTATAATTTTTGATGCTCCATGCTTGTCTTTACACCATTTGCCTATTGTTTCGTTACACTTAGTGGCACTTTTATACATTTTCCGGAACTAACCTATTAACAAGCGCCACAGTGCCAATTTCCTGTTTTCTGCTGTTTTTGTGTTTCAGAAGTGATACACAGGAAATATTCTCGGAATTGGACGAAACAAGTTCCTGAAGTCTTATATCAAGGGGAGGCTTCCAGACATCCGAAGACCTGACGGAGGGGGGCCACGTGGGCCCCAGACACAGGGGCGGCGCGGCCACCCCCCTGGCCGCGCCAGCCCCGTGTGAGGGGGCGTGGTCCCTCCTCTGACATCGCCCCTTCGCCTGTATATACCCCCTGACGAGAAAAACCTAAGGGCCCGGTCAGTTTTCCAGAATACATCGCGATCCGCCGCCGCCGTCGACCTGAAGATCGGGAGGGTCCAGAAGCTCTTCCCGGCACCCTGCCGGAGAGGGGAATCGCCACCGGAGGTCTTCTTCATCGCCATGCTTGCCTCCGGAGCGATGAGTGAGTAGTCTACCTTGGACTATGGGTCCATAGCAGTAGCTAGATGGTTGTCTTCTCCACCATGTGCTTCATGTTTAGATCTCATGAGCTGCCCTACATGATTGAGATCACCGTTATGTAATTCTATGATGTTGGTTTGTTGGGATCCGATGAATATTGGTGTTTATGATTAAGTTGCTGTACTGAATTATATCTTTTGTTATCTCTATGTTGTTTATGATCTTGCATGCTCTCTGTTGTTAGTAGCTATCTTGGCCGAGTAGTTGCTAGTGACTCCAAGAGGGGGTATTTATGCTCGATAGTGGGTTCATGTCTCTATTTCACCTAGGGGAGTGACAGAAACCTCTAAGGTGGTAGATGTGTTGTTGCTACTAGGGAGAAAACAACATTCATATGCTCAAGGGCATATGCTTTGTCTACATTACACACTTTGCTTAATGCAATTATCTGTTGTTCGCAACTTAATACTTCTAGGGTGTTCGGATGATATCCCCGGGGGTGGATTATTAGTCATAGATGCAGTTGGATGGCGGTCTATGTATTTTGTTGTAATGCCCAGAGTGAATCTCATAGTGATCTTCTTGACATATCACGTTATCTTTATTCTATCAATTGCCCAACTGTAATTTGTTTACCCAGCATGTTATTTTATCTATGGAGAGACATCACTAGTGAACTATGGACCCCGGTCCTATTTTAATCATATTGCAATCACCTGTTTACTTTTCCCGCACTGTTTACTTTACTCGCATATTACTACTGTTTTCCACTCGATACACTCATAACCTTTGTTTCAAGCAAACCGGTGAGATTGACAACCTCATCGCAAGTTGGGGACAAAGTATTTGTTTGTGTGTGTGTGCAGGTTCCACAACACCTTCAGTCGTCATCGTCTCCCTTCTCCTGATCGATAAACCTTGGTTTCTTAACTGAGGGAAAACTAGCCGCTACACTCATCATACCTTCCTCTTGGGGTTCCCAACGGGCTGGTCATCACCACGCACAAGGACTTACTGCTCCCACGTCAACTAAACGCCACAGCTCTTTTCTGGCGCCATCACACGAGTAGCAGCTTCTTTTCTGACGCCGTTGCCGGGGAAGAGAGAAGACTTCTGTGAGGGGAGTTCTTCGCACACACATTATTTACTTTGTTATTTGTTTTTCTTTACTTTATTTATTTTACCTGCACTGCTTTATATCAAAAACCCAAAAAAATTAGAATCCTTGCTAGTTGTTTTTACTTGTTTACTTTCGTTTTGCTGAAATGGGTACTCCTGAAAATACCAAGTTGTGTGACTTTGCTAGCACGAACAATAGTGATTTTATCTGCACTCCTATTGCACCAACTGTTCCTGCTACCACCTTTTATGAGATCAAGCCTGCTTTATTGAACCTTGTTATGAAAGAGCAATTTTCTGGTGCTAGTACTGAAGATGCTGCAGCTCATCTCAACAATTTTGTTGAGCTATGTGAGATGCAGAAATATAAGGATGTTGATAGTGATATTATTAAGCTCAAGTTGTTTCCTTTTTCTTTGAGAGGAAAGGCTAAAGATTGGTTGCTGTCTTTGACTAAGAATAGTATTGATTCATGGGCTAAGTGTAAGGATGCTTTTATTGGTAGATACTATCCTCCTGCTAAGATTATAGCTTTGCGCAGCAATATTATGAAGTTTACTCAGTTTGATAATGAACATGTTGCTCAAGCTTGGGAAAGAATGAAATCTATGGTAAAGAATTGCCCCACTCATGGACTGACTACTTGGATGATTATCCAAACTTTTTATGCAGGACTGAATTTTTCTTCAAGGAACCTACTTGATTCAGCTGCTAGAGGCACTTTTATGTCCCTCACATTGGGTGCCGCATCAAAGCTACTCGACAACATGATGGTAAATTATTCCGAATGGCACACCGAGAGAGCTCCACAAGGTAAGAAGGTAAATTCTGTTGAGGAAACCTCTTCCTTGAATGATAAGATTGATACCATTATGGCTATGCTTGCTAATGATAGGACTCATGTTGATCCTAATAATGTTCCTTTGTCCTCTCTGGTTGCTCAAGAAGAGCAAGTTGATGTGAATTTCATTAGAAATAATAATTTTAACAACAATGCTTATAGGAACAATTTTGCTAGTAACAATTATAGGCCGTATCCTTCTACCAATGGTAATGGTTATGGTAACTCTTATGGTAATTCCTACAACAACACTAGGGCCGCGCCCTCCGAGCTTGAGGTAATGCTCAAGGACTTCATCGGTAAGCAAACTGCTTTTAACAAGTCTGTTGAGGAAAAGTTAGGCAAAATTGATATTCTTGCTTCTAAAGTTGATAGACTTGCTCATGATGTTGAACTTCTGAAATTAAAAGTGTTTCCTAATGATGTGAATGTGAGCAATATTGTTGCTGCCGCTAATGCTACCCAAGTTGGAATTGATAAAAATATTAGATTGTTAGCGGAATTGCATGCCAGGTGGGAAAGAGAAGATGAGATGGCTAGAGAGATGAAGGTATGTACTATTACTACCTCTAATGATGTTGCTCCTACTGATAGCAATCCTCTTACTTTGATTGGTGTAGAGAAAACTCCCACTCCTTGTGTTAAAAAGCCTAAAACTGCCAAAACTTTTTCTCAAAAGAGTGCTGAAATTTTTCGGAGTGTGGGAGATGATAGCTCTATTTCTTTTAATGATTTTGATGTTGATGGCTGCAATATATCTGAAGTAATTTTGTTCTTGCAAAAGCTTGCTTTGACTCCCAATGCTAGTTCTTTAAATATTGCTTTTACTAAGCATATTACCGATGCTCTTATAAAGATTAGGGATGAAAAGTTGAAGCAAAAAGCTTCTGTTCCCAAGAAGTTAGAAGATGGTTGGGAACCCATCATTGATATGCATGTTAATGGTTATGATTGCCATGCTTTATGTGATCTAGGTGCTAGTATTTCTATTATGCCTAGAAAGATTTATGACATGCTTGATTTACCACCACTTGAAAAGTGTTATTTTGATGTTCCTATTACTGATGTTGCTAAGAAGAAACCTTTGGGAAGGATTAATGATGTTCTTATTGTGGTTAACAATAACCTTGTTCCCGTTGATTTTCTTGTTATGGACGTTGAATGCCATGCTTCATGTCCTATTATTTTGGGAAGACCTTTTCTTCGAACTGTAGGTGCTATCATTGATATGAGGGAAGGCACTATCAAGTATCAATTCCCATTAAAGAAACGTATGGAACACTTCCCTAGGAAAAGAAAGAAATTGCTTTTTGACTCTATTCTTAGAGTAAATTATGAGCTTGATGCTTCATCTATTGATATTACTTGATTCGCAATTTTCTGCGCCTAGCTCAAAGGCGTTAAAGAAAAGCACTCTTGGGTGATAACCCATTGTTTAATTTTCAGTACTTTTTCTTTTATTTGAGTCTTGGAAGTCATTACTACTGTAATGACCGCTCCTTATCTTGTTTGTTTCGTTTTTGTGCCAAGAGAAGCCTCTAATTTGAGTGAGGTAAAGATTTGGGGTTATTGCTGTCCTGAAACTGTTTTCGGTGCTGCACCGTAAAAATTCGTGAAAATTCTCTGTTTATCTTTTGGACCTGCGATTTCTTGTGCATATGCCCCAGGTTATATCCAAACTTTTCTTAGTTGAACACTTTTTGATTTGAGCAACGGAAAATCCCTCAAAAATTCGTCCATTATCAGCTGTCCAGTTTTGACAGATTTCTGCCAATATTTGTTTTTGCCACTTTATCGCTTTCTTTTGAGTTCTTTTTTATCATGGAAATCTTGTGGAAGTTGCTACAGTAGTATATACTTTATATGTGGTGGTTTTGGTTTGAAACCTGAAGCTAAAAGAGGTTGAATATATTTTATGCTTACACTAATGTTGCTAATAGAATTGTGTTTAGTTTTGTATGAAGGAAGTTTTCAAGTGTAGGGATTGGAGAATGATGAGATGAGTTGAAGAATGGACAAAAGCTCAAGCTTGGGGATGCCCATGCATCGCCCCAAGAAATATCCAAGAAGTACAAGCGTCAAAGCTTGGGGATGCCCCCGAGGCACCCCTTCTTCATCGGCAAAAATCAGGTCACCTTTCAAAACACTATATTTTTATTGCTTCATGCACTATGTGTTTTTCTTGGAGCGTCAGTTGTTTTAGTTTTCTTAGTTGTTTAGTTTGTTTGTTTGCTGCAATAAATGGTTGGACCCCAACAAATTTTCTTTGGAGGAGATGTACTCGTTTTCATTTGCAAAGAACGCTCTAGTTTTCACTCTTATTAAAAATCGAGCGCTCTACTTTTTCTGCTACTGCTTTTGGTTTTCGTTTTCGCCTTGATATGCGTTCAGATCTTGTCATATCTTTTCATCAAGGTGTATTTTTTCCTCTGATCTTCATTGGTTTTCATCAAAAGAGGTGTTTATAAAAATTTCAAATGGTGTTGGAAAAGAGAAAAAGCTTTGTGCAAAATAGTGGTACAAGAAGGAGCTTGTGTAGACTGCGGCTTAGGCTTTTTCATGTCATGCTTGATGTCTTTTTGATAGTATGCTTAGTGGTTTTTCTGTAGCATGACTTGTCTCAAATAACTGAGATTGCTTAGTGAGCCTTTGAAAACATCATGCGTTGTTTTTATTGTATGGAAGCATTATTTTGGTTTTCTCCTTGATGCTTTATTTGGGTTGACTTGGCGCATGCTCACACATGTTAGACTCTTACAAAGTCGCCATTAGCCTTCATGATCATTTAGTTTTTGACTTTTGATGCCATCGTATGCTTCTTTTAATGTCGCTTTGTCGCTTTGCATGATTATGGCCATTATTGCTCTCTTAGTTGGTCGCTCCCAGTCTTTTGCTAGTCCTCGCCTTGTACTGAGTATGAGCTCTACTCGTGCATCCAACTCCTAAAAGCCAAGTTTGCCATTGTGTCCACTATAAATTCCTATGTATGGTATTTGTAAGCCATTCCAAAGTAAAATTTTCATGTGCTACCTTTCAAAAACCTTCAAAATACTTCTCGTTTTGTGACACTGTTTTCAGCTCATGGGGACGTAGTGGTCGGATTTGCTATCTTCCATATTGCTTATTCCAAAAAAGAAAAAAAAAGGGAAAAAAGAAAGAAAAAAAGGCACTCCTCCAATGAATGTGAATGTTGGTGGGCACCCGATGGAATCGGTTAGCCATGGTATGTGAAAGGAAAAGCTGGGGAGGAGTGCCAAGTTTTACAAAAAGAGCACGAAGTGCCAATCTCTCTCTCAAAAACTTGCTTTATTTTTGTATGGAAGATAGTAAGAACCCCATTGCCAGTCGTTGACAAAGACAACCACCTCTCAAAATCAAGTTTTATCTATGTTTTACAAATGAAAAGCTCTAGCACATGTTTAAATCACTGCTTCCCTCTGCGAAGGGCCTTTCTTTTACTTTTATGTTAAGTCACCACCTTCATTCTTTATGCACCATTAAGAGAGCATAGTTGTCATTCTTAGTGTGATATGCATTGTCCCAAAGTTCATTGATTGACTCATATTGTTGGTTTCACTTGTTCTTAAGTTATTTGTATCTAGTCGCCCTCTTAAACTTTGAGGTGTCCTATGCATTTATGTTTTGCTCTCTTTGAAGGACAAGCTGAAAACCTTTTGTATGTTTTTCCTTATGATTTGAACACACGTTTGACTTTCATTGTTTCATTATTATGATCTTTTGTTTGTGTTCATTTGCATGTTTACAACATGGTTGCTAAGTTCTTATTGTCATGATTATATCTTTCATGCCCATGTTTTAAGTTCTATTGATCCCAGCTCACCAATGCTTGCATATATGATCAAGATTGTGTAGGTGCATGTCACCTCAAAAATTATTCTTTGTTATCACTTACCTACTCGAGGACGAGCAGGAGTTAAGCTTGGGGATGCTTGATACGTCTCAAACGTATCTATAATTTTTGATGCTCCATGCTTGTTTTACACCATTTGCCTATTGTTTCGTTACACTTAGTGGCACTTTTATACATTTTCCGGAACTAACCTATTAACGAAGTGCCACAGTGCCAGTTTCCTGTTTTCTGCTGTTTTTGTGTTTCAGAAGTGATACACAGGAAATATTCTCGGAATTGGACGAAACAAGTTCCTGAAGTCTTATATCAAGGGGAGGCTTCCAGACATCCGAAGACCTGACGGAGGGGGGCCACGTGGGCCCCAGACACAGGGGCGGCGCGGCCACCCCCTGGTCGCGCCAGCCCCGTGTGAGGGGGCGTGGTCCCTCCTCTCACATCGCCCCTTCGCCTATATATACCCCCTGACGAGAAAAACCTAAGGGCCCGATCAGTTTTCCAGAATACATCGCGATCCGCCGCCTCCGTTGACCCGAAGATCGGGAGGGTCCAGAAGCTCTTCCCGGCACCCTGCCGGAGAGGGGAATCGCCACCGGAGGTCTTCTTCATCGCCATGCTTGCCTCCGGAGCGATGAGTGAGTAGTCTACCTTGGACTATGGGTCCATAGCAGTAGCTAGATGGTTGTCTTCTCCACCATATGCTTCATGTTTAGATCTCATGAGCTGCCATACATGATTGAGATCACCGTTATGTAATTCTATGATGTTGGTTTGTTGGGATCCGATGAATATTGGTGTTTATGATTAAGTTGTTGTACTGAATTATATCTTTTGTTATCTCTATGTTGTTTATGATCTTGCATGCTCTCCGTTGTTAGTAGCTATCTTGGCCGAGTAGTTGCTAGTGACTCCAAGAGGGGGTATTTATGCTCGATAGTGGGTTCATGTCTCTATTTCACCTGGGGGAGTGACAGAAACCTCTAAGGTGGTAGATGTGCTGTTGCTACTAGGGAGAAAACAACATTCATATGCTCAAGGGCATATGCTTTGTTTACATTACACACTTTGGTTAATGCAATTATCTGTTGTTCACAACTTAATACTTCTAGGGTGTTCGGATGATATCCCCGGGGGTGGATTATTAGTCATAGATGCAGTTGGATGGCGGTCTATGTATTTTGTTGTAATGCCCAGAGTGAATCTCATAGTGATCTTCTTGACATATCACGTTATCTTTATTCTATCAATTGCCCAACTGTAATTTGTTTACCCAGCATGTTATTTTATCTATGGAGAGACATCACTAGTGAACTGTGGACCCCGGTCCTATTTTAATCATATTGCAATCACCTGTTTACTTTTCCCGCACTGTTTACTTTACTCGCATATTACTACTGTTTTCCACTCGATACACTCATAACCTTTGTTTCAAGCAAACCGGTGAGATTGACAACCTCATCGCAAGTTGGGGATAAAGTATTTGTTTGTGTGTGTGCAGGTTCCACAACACCTTCAGTCGTCATCGTCTCCCTTCTCCTGATCGATAAACCTTGGTTTCTTAACTGAGGGAAAACTAGCCGCTACACTCATCATACCTTCCTCTTGGGGTTCCCAACGGGCTGGTCATCACCACGCACAAGGACTTACTGCTCCCACGTCAACTAAACGCCACAGCTCTTTTCTGGCGCCATCACACGAGTAGCAGATATCCCCGGGGGTGGATTATTAGTCATAGATGCAGTTGGATGGCGGTCTATGTATTTTGTTGTAATGCCCAGAGTAAATCTCATAGTGATCTTTTTGACATATCACGTTATCTTTATTCTATCAATTGCCCAACTGTAATTTGTTTACCCAGCATGTTATTTTATCTATGGAGAGACATCACTAGTGAACTGTGGACCCTGGTCCTATTTTAATCATATTGCAATCACCTGTTTACTTTTCCCGCACTGTTTACTTTACTCGCATATACTCTACTGTTTTCCACTCGATACACTCATAACCTTTGTTTCAAGCAAACCGGTGAGATTGACAACCTCATCGCAAGTTGGGAACAAAGTATTTGTTTGTGTGTGTGCAGGTTCCACAAACACCTTCAGTCATCACCGTCTCTCTTCTTCAAGATCGACATTAAACCTTGGTTTCTTAACTGAGGGAAAACTAGCCGCTACACTCATCATACCTTCCTCTTGGGGTTCCCAACGGGCTGGTCATTCACCACGCACAAGGACAGTTTGCTCCCACATTAACTTGGAGTAGCAGCTACTTTTCTGGCGCCATTGCCGGGGAAGAGAGAAGACTTCTGCGAGGGGAGTTCTTCGCACACACATTCTTTACTTTGTTATTTGTTTTGCTTTACTTTATTTATTTTATCAGCATTGCTTTTTATATCAAAAACCCAAAAAAATTAGAATCCTTGGTAGTTGTTATTTCTTTGCTTTTAGTTTATCATGTCTAGTTTAGTTGCTACTACTATGTCCCCCGAGGACATGATCTTTACCTTTAAGCAGAAAGATGAGGAAAGCTTCAAAGAAGCTTGGTCTAGAATTTATGATTGGCAAGGAAAAACTAAACCTAAAATGACTTTGAGTTTGCTTCTTAGTAGCTTTTACTTTGGACTTTCTCTTCGTTATAGATATGCTTTGGATGCTACTGCAGAAGGAGATTTCCTTCATTGTGATGGAGATCAAGCCTTCAATATTATTAAAAAGTTGATTACAATTTATAGCATGCCAACCTATTTTGATTCCTCTCTTGTGTGCATTTTTAATAGACTTAATACTCTTGAGACTCACACTGCTAGTTTGAATTCTTGCTACAATACTTTGCGCCAGCATTTTGATTATGTGCCTATAAATTCCGAGCCTTCGAGTTGGTATCCTACAATAAAAATCACCATTAGTGGTGAAACTTTTCATGCTCGTTGTGATATTATGTCTGAATTTTGTCTCATGCCAAAGGATGTTTATGAATCTTTGAGCCTTTGGAAGCTTTCTGAGGGAGGAGAAGAAATTTTTCTTACTAACAATGCCACCATATCTCCCCTTGGAATAGCTGAAGGAGTCTTTACAAAAATCCTAGGAAGAATGATATCTACTGATTATCTTGTTATTGAATGTGTAGGAAAAGGACAAATCACACTTGGAAGATCCATTCTGAAGCTCCTTGGCGCCGTTATCGATGTGGGAAAAGGCAATATAACATTTACTACTCCACCTTGCAATAACCATGTCTTTCCTAGAGTCAAGAGCAAAGGTAAGAAAGGGAGACGTAAGGCACGTGCTGATCCTAGCACTTCATCACTTAATATTACTTGATTCGCACTTTTCTGCGCCTAGCTCAAAGGCGTTAAAGAAAAGCACTCTTGGGAGATAACCCAATGTTTTCTTTTCAGTACTTTTTCTTTTATTTGAGTCTTGGAAGTCATTACTACTGTAATGACCGCTCCTTATCTTGTTTATTTCGTTTTTGTGCCAAGAGAAGCCTCTAATTTGAGTGAGGTAAAGATTTGGGGTTATTGCTGTCCTGAAACTGTTTTCGGTGCTGCACCGTAAAAATTCGTGAAAATTCTCTGTTTATCTTTTGGACCTGCGATTTCTTGTGCATATGCCCCAGGTTATATCCAAACTTTTCTTAGTTGAACACTTTTTGATTTGAGCAACGGAAAATCCCTCAAAAATTCGTCCTTTGTCAGCTGTCCAGTTTTGACAGATTTCTGCCAATATTTGTTTTTGCCACTTTATCGCTTTCTTTTGAGTTCTTTTTGATCATGGAACTCTTGTGGAAGTTGCTACAGTAGTATATACTTTATATGTGGTGGTTTTGGGTTGAAACCTGAAGCTAAAAGAGGTTGAATATATTTTATGCTTACACTAATGTTGCTAATAGAATTGTGTTTAGTTTTGTATGAAGGAAGTTTTCAAGTGTAGGGATTGGAGAATGATGAGATGAGTTGAAGAATGGACAAAAGCTCAAGCTTGGGGATGCCCATGCATCACCCCAAGAAATATCCAAGAAGTACAAGCGTCAAAGCTTGGGGATGCCCCCCGAGGCACCCCTTCTTCATCGGCAAAAATCAGGTCACCTTTCAAAACACTATATTTTTATTGCTTCATGCACTATGTGTTTTTCTTGGAGCGTCAGTTGTTTTAGTTTTCTTAGTTTGTTTAGTTTGTTTGTTTGCTGCAATAAATATTTGGACCCCAACAAATTTCTTTTGGAGGAGATGTACTCGTTTTCATTTGCAAAGAACGCTCAGTTTTTTACTCTTATCGTTCATCGATGCGTTCTACTTTTTCTGCTACTGCTTTTGGTTTTCGTTTTCGCCTTGATTTGCATTCAGATCTTGTCATATCTTTTTATCAAGGTGTATTTTTGCCTCTGATCTTTATTGGTTTTCATCAAAAGAGGTGTTTATAAAAATTTCAAATGGTGTTGGAAAAGAGAAAAAGCTTTGTGCAAAATAGTGGTACAAGAAGGAGCTTGTGTAGACTGCGGCTTAGGCTTTTGCATGTCATGCTTGATATCTTTTTGATAGTATGCTTAGTGGTTTTGCTGTAGCATGACTTGTCTCAAATAACTGAGATTGCTTAATGAGCCTTTGAAAAAAATCATGCGTTGTTTTTATTGTATGGAAGCATTATTTTGGTTTTCTCCTTGATTTCTTTATTTGGGTTGACTTGGCGCATGCTCACACATGTTAGACTCTTACAAAGTCGCCTTTAGCCTTCATGATCATTTAGTTTTTGACTTTTGATGCCATCGTATGCTTCTTTTAATGTCGCTTTGTCGCTTTGCATGATTATGGCCATTATTGCTCTCTTAGTTGGTCGCTCCCAGTCTTTTGCTAGCCCTCGCCTTGTACTGAGTATGAGCTCTACTCGTGCATCCAACTCCTAAAAGCCAAAGTTTTCCAAAGTGTCCACCATACATACCTACTAGCAATTTGCTATTCCAAGTAAATTTGACTCGCTTTTATATTCTCTTCAAATTAAACTCTTACCAGTGTTATGCGAAACTCGGTTAGTAAAGCTCTCACGAACCGGAAGGCACACTTTACTTTTTCCTGTTCTTAAAAATTTGACATTGTGGTCTTTTATGTTGAGTTGTTATGCTTGCAAGTTGTAAGTTGGATTCTAGCCCAGCCATGCTGTCATGGGGCAAGCTTTCAACATTGCACTTCTTTTTTAGTTGATATCGTGATCTTTTGTTTATGGATGCCCGCGGTGTGAAATGAATTGGGAATCTTGTGAGGATCATGGAGTTTTTATATGTGTTAGGGAAACGCCGGGCCGCCAATATAAGCCATGCATAATTCATGGTGGAAATTTGCAGCATACCCATGGTGAACATTCGACGACGCATCTCACAATAAAAAGCTAAACAATATAGCAAATAAAAGAGATGTCGAGGTGTTCATTGTCTGCTTGTCCTGTCATTTTGGTGTGGGCTTGTTCCATGTCATCGGGCACGGAGGTACCCCATTGGCGGTTCTCAATGATATGCATATACTTACAATGACAAGAGCCTTGCTTGGGACTCTAAGTAAAGTAGCATGGTTTGGGTACTCGTATTCACGGGACACGAGGTTTTCAACTTATGATTTGTCAAGCATATGCACCATAATTGTTCTCGCATTAACTTTAACCATTCAAGATGCTTATGATGGGGGCAATGAGAGCTCAAAGCCGGTAAGTACCATAATTTTTGAAGGTTATAAAACTTGCAATCACTGCTTCCCTCTGCGAAGGGCCTTTCTTTTACTTTTATGTTGAGTCACCACCTTCTTTCTTTATGCACCATTAAGAGAGCATAGTTGTCATTCTTAGTGTGATATGCATTGTCCCAAAGTTCATTGATTGATTCATATTGTTGGTTTCACTTGTTCTTAAATTATTTGTATCTAGTCGCCCTCTTAAACTTTGAGGTGTCCTATGCATTTATGTTTTGCTCTCTTTGAAGGACAAGCTGAAAACCATTTGTATGTTTTTCCTTATGATTTGAACACACGTTTGACTTTCATTGTTTCATTATCATGATCTTTTGTTTGTGTTCATTTACATGTTTACAACATGGTTGCTAAGTTCTTATTGTCATGATTATATCTTCATGCCCATGTTTTAAGTTCTATTGATCCCAGCTCACCAATGCTTACATATATGATCAAGATTGTGTAGGTGCATGTCACCTCAAAAATTATTCTTTTGTTATCACTTACCTACTCGAGGATGAGCAGGAGTTAAGCTTGGGGATGCTTGATACGTCTCAAACGTATCTATAATTTTTGATGCTCCATGCTTGTTTTTACACCATTTGCCTATTGTTTCGTTACACTTAGTGGCACTTTTATACATTTTCCGGAACTAACCTATTAACAAGCGCCACAGTGCCAATTTCCTGTTTTCTGCTGTTTTTGTGTTTCAGAAGTGATACACAGGAAATATTCTCGGAATTGGACGAAACAAGTTCCTGAAGTCATATTTTACCCGGAAGCTTCCAGAGATCCGAAGAAGTGTCGGAGGGGGGCCACCAGGGCCCCACACAAGGGGGCGGCGCGGCCTGGCCCCTGGCCGCGCCACCCCTGTGTGAGAGCCCCTGGCTCCACCTCTGACATCGCCCCTTCGCCTATAAGTACCCCCCGACGAGAAAAACCTAAGTGCCCAATCAGATTTCCAGAATACATCGCGATCCGCCGCCGCCGTCGACCCGAAGATCGGGAGGGTCCAGAAGCTCTTCCCGGCACCCTGCCGGAGAGGGGAATCGCCACCGGAGGTCTTCTTCATCGCCATGCTTGCCTCCGGAGCGATGAGTGAGTAGTCTACCTTGGACTATGGGTCCATAGCAGTAGCTAGATGGTTGTCTTCTCCACCATGTGCTTCATGTTTAGATCTCATGAGCTGCCCTACATGATTGAGATCACCGTTATGTAATTCTATGATGTTGGTTTGTTGGGATCCGATGAATATTGGTGTTTATGATTAAGTTGTTGTACTGAATTATATCTTTTGTTATCTCTATGTTGTTTATGATCTTGCATGCTCTCCGTTGTTAGTAGCTATCTTGGCCGAGTAGTTGCTAGTGACTCCAAGAGGGGGTATTTATGCTCGATAGTGGGTTCATGTCTCTATTTCACCTGGGGAGTGACAGAAACCCCTAAGGTGGTAGATGTGCTGTTGCTACTAGGGAGAAAACAACATTCATATGCTCAAGGGCATATGCTTTGTTTACATTACACACTTTGCTTAATGCAATTATCTGTTGTTCGCAACTTAATACTTCTAGGGTGTTCGGATGATATCCCCGGGGGTGGATTATTAGTCATAGATGCAGTTGGATGGCGGTCTATGTATTTTGTTGTAATGCCCAGAGTAAATCTCATAGTGATCTTCTTGACATATCACGTTATCTTTATTCTATCAATTGCCCAACTGTAATTTGTTTACCCAGCATGTTATTTTATCTATGGAGAGACATCACTAGTGAACTGTGGACCCCGGTCCTATTTTAATCATATTGCAATCACCTGTTTACTTTTCCCGCACTGTTTACTTTACTCGCATATACTCTACTGTTTTCCACTCGATACACTCATAACCTTTGTTTCAAGCAAACCGGTGAGATTGACAACCTCATCGCAAGTTGGGAACAAAGTATTTGTTTGTGTGTGTGCAGGTTCCACAAACACCTTCAGTCATCACCGTCTCTCTTCTTCAAGATCGACATTAAACCTTGGTTTCTTAACTGAGGGAAAACTAGCCGCTACACTCATCATACCTTCCTCTTGGGGTTCCCAACGGGCTGGTCATTCACCACGCACAAGGACAGTTTGCTCCCACATCAACTTGGAGTAGCAATGTGGTTTCGTCCAATTCCGAGAATATTTCCTGTGTATCACTCTGAAACACAAAAACAGCAGAAAACAGGGAACTGGCACTGTGGCACTTCGTTAATAGGTTAGTTCCGGAAAATGCATAAAAGTGCCACTAAGTGTAACGAAACAATAGGCAAATGGTGTAAAAACAAGCATGGAGCATCAAAAATTATAGATACGTTTGAGACGTATCAATGCATACTCTCTTTATGCTTAATTTTGTATCTTAGTTGCTTTCTTTGGTCCAATATATATGTTATACTCCATCAAATCCTAAATGGCTAAGATGTGCATGAAATTCAATTTTCATCTCTAACTATGCACATATTTATATGGAGTCTATCATATGTATTGTGGTTAGTCTAACCACTTTGGACCCAATAAGTTTGGGGACCAAGATATACTTGAATGATGTCTTAGGTACATTGGAGATGCAATGGATGCTTGTCTCGTTTATAAGGAAGGTGTTATCACCATATGATTATTGGAGCCAAGCTAGGATGACCGGCAAACTCTTATCTACTACATCACACCATTGCTATCTCGGTAACAAGTATAACATTCATGCATACTTTTGTAGCATCCCAACTCTTGTAGGTTGGTTCTTGGCATGATAATATTTATTTGCGAATGTTGCGGTTCTTGCAAAGGTCTTATAAAGAAATATCTTTATTTCATATGTGAGCAAGTTGAGATGATTGCATATGATGGGAAGTATATAAAATCATGTTTATGATTTACCAATCCCAAATATGCCATTTTAGCAATTTATTGCATATTAATTCCTCAACGCTCTCTCATGTGCAATATAGATAATGTTGCAAGTTGTACCCTTCTTTATTATGCTTGTTGCCTTTCAAAGCATCCCGACTATCTTTTGATCCCTTATTGCTAGTTGTGATGTCTTTGATGATTTTGCGTGGGGAGTTTATTAATATACCATAATGGAAAATAGAGCCTTAGCTATATATGCTTTCTAGCAAAGCTATTTGGTATATTCTATGACTCTCTCTTGGATATCATGTCTTTCTTAATTTCAACTAACCTCTTGTGTATACATGTTCCTTTGTGGATTGTTCATCATGATTTTTTTGTCCACTTAGAAATGTATATGCATAAGAGTGTTAATTTCTTCCCTTGATATCCTCGTTTTTTTTGCCGACCATCTTTCTTGTCCATTTTGTTCTAGATGGTGTTGGTAAGAACTTGATTTATGAGTGCTTCTTTATTCTTTATTGCTTCTTCTCGCACTCATATCTCGTGAATCTTTTTGGACTAAAGTTCACTTTGATAAGCGTATTGATCCTTTTGTATTCTTTGGTGCTCATGTTTTGTTTTAAATGATATAGAGGGAGTGAGGATTCCATGTTTGTGCATATTGTATTCAAATGCAACAAAAATTCAAATTTATGCATGAACCTTGGGGAGCTTCCTTATTTCATTTAAAGCACCTAGTAGCTCTTATCATCATCTTCTTGTGTCCAATTGGTTCTTTGGATCCCTTGATTGCTTGCTTCATTCGTTGAAGCTTCCTTCACTATGTCATCTTTTTGCAATCTTTGATCCTCAATATGGTTTGACTTCCTTCAAATATTGTTAATTTGATAAGTGCATATGATTTCACTCATTTTTATGAGAAATGCACATCTTGGGGAGGAACTCATACTATATTGGCCTTCTAAATTCCTTCATCCATTTTGGTAATCGTTGCCAATGGGGGAGAAGTTTAGAGGGTTTAAGGGAAATGGTTTTTATACTTAAGTTTGGTTGTGCTTAAGTGTTTGCCTTTCATGCATCTCTTCTTTGTTAGATGTTTTGCATGGTTGAATATATAGTGTAAACTCCATCAAAGGTTTATCTTGACAATGTATGCAATGAAATTCAAGTTCATCACACGTGCATATATTGTGGGGGAGTTTGCTCTATATATTTTAGTTGCACTCACATCAACCATATTTGTTGTAGTTTATGTGAGTACAATTAATTTTGATATGCGGTAGTAGCTTCATGTTACTTGACCATATCAAATACAACCTCTTGTATGCAATTTATTCTCGGATAAGTTGCATATTAGTTTCTATTATTCATTACATAAACCCTCTTGTTGAGATTGTCATCAATTACCAAAATGGGGGAGATTGTAAGGGTAATTGCCCCTAAGTGTGTTTTTGGTAATTAATGACAATTCCTATGGACTAATGTTTTCATTGAGCTTTTTGTGAAGGAATTGTTTATAGGAATTGCTTAAATTCTATGTGTTGGATCCAAAGCTTGGATGCCATGAAGATAATGGTATATCTTAAGTATTGGCATCAAGATCATTGAATAGAAGAGATGAATCCAATATGATCAAGAAGAAGAAATAGAGTTGTAGTTCTTGTGTAGAACTCAAGTAATCCATGCTCTTATGTGTTAAGCCAAGGAGTCTCAAGATCTTGAGAGTTTGGTTACATGAGAAGAATTCAAGATATGACTCTATGTCGAGGTCATGATGGTCTCATGAGTTGAGATATGATTGACTAATACCTAGAGCATGCAATCAAATGAAGAATTCTTTATGTGGCTCAAGATATTGTGATAGAGCATGAGAAGATTCAAGGTTGACCAAGGCAAAGATCAAAGATTGGATTCTAGTTTGGTCAACACATGAAGCATAAGGAATGTGCCACATGGGACCAATCGGTCTTGTGGTATGGTATGGTTTGTCAATTATGCTTTGTGAACTAACCCATTATATATGTGTGTTTGTGTTGTCTATGTGGGTTAGGTATTGTGTCATGGATATGCATCACTAGTGAGATTTCATATAGACCATGAAAGGATGACATCAAGTGGTGGTTGTCATCAAGGTTGCGAAGTGCAAGTTTCAAGATAAGCATCTCGAGAAGATCATATGCTTGAAACTTGTCATCCATTTGGTGATAATGGAATTGTGAAGACATGCCTTTGTGAAGGTATCCCATAGTGGTGTATGGGGGAGCATATTGGAAGTCTTCACGAAGCAACAATGATCAAGTGAAGCATTCTGGCTTGACGGAAGCATGAAGTATCATCATCAAGATCAAGCGGGGTGCGCAAGGCAAAGGTTTGTCCTTGCTAGGTTTTCCTTTTTCCGGTCTCAAGGTGTTTGTTGAGAGACCGGGTTATAAGATAGATAGCCGCACTATCAAGAGGGGCTTTCGGTTGGGTAACTCGATCACATCGTCTTAGGGAGCTCAATCCTTTGCATACTTTGCATCTTCCTACTTTGTTGCTTCTTAGTGTTTCTCCATGTGAGGTTCTTGTGCTTGTTGCTAGCTTTCCAACAAGTCCAAGTTCATCGAAAACGGAATCCGTATGCATCTTTTATCGCGTTTTCGAGTTTGGAGGTTTTACCGGTTCTTTCTTAAAAGAGGTTTTCACCTATTCTTATTTGGTATTTTATATCTTACTACTTCTTGGGTTTTATGGTCTCCATTGGATAGATATTTTTCTTAGCTTTTCAAAAAGCCCAAGTTTGCTAAAATCGGAGTCCGGATGTGAAAGTTATCGCATTTTTAGTGAGGCTATTTTCTGCCGGTTCCGAGCTCAGTTTGAACCGGAAATCAACCGAAAAGTTGCAGAACTGTTTTCTTGCATTTTCGGATTTAGGTCCGGTTGGACCGGGTTTTGGACCGGAAATCACCCGAACAAGTGGGAAATGACCCCAACGGCCATATTTGGCTTTCCATATAAAAGGGGCTTCTTCCCCAATGGTTTTATAGGGTTCCTAGTGTGTTCTTGAGCATTTCTCTCACCTCCATTGTTGACTCTCTTGAGCTTGCTCCCTCCCTCTTCCCTCCAACGATTCTTGCATATTTTTGAGGGATTTGGTAGAGGAGATCTTGATCTACAATCTCCACCAATTCATTCCTCCTCTAAGTGAGGGGAATCCTTTGAATCAAGATCTTGGGGTCATTGGTTGACCTCCACCCTTGTTCTTCCTCTCTAACTCCTCCATAACATTTGTTGCCTTGGTGGGATTTGAGAGAGAAGGATTTGAGCACTTCCCCTTGTGTTCTTGCTTTGCATCCTTGCATAGTGTTGAGCTCTCCATTACAATTTGTTCGAGTGAGAGACCGTGAGCTTGTTACTCTTGGAGGGTGACCTCCTAGTTGGCTTGGCGGTTGGTACCTCGGTGACCTCTTTGTTGAAGATTGTGAAGAGGCCCGGGCTTCCCCTTCGTGGGAGTTGTGAAGTGGTTGTGGAGCTTGCCATCTCCAGAGTGGAGGAAAAGCTAACCATAAGAAGGGGTCCCTAGCTTCGTGGGGGACTCGGAGAAGAAGGTGAGCCTTCGTGGCGTTCGGGGGCCTTCGTGGTTACCCGCATCTCTCCAACGGTGATTAGCTTACTTTATGTAAGTGAACATCGGGATACATCTTCATCTTCGCGTGCCTCGGTTATCTCTATACCCGAGTTTATTTCCTTGTGATAGCCTTCGTGCTTGAAGTACTTATATCTTGTTTATCACTTGTGAATTATATCTTGTGCTACCTTGCTTAGCTCTAGTTGTTATTGGTGCACTTTGTTGAGCCTAGCTTATTTAGGTTTTGTGCTTGTAAAATAAACGTTAGTTTAATTCCGCATTCTTACAAGCCAAATCCGTACTAGTTTTTAAAACGCCTATTCACCCCCCCCTCTAGGCGACATCTCATCCTTTCAATGTCCTCCCTGGAAACTGGGACCGGGCTCCCACACCGGCGCCCCCAAAATGTTGTCCCCAATTATTGACAAAATTTGTGAAAACCGTCGATTCATTGATATTTGACAAAGATTTGGATGGTTTACATCGAACTTAAAATAAAAATGAGCCCTAGCCGCTGCCTGAACCACCGGCGCCCCCAACCGGCTGCATCCTACTCCTCCTGCTTCATCGGCGGCAGGGCGTCGTCGTCCTTGGTGAGGTCAACAATGACGCCACTGTCCTCTGCTGACCATAGGACCACCATCGCCTCGTCCGGCAGCTAGGCCTCATTGTAGGACCTCGCTTATAGCACGTGGAGGCCCGGGTCATCGGCAGGATCGTCGGGGTGATGCGCCGCGTCCGCCATCTCGCGGCCTCCTTGACCCACTAGGACCGCTCGTCTTCCTTTGGCACCGGCTCGTCTTTGACCTCGGTCTTCACCGGTGCCTCCATCTTCACACGCCGGTGCCTCCTTCTTCACGCGCGTAGGTGCCTCCTTCTTCACAAGCGTCGGTGCCTCCTTCTTCGCGCGCGTCGGCGCCTCCTCCTTCATGTCGTCGTTGCCCTCCCGGATGACAACGCCGCGGGAACGGGCTGGCGGCGCCTGGTAGGGGACGGAGCGTGCGGTGGAGCGGCCGTCCGAGGAGCCGCTTCTGGACGACGACCTCGCTGGCACCGGGGGCGCAGATCGGGCTAGCGGCGTGGGCGTAGACCAACACCCACGTGTCGGAGTCACCGCGCGGTACTCGGGACAGTAGCCATGCTCCCAGAGCACGGTGTCGATGTCGCGGGTCCGCCAGTACGCCCGCTGGCTGGTCACATTGTACCGGCCATGGTAGAGGCCGAAGTAGCGGCCAGCTCGATCTCCCGCTACCTATGGAGGATGGGGAACCAGATGGCGCGTGACGGCGCCCACTCGGGGAGGTCGCGTTGCACCAGCGGTAGCGCTTCCCAGTGCTGCTTGATGTAGTCATCGAGCAGCGGCCCCTCCGGTGGGATAGGTGTGACGGTTTAGCCGCCGGTGGACACGTGCCAACCGTGAGGCATGTGCCACCTCGGCGGGACAAGAATGTTGTTGTCAGTGAGGATCTGTGCCTCCTCCGTGTTGAGGTTTGGCAGCCGCATGTAGCCGCCGCCGCCGCGGATTCCGCTAGCCTCATAGTTGTGCGCCATTGGAGCTAGCCTCGGTCGATGGCGAGAGGTGGAAGAAGGTGAGAGGGATGGGGAGAAGAAGAAGGTGAGCGCGGGTGAAGAAAGGGTGGCAGCCACCAAGGGCTTTTGTAGCCGTCGACCAGCAGGACGCTTGGCTCATTGAAGCAACGCATCGCCGCATGGCCATCGGCACTGTCGCCTCAAGAATCGCCGCATGTATTCATGGCGTCGACCTATCTTCCTATCGGGGTCATTAAAAAGGTTGACCTACTATGCGTCGCTGGTAAGACAGCCCGGACAGTCAGACCCAACTTTGGGAGCGCCGACTCATTTATTGAGGCCGCCCGGCAGGCTTTTGAAATCACGGGTACGACCTCGTTTTCAACTCGAGCCCAATAAAAATGAAAGCGTGGTTGGAGGCGCCGGTGGAGATGCTCTAATCATCGCTGGCGCCATGAAACTCACTGGACCGGCATCGACTGGAACCGAGCAGGTCTTTCACTTGCATGGCGTGACGCCCCATGGTCGACCTAGATCCCGACGCTATAACTGCCAGTTGAACGGGAGACACGCACCCCGTTGCCAACCAACGGGGGGATAGCCACCAGCACCCCTGCTGCGTGCTACTGCCATGGTTTCCATGACAAGGCGATCCCCTTTCTCCCATCCTTTTTAACATCGTAGCCGATATGTTAGCAATTATAATTCAACGAGCCAAGGAAGATGGGCAGGTGGATGGTCTCATTCCCCATCTGGTTGATGATGGAGTGTCCATTTTACAGTATGCAGATGACACAATCATATTCATGAAAAATAATCTAGAAAAGGCTTTAAATATGAAACTGATCCTCTATTTGTTTGAACAATTGTCTGGTCTAAAAATAAATTTCCACAAGAGCGAGATTTATTGCTTTGGACGTGCTAAGGAAATAGAAGAAGATTATAAGGAGCTGTTTGGCTGTGAGACCGGTTCTTTTCCTTTTAAATACTTAGGGATCCCGATTCATTATAGAAAATTAAGAAATGGCGAGTGGAAGCCGGTAGAGGACAGATTTGAAAACAAACTAGGCAATTGGATGGGGAAGCTTCTTTCTTATGGTGATAGACTGATTTTGATAAATTCAGTCCTTACTAGTTTGCCAATGTTCATGCTCTCCTTCTTTGAAATTCCGAAAGGTGTTTGGAAGCGTCTAGATTTCTATAGATCGAGATTCTTTTGGCAAAGCAAGGAAAATAAAAAGAAATATAGACTAACAAGGTGGAATATAATTTGCAGACCTAGAGATCAAGGGGGGCTGGGGATTGAGGTGTTGGAACTAAAAAACAAATGTCTGCTAGCTAAGTGGTTGTTTAAATTAATGAATGAACAAGGGGTTTGGCAAGAGTTAATTCAGAATAAATATCTTCATTCCAAGACCTTATCTCAGGTGACAGCTAAATCCACAGATTCACCCTTCTGGAAGGGATTGATGAAGGTTAAGGAGGAGTTTTTTGCTAGAGGTAAATTCAAGGTTGGGAATGGGGCGAATACTAGATTCTGGGAGGATACGTGGTTAGGAGACAAGCCTCTTTCTATGCAATATCCATCCCTTTATGGCATAGTTCAACGTAAACAAGTCACGGTTGCTACTGTGTTAGGTCATAATTCGTTAAACATTGCTTTCCGTCGGAATTTAACCGGTGATAAATGGACTCAATGGCTGAACCTTGTTTCACGCCTTATGGAGGTGCAGCTCTCTTCTGACCAAGACTTTTTTAGGTGGAACCTTACTACCTCGGGGGAATTCTCGGTTACGTCCATGTACCTTGATTTTATGAATGGACATACAAATTTTTTAAAGAGGTACATTTGGAAGATAAAGGTACCTTTAAAAATCCAAATCTTCATGTGGTTCCTGCATAGAAAGGTCATTCTTACAAAGGATAACCTATTAAAACAGAATTGGCAGGGCAACACATCTTGTGTGTTTTGTGATAAAGATGAATCCATTAAACATTTATTTTTTGAATGTCCTCTGGCAAAAATAATTTGGAGAATAGTTCACATGACCTTTGGCATACCGCCCCCTAGAAATGTATCAAACATGTTTGGAAATTGGTTGACATGATAAACAGGAAGTAAAGAACATTAGGATTGGTGCATGTGCAATTGTTTGGGCCTTGTGGAATACACGCAATGACCATGTTTTTAACAAATCGAAAGCTTCATCATTTTTGCAGGTTATCCTAATGGCTACGCACTGGATCCGTACGTGGTCTTATCTCCAACCATTGGAGCAGCGGGATGTCATGGATTTTGGATGCAACCGTTTCAAGACGGTCGCACGGGACTTATTCAACCAATTCGGTTGGCGGTGTGATAATAGGATTACTTTCTCTTAAGCTATCATGACAGTTTTGTCGTTTATTTTCCGTTGGCTGATTCATGTGGCCACTTTGGCTGATCCATGACTTGTAATAAGCTTTGTATAACTTCGTAATAAGTTAATAAAACAGCCATATGCATCGATTGATGCAGAGGCTGGGGTCGCTACCCCCTTTTCTAAAAAAAAGCTAAGTGGGGACATAGGTCCTCACTCAAATTTTAGAATTCCTATTGTATTTATACATATTTGAAGGAAATTTCTTTAGATTTTGCAAATTTATATAAAAGATGCCCTTGATTTGCCCCCACTCCTATATTTTTCTGGGTCTGCCACTGCTACTGGCCTCAGTGGCCTGGACATGGGCAGGGGGAGAACAAGATCGGGTTGGGTTAATTTCGGAATGGTATTAGGTTTCGTACGTACAATTTGAAACTGGTCGCAAAAAGGGGAGAAAACTCTTATAAAGTTGCAGTTCAAAACCTATCGTTTGCTGCCAGCGCATACTGGTTTGCCGTCGATCAGGAGCGGGTTGGGTTGTTTGTGACGATGCATGCTAGAGCTAGACATGTAATTTCGCTTCCCGGAAACACGGCCAGCGCCAGGAGGTGCGCGCGCTGGACAGGAAATCAAAGAGGTACGCGGCAGCTGGCAAATGGAGTAGGCCGTCCGATCCGTACATTGCACTACTTCTATTGTTGCATGCAACAAACCGGCCCGATCCGTATTCTACATCTTTTTTTTCTTCGCGGGCATTTTATTATTGATTAATCTTTGCAAACACCAGTCTCCCTAGAAAACAGAAATAGCGATCCGTGGTTTCGTCCCTAGGTTCAGTCTTTTTTTAGAAGCTAGGTTCAGTGTTTTTAGATGCTTGACTGAACACATTATAACTTATAATACACACTTGACAATGAGAAAAGCTAGAGAGCCAAGCCAACAGTTCAATTTATACACTAGAAGTTTCTATAATTCGTCGACGTAATGATACACTGGAAATCCCTATTAAGATATTTGTTAGATTATATACTTAAGAAAAATATAGATCCCAAAATAGTAAACAATATTAAATCTTAATGGAAGTGCAAAAAAAAGGATCTTACAGGTTTTAGCTTATCTCAATACATAATAAAGATGACATAGTTTTGTTCAAAATAAATTCAAATACAATACAAGGTAAGTGTATATTAATGGACATTATAATTCAAAAAGGTTACACTTAATTTAATAAAAAATCATACTTGATTAATCATGCTAACTACATATTGAAAAGATACACTTATTAAGACAGTAATATAATAAAATAGGTTATATGGAAGTATATGAGTTTAGTATAAATTATATTGGTTTAACTCGCCATGCCCTACCCCCTGCCATGTTCTCACACCCACGATACAGATCTTTCGAGAGTCACTGCACTCTCTCCTCATCGGAATCAAGATGAATTATCATGCGAGGCTTCCCTCAGACGCGGTGGCCTAGTCATGAATCCTGAACGCCTCATTTGTCCATGCGGTTGACGAAGAGCCAAAAGAAACACACAATGCCAGACCCCCCAAAAACATATGAGGTTCGTGGATAGGCTGGGGACAACCCACTTTCCCCATTCTTGGACCTAAATTTGGGGTTAATTTGGGGACTAGTAGACATTGTCCTCGGTTCACCCTGGCCCACCTGCCAGCCTCCCAACCCCATAAGATGCACGCCCTTTCCCACTAGCGCCATTTCTCCACCGTGCGGCTCCGATGACAAGTACACGACCAATTGTTACAACGACATGTGCATCCGACGCCCAGAGGAGGGCTGGCCGCCGATGAGGATCTTTGCGCCTGGTAGGAGGTCGTTGGTGCCCAAAGCAGCGGCAACCGTCATCTACCTCGACACCGACTAGAATTCTGTATCTAGTTCTTGTTAATTCTGTTGTTTTTAGGTTAATTCGTATTTAGTTTGATGTATTGTGCCCTGGAGTATGTTTTCTTAAGAGTCTGTTGGTTTGAATTTTGGTTCAAATTTGCCTTTCTCTGACAGTATTTGGGGAGGGGGGGGGGGGCACCGTTAGGTTTACAGGTCCCAAATTAGGCAATTTGTCGGGACACATTTCCACCGATCCCAATCGGAGGAATTTTAGAAAAAATAGACTCGATTTAGGGACAACCTTTGAAGATGCTCTTAGGTAGGCAAGTAATTTCGCATCCCCGGGGAACATGGCAGGATGTGTGTGCGGGCGTGAGCGGCAGATCGCAATTGGTGTAGGGCGCTGCCATGGCAGAGCGGCAGATGTACGTGATCTTAACCCTGTTTGACCACGGTCGGGCCAATGGCAAAGCTGGAGCTAGCTACGGTTGATGGACCATGTACGAACACTGCGAGTCCATGATCACAAGGAGCGCGTCGCGTTGTGCCTCACTAGATCGATGGTCCCTGTGGATATATTGTCTGTCATCGAGGTCGAGCCAATCCTTATTCGGACATGCCGCAACGCACACCGTGACCACTGACCACCACAAGCCACGCCACATTGCTACTGATCACATTTCCCGATACTCTACGCGAGGGTCATCTATGAACCAGCTGCGAGCTACGTGCGCGTGAAATGGCTGCGGCAAAAGCTGACATGATTGTCGTTAACTTCAGTTCTCAGCCCGGTTGCCCCGCGGCTCGCGTGCACTGATATTTTTTTTTTTGAGGGAAACGCGTGCACTGATGAGATGCTCTGTCCCTGCGAGAAAGGGGACTACCGTTGTGGCCCAACAACGCCTGCGACGAGGCTGGATTTGCTCGACCGAGCCCACCCAAACATTGCACCACGTTTCAACTCTTGCAAACGTGGTCCGCGTTCTACTGTGCATCTCTTTTTTTTCGCAAATTTTATCCACAGCTGCAACCGACTCGAGTTCGAGCGAGTTAGACTTGACTCAGCTCAACTCATGCTAAAATTGAGCAAGCTGAGTAGCTACCCTTGCCCTGCTAACACTTCCCATCTCCCCCGTCAACATCCAGTGGAGAATTTGAACCATGTCTTATTTTGCTGATTATATAGCTTACCTCCATTTTCGTCCAGTATTTGTGTTGAAATAAGATGTCCCATTTCATGGGTTCGTCTTGGCCATCAAGAAGTGAAGATACCATATGCATGGAATCAGGGATTCTGGCGATCCTAGCTATGGAGGAACTTCGACACTGACATTTGTGGCGACCAGCCCGAGCTCTACATCTTCTAGGATTATATATCCAACCCACCATGTTGATCAAGATTGCCACTACCTTGGTACAAACAAGGAGCTTGATTGTTGGGGCAGCGGGGGATTGGCCAATTTTCTAGTCTTTATTCACAAAATGTTCATTGACCCAACGCCTACCGAAGCCAAAGTTGTCGTCTCATTAGCGCTTGCCTAGGCCTCGGACCATAGGTGGATGAAGGATTCTCATCCAGTACTCCACCTCCTAGATCTCTTTCTCCCATGGTTACCGCATGGCGGTTGCGGCTCAGTGGTCTGCCGCCGTAGTCTCTAGCGGTTAGGGCAAGGGTTCAGGAGTTTTGGGGAGTCGAGGGAAGCTAGGGTAATATTGCACATGCGGACAAGGTTTTTACAAAAAGTTATTACAGATTCGCCACACGTGTGGGTGGAAATAAAAATGTGGCATGTTTTCATGAAGGGGCCATAATTAGTCCATTCCACTCTGCACACGTATGTCCATAGAGTTTTGTATTGGAGCTAGAGGAGGTTGTGTATTGCTTCAAAAGGAGTTCGTTCAAAAGGAGTCCAAGATGGGACGACAACAGTTTGCTTGAACCATGAGGTGTCACAGTTGAAGGAGTCCACAACAGAGGTGAAAAGATCCACCGTGTTTGTAGTACCGAACAAACTTTCTTGCAAGGTGTCATAGGCTTGTTCATAGTAGAGATAGACTGATTAGTTATTTGATTGGGGACCGCACTTTTGCCATCCAGTACAAGTAGGGAAGCAACACGGTTGATTGGAGGGAAAGCCGGACGAAGAGCAAGTAACAACTTTAGGTCAATAGCATCAGCTAGCCATTCCTAAGGAGCATCAAGCTCCCTGGTTTTGGTGGCCTGTGGTAGCTCCACCGTGACCCGCTGCTATTGTCCCCACCCGTCAGCGTCTTGTTGGACTTTTTTTTTCCAAAAACAAATACGTTGATGGCTGTTCAATGCGCTCTGTATAAGGCGGTTCCAAAGTCAAAGCAATCAATCATCAAAGCAAATCCTGATTCAGCAATCCATCCCCGCACGTCTGCATCGCCGTCCTCCTCCTATCCCCTCTAGCTGGAAGAGCCCTGTCCTGTTTCTTGGCCGTCTCCGTCACCAGCTGGTCGCCGCCAGCGGCCAGAGGTGGCAGCTGTGGATTTTGGCTGCTGGGCATGATTTCCGGCGGGCGGACTACGATGACCGATGAAACTGTGGAGTTCGGCGGATTGAGGCATCGTGACCGGCTGGCTGCCCCGATGGCCAGGTGAGAGATCAGAGGAGAGTGGGCTCGGCGGCCTGAATCGACGGCAACGTCGGTGAACTTCACAGCATGTTGCCTTTGTGTCAGGTATCCGGCTGCCGGTGGCTTAAGGCGGCGTTGCGGGTGGCATCCACACTGTGGTGAGCGGCAGGCAACCTTGGATTTGTTGTACAGTAGTTCATTTCACGGCGGGCGGGCACGCCGTTGGGCGGTGGCCTCCGACTAAGGTTTGGTGGCGGTTCTTGTTCAGATTTTCTTTATTGAACTGTACCATGAGCATCTTTCTTAGCCCATGGTTCATGTATGTGCCTCCCCATGTAGATGTTTGAAACTGATTTGTGCTGCATTCTGCCACTATGCTCATGTGTATCGCTGAAACTGGTTGTTAGGTAGCTCGTGTATTGTTCAGGTTTTGACTATTTTCTCTTCCTTTGGCTATGTTTGGCTGTTTTTTCTACCCGTGCAATATTTTCCTATGAAGCAACCCAAGTATTAATGAAGCAGCTTACAAAATTGTTATTTCACTGTCTCGATTTTGATGCAATTTCTTGGTGAATTTAGTATTTCTGAAGTACTATGGTGGTGTTCTACAAAAATATGTCAACAAACATTTGAGAGAATTTCTTGTGTACAGAAGCAAAGAAAATTGTTAACAAAATTAAGATAAAAGGGTAAAACAGGTGAGACATCGACCAAAAAATGAAGCATTTGCCTGTGTTCACATGATATCAAGCAAGTAGAAAAGAATGATCCGTGTGCAGAGGAAAAAACTGCCGGACTAGGGCCAAGACATTCACCAACGAGTGAATGCAGAAATATGAAAGTGTTTAAAGACAAAAGTTATAAGAAAGGGCAGTGTAGACGTTTCAACACTATTCTTTTAAACTAGAGCTGGAGCTAATTTGGTTGCCAGAAAATTTTCTCACAATCTTCTCTTAAATTAGAGCTGGTAGCTAATTTTGTGGTAGAGTTATTATCCTGAAGATGAATTTTGCCTAATAAGATCCAACTAACTTCTAAACCTGTTGAACTGTAATATCGTAATGTGGAAAGGAAAATTATTTTGCTCTGGTAGAGATCATATCACCATCATAATGATTCAGTTTTAGCCAAAGGAAATTCTTCGGGTTGTACATTGTGTTAACTTTTTTTACTCTTATGCAAATTCTCTGTCAGTTTTGCTGAGCGTCTAGTGAAGTGCTTTGTGCCTGGATAATAAATGAAAATTAGACCTGTACCGCAATTTTTGGTTCATAGTCCTTGTGGTGGGACTTTCTTGCTCATACAAGCCTTTGTACCTGAATGTGTGCTACTCGTGCAAGTATAGTTGTTGTAAACATTGTGTCTTCCTATGCCTGAGATATCTCAAACAACATTCTACAGTTCGTCTTTTTTGTGGTAAATTAGACACTCTGTAGTTTCTTCAAGCTTTCTATTAGTATTAAAGTTTGGATCACCAAAAATTTGAACCTTCAGTAGAAACTTATCAATTAACTGAATTCTGAATTTAGCTGTACATGCCTTCACGTGCATCATATGATTTTTCTTTCGAAATGGAATGTGCATCATACAAATTATTTGGCAGTTCCTTACATCACCATTTCATTCATTCAGGACATTTCATTCATTCAGGATTAGAAGCTTCAGTTCTAAATTTATGTAGTTCAAGAGTAGATAGCTCCTTTGTCTCCGTGTAATCAAACATTTTATGAATTATTTGTTTGCTATGAGATTGGTCCGCAGGTGGAATCGGCTAGCAGTGAGATGGGTGGTGGCTGCGTGCGCCGTTGGGGTGGTACCAGCATCTTGCTGAATGGCTGGGCGGCATTGGCACTGGTGTGGGCGGAGCACGCCGGTGGGCTTCAATTTGAAGGTATGTCGACGATTAATGCTTCTCTCTTTTATCTGCTATTGAGGAACCAGGGTGCAGTTCTTTTTTATTTTTTGATATTTCTTTTCCACACCAATTTCTTTAGAAGGCATTGCATGAGCTATAGAGTGAGCAGCAATATTTTATTTATGGTTCGCACACGTAAAAGTATGTTGCTTGATCTAATGAAAATAATATTAGTGAAAGGCATATATACATTGTTGATATTAAATTGGCTATGAAGTTCAGTTGGATTATTCATTTTCTTATGCGGAGGTTTCCAGTATTGCACTTAACCAATCTAACATTTTTACTTACCATAGACCATATATTTACTCCAATGACCAGTACAGCTTTCAAGTCCAGTAGAAGAAGAAATTTGTGAAGGCAACTGGGAACAACACCTAGAGTTTCAGAGCCAGTGACAGATATTTCTAAGAATAGGAGCAGGAAGATCGATACCAAAGTCAGTCGCACAATGATTCTTCAATATTTTTATTTATTGAAGTCCAAATCAAAAGGACACGAACCCTTTCTTTGACAAGAAAATTACCATCAAGGATGAGGTTAATAGAACATAACCAAAGTTAAAACGTTAGGCAAAGTGGTCAATGTATAAGAATATGCACACTATCTCCCTTTTTACCGACTTGATATATAGTATAAACCCTTGCTCATATGGTAGTATGGTACTCATTGATGAGCTGTATTGTAAAATTCTAGATGGTGAAAGTTTCAAATATACTCGAGGTTCATTGTTAGAAGGGATAGCTTTCAGCTCCACATGGAAGTGAAAGTAGAACTGAATCGATTTCTGAGGGCTTTACACAAAAGGCTTTGCCTAACCATACACATGGATCATGTAGAAATCAACATAAGCGTATTATTTGTTATTTGTAAAAATAATGGTAAATTGTTTGTCCTATTGTGCTCTAATCATTGATCCCCTTTCTTGGCTTTGCCTAACCAGACACATGGATATGTAGAAATCAACATAAGGGTAGTATTTGTTATTTATAAAAAGAATGGTAATTTTTTTCCTATTGTGCTCTAATCATTGATCCCTTTTCTTGGCTATATATGATGACCTAACCATTCCAGCTATATAATTTATACTTTGTAGACAATTTGTTAAAAAGCCTCTTACTTGGTAGCATATTTAAGTAGAATCTATGTTACGACCTATTAACTGAAGAATACACAAATGAAAAAGTATCTCTTTAAGTGCAACCAAGACATGTGGAGTACTGAATTATCAGGTGCATCTAATCCCGATGATCTTAGTGATGATGGGTTTCTGTGAATTTCAAACAGGCCCATGAATATGAGCACTAAGATGTGGTGTTGGGATTCAGGGTGGTTTATCCTGGTTCCCAAGATTGTTACTTGCTCGAGATAGTCTGTTTAAATGTGATGTGCACCTTTTAAGCATGATATTACACCGTTTCAACTTATGGCATGTTTCTGTTGATAGGTAATACGCCTGGGACAATTTTATTGCCTATTAGGTTAGTACGTTTAACCTTGAACTAGATGATTGCAGCCTTTTGTAGTTCCTCTATCTGAAGTATCTTTCCAATTACACTTTTGTTACTTTACCCTACAATTTGCTCAAAACAGTTACAATTTGTTTTGTGTACTAATGTAGGACACTCAGGTGAGTTCTTGTTGTTTGATATCACTTCTCTTTCACAACACATCAATTAAGGGATATGCAACTGCTAAATGAGAGTATTTTATCTTGCCCGTCGTGAAGAGTTCCTACCGCCACTAGCTACAATAGTCGCACATCATGAGGAGTTCTACAGCAGCTAGAGTACTGAAGTTAGTTGCCTTTCTAATGGTGGGCTGATTTTTTTACTTCCCCTATTTATAATGTATTGTTATATATATGCCATCAATGTATTGTTGCAATGGTAAACTTGTTTAGGCGCGGTTACATGATACAATTTGTAAGCAATTAAATGTTTAGTGCCTAATTACCCAAAAAAATGTTTCATGCCTCCATTTTCTCAACCATGCATTATATATGTTCGACATGTTTTGGAATCAAATCCAACACCTTTTGGGTTATTAGATGGTATTTATGGTGAGTGGGTTGAAGGGCATTTCTTGCCATTCATTAGATTTTAGTGCACTCGGCAATGTATTTTCATACTTAAAATGGATTGAAGCTGGAAAATAGTGTACTCCCTCCAAATTTGTACTAAATATACCGCATTGTAAGATGAAGTTAAATCTTCATGTAAAAGAAAAAATGCAAAAAAAAAGAAATGGCGCAGCAAAGCGCGCCTAGGTCCATCTAGTACACTGGAAATCCTATACTCTGCTCAATGCGGGGGCTCCTGGGAGGTCCTATGCTCCGCTTCAAGGGGGCGCGGGAGCGCCAGTTGGGCCGGCCCAGTAGAGAAGTTTATTTTCTTTTTCTGTTTTTATTTCTATTATTTTTTCTGAAATTTGAACAATTTTATATTTTGAACAAAATTCGAGTTGAACAAATTTTGAGTTTGAACGAAATTTGAATTTTGAACAAATTTCGAGTTTGAACAAAATTCAAATTTTGAACATATTTTGAGTTTAAACAAAATTCGAGTTTGAACAAAAAAATCAATTTTGAACAATTTCAGTTTTGAACAAATTTTGAATTTTAAACAAAATTTTAATTTTAAACAAATTTTGAATTTGAACAAAATTTTAGGCGCGGTTACATGATACAATTTGTAAGCAATTAAATGTTTAGTGCCTAATTACCCAAAAAAATGTTTCATGCCTCCATTTTCTCAACCATGCATTATATATGTTCGACATGTTTTGGAATCAAATCCAACACCTTTTGGGTTATTAGATGGTATTTATGGTGAGTGGATTGAAGGGCATTTCTTGCCATTCATTAGATTTTAGTGCACTTGACAATGTATTTTCATACTTAAAATGGATGGAAGCTGAAAAATAGTGTACTCCCTCCAAATTTGTACTAAATATACCGCATTGTAAGATGAAGTTAAATCTTCATGTAAAAGAAAAAACGCAAAAAAAAAAAGAAATGGCGCAGCAAAGCGTGCCCAGGTCCATCTAGTATAGTGAAACTAAGCATTGCTGGCACAGAATTGCGACAGAGGCCCAGGACTTGTGCATCAGTGCATGTCAAGCCTAACCATCAGAGAGGGAGTGAAACCGGCAGCATAAACAGATTTACAGATCCTGCTTAGGTCAACGCGCAAACAGTGTAATAAACCTGTGCTTAAAAGGGCATACATCCAGATGTTGATGTTTCACAACTAATACTATAACGAGATGTCTGAACAAGGTCCGAAAGCAAAAGTTTCCATGTCACATGAGGTCGATACAGATCACAAGCATTACAACTTGTTAATGCACAAGAACTGTGCCCCCACACCCTCCTCCAAGCTCAACTTCTTATACGGAACTTCGTTGTTGCCTGTCCAAGTACAAGAACACTGCAATACAAAGTATGTTGTCAACAGCAGGCATCGCGAAACAAAGTAAATAGCCAAGTGTTGGAGACAGGCTGATACTGACCAACAGCGAACAAGATGGTGGCCATGCTAAGCTGGCACAGTAGTAGCACCGATCAGCAGTTTCGCTCTAGCCACCAGGGTCGGTAGAGCTCCGGCGGACTCCTCAGAAACCACCCCGGCTGCACCGAACAAAACCATGTACTGTTCCACCTTTGACAGCGCTTCCACCATTCTGTGTTCTCTGAAGATGGGCGCGTAGCGAGGGCAGAATTCCACTACGGATACTATGAGTTCAACCAGTAGCTTCCTGATATTTGGAAATTCGTGAGGAGTAGGTTTCTTGTGGGCGTTCAGTTCACCCACCAGTTTCTTAGCAAAGGCTTCATGATCTCGAAACGATTCCAGAACAGGGGCAGTGTGCTCAGACAGGACGCTGCAGATTTCTGAAGCCAGGCATACTAGAGCCTCCATCTCCTTGCCCTCAGCATCCATAATTCTTTGCAAGACCTGCATATATATGGTGCATTAACAAAATCAAGTACTCATCAATCCATTCATCATGATTGATTAACTTGGATTTAACATGGTTAACTGCTAAGCATGCAAGTAATATATGAAATACATGTACAATTTTTCAAGGACTAATTATTTGTAAGAAAATGATAAGCATAATATAATTTGGAATGGCAGTACTTGCAAAAAGAAAACATCACAAATTAAAAGGCGATACATGTGGTGTATCGTAAAAGAACTCAAAACTACTATTACTAGTAGAAAATTCAGAGAACTCACCACTATCAAGGTAGACGATAGATGATCGCTCGGACCTTGATTACGTAACACTTGCCTGCAGTTTTCGCAGAGATTCTGAAGTAGACTTGCTGCTGTGTATATGTGCTCACCATGTTGAAGCTTTTTTGCAAGATCTGCGATAAGCTCGTACCCCGGTTCGTCCATCAACATAACAGAGCAGTTGTCAGGGCTCTCCATTGCCAGCATTGCGAGTGCTTCCCCCGCCGCTGCTCGCAATGGTTTCGGCAATTCAATCCCAAGAAATTCTTGCACCAACTTGTCTATGATAGCTTGGATTGCCCCAATCTTCTGTCTTGTTCTCTTATCCATGGCGAGCCTGGCAATGATATCCATCGCCAGCTTCGATTGTTGTATGTAGCTGGAGCTGCCCTCCAACACCACGATCTCGGCAAGGTTGCCAATCAAGAAAGGATTCTCAGAAAGCTCTTGTCGGTGTGTTATGCCGACTTCCCCCGTGAGGCTTGCAACTAATCTCAAAGATGAGGTGTCAATCTTTTTCTGCATTGCACAAGATGAGCCAGTAATGCAGCTTATGTACCCTATGACCTTTGGGAGGATTTCTGTTGCTCTGTTGATTTCTGCGGAGTTGTGGAGATCATTAGTAAGCCCTTCAAGGATTTGCATGCCTAATGCAGGAAGTGAGTCTCTGTCACTCGAATCCTCCCGTGGAATTGACCATAATTCCTTGACATGTCGAAAGAATCTGCTTATCAATTCTACCAGGCAGCACTTTGCGGCTTGCCTTGCTGGCCCATTTCCCCCCTCAAGATCTAGTGGAGAATCTGAACCATTTCCTGTTTGTTGATTTTCTGTGTTACCTCCATTAGTCTCCACTATTGGTGTAGAAATGTCCTCTTTCATCGGTTCATCTTGGGCATCAAGAAGTGTAAATACCATCTGCATGGTGCCAGGGATCCCTACGATATGTAGATAAGGAGCAAGCTGAGCAGTGACTTTTGCGGCAAACAACCTGATATCTGCATCTTCCATGACTGTCCAGCCCAACATGTTGATCAAGTTTGTCACTGCCTTTGTAGAGGTGACGATTAGTGAGACAAGCTTTGTGTTGGAGCTAGAGGTGGTATTCTGCATCTGTAGAAAGGAGTCCAAGATTCGGACAGCAGCACGCTTCTTTCCCCATGAGGCGTCAGAGTTTAGGGAGTCCATAGCAAAGGTGACAAGGCTCATCTTATTTGTGGTAGTATCAAACAAACTTTCTTGCAAGAAGGTGTCATAGGCTTGTTCGTAGTAGAGATTGACGGATTCCATGCCCACCTTATCTACTAGTCCACAACAAAGGGCTAGTGATCTCCGCAGTATGAAGGACAATGACTCCAATATGCACGCCGCCAGATATAGTATTCCTTGGCACAGCACCATTATGTACAAGAGTTTCACCGCTGGCTTGACATTTCTGTTTTCAGTGCCATGAACTTCAATCTCATTCCAGAAAAGCCACCCCCACGAGAGGAAGATTCGGGCCAGAGCCATTGGAATTTGTAAGTTGCCTAGCAACAATGGACCTATCAATACCATTAAACGTGATTCCGCGGTCTCATGGAATATGAAAAACGGTGTCAATGCTATTGCAAGAAGGAATATGACACGCAGTACTTTTGATGCTATTTTGGCCTCTCTATGAAACCGAAAATGATCTCCTGGAGATCCAAACCTCGCTAAACTGTAGATGATGATCCATAGAGGAATCAGAACGCATAATAGCCAGGGATACAAATCATGTCGTCCGCTTAAATAGTACCTGCCAAGCGTAACCAGTGGGATAGTAGCTGCAGGACTAAGTTGCAACAGTATGTGGCTTTCCTGCCTGCTTATTTGTCCAACAAATTTGTAAATGCCCAGCCTGTTTACTATCACCATTAGCAACAGTAAAACAAAGGAATCATAAGCTGGGATCGGTGGAGTTGGTAAGTGATAGAGAATAATGTCAAGAGCCGGCAACATCCACAAGCAAAGCGGCATTATCACAGCATTCGCATAATAAAGAGATGTGTTGCTACTGCCTAGCTCCACCCTTTTGAGATTGATGCCTCCGATAGTCTTGAACAACAATTGGTCATCTGATCTGCTTTGCCGGCTAAACGCCCTGCAGTGCAATTACACATTAAGCATGTCAAAGATGTGTACAGTAAAATCATATGTAAGCAAGGGAATGTTACGGGCCACCGCTGCAAGAAAAACAATCGTGGTACAGTTGATTGCACGATAGTTTAGTGCGACATTGTAACGAGTTCCATCGCAGGGGGGCTAAGGGACGAGATCTGTTACATCTCCGCTTGGAACCCCGCACCCCGGCCGCAAGAAGAAAATGCTGCTATGTTGCTCAAAAGGCGAGTAAGAATTTCTAAGAAACGGAATGAAAACCTGAAGGCCTCCAGGAAGACGATGGCGGTGGCGACCCAGAAATCATCGCCCAGGTTTTCAGAGAAGCCGCCGAGCACGACCACCGTCGCCCAGACGAATGCTAGCGTGCCGAGGGCGTTACCCGTCCTCTCCAGGAGGGCGATGAAGCGGACGAAGGCGTTCAGCAACGCTTGCGTCCTTCCTACGAGGACCATATTTGTCACTCGCCCTTTGCTGCTACCAAGCGAGCTCCAATAACTAAGCCACACTCTGATGGTGTTTCTTAGCAGCTTTCGTTCATGTTAGTTGTTCTAGGGCGCGTTCCCGACCGACGGTCAATGCAGTCAACACACTCCTCCTGTTTCTGTTGGTTAGATTACTATATATATACTATCTGTGCAGCTCCCTTTTCCCTCTTCCAACATCTGCCACGGGGTGTGTAACCATATAATACTGGCAGTGCTTAAACCTTTCTGCAAAAGTACTTTGTACAAGGGAGAAGGAAATATACAGTAGGACGAAGGTGTTCTTTCGCGGCAGTACCCTAGCTAACCGCGTTTCCATATAAACAATTTTGACTACCAAGGCCTTCTTTCACGGCAGCACGCCCACCGCGTTACCATACGAACTTTGTGGGTTTGGACTTAGTGGGGCGTATATTTGCTCAGTGCTCTGAAACAGATGGAAAAATCAGTAATTTTTTTAGAGCCGTGGCACATCGCACGGTCCACAAATCCCAGAAAACAGCTTAAAATCAGGCAGCAGTGAAATAGCAAAACAGATAAAACTTTTACCAACAATTTTGGGGTTGTATGTATGGAAAGAAGTGAGCCGCAGACACGCCAGCAGACACGCCAGCGCTTGCCACTGCCCGGCAGAAAGAGAGCAGATTGGGTAAATTTTGGCAAGAACAACTTACAAACTGCCGACGAAACAACAATGTGTATCAGAGCCACTAGCATCACTGGAATTACATGATGGACGTACTCCCAAACTAGCACACTGGCAGATATTGGGCAGGTTTGGTTGACTTTTGCCATCAAGCACAAGTAGGAGTGTAGGACAAACAGCACGGTTAATTAGAGGAAAACCACCAGCTAACCACAAAATGAAAATAAGCATTGGAACATAAAGCTGCAACAAAGGCCCAGACTTTGTGCATCTCAAGCCTAACCATCGGGGAGGGAGTGACAAGTGACACCAGCGGCATGAACAGATTAACAGAACCTGCTTAGGTCAACATGCAAACAGTGTACAAAACCTGTGCTAAAAAGGGCATACATCCAGATGTCGATGTTTCACAACCAAAACTATAGCGAGATGTCTGAATAAGGTGGCAAAGCAGAAGTTTCCATGTCACATGAGGTCGATACAAATCAGAAGCATTGCAACATCTTCATGCAAATGAACTGTCCCCCACACCCTCCTCCAAGCTCAACTTCTTATAGGGAACTTCACTGTTGCCTGTCCAAGTGCAATGCATAATGTCAATAGCACTTCAATGTAAAGTCGTAATGCCAACAGCACAGCAATATAAAGTAAAATAGCTAAGTGCTGGAGACATGTTAAGACAGGCCCATAGCATATCTTATCGATTGTAGTTTAGCTACAAGAATCAAATTATCTAGGCCAGGCTTATTTATTTTCGTTTTACTTCGCAGCACATAAGATTATTCAAAGAGCAGTGTACTGTGTGTAAGGAAAAAAAGAAGGTAAAATCTTACAGGTGAAGACTTTCCATGGCAGCTTGAAGTTTGTTTACGTCAGCACCAACTACTTCGCTGGTCTTCTGACCCTTGTGATACAGATGGAACGTCGGCTGTACAGGATATCCAACAGGAGTTAGATTATTTGAAATATGAACCAGGATGAAAGTTGGTAAGAGACCTTATTTAGAACAACATTGTTAAATTCATAGCCTGTATTACAAATTTGTAAGTGACCAACATACATAGCCGAATTTTAAAAAGGTCAAACATTGTACATGATCTGATCTAGAGTAACAAAAACATAAATAACTGAATCGAATTTGCACTATGATATGCAACTTACCACAGAGCATATTTTCAGGGTACCTAGTTTGTTATTCATTCCATCCTGCAATAACAGAAGAGAAGAAACAAATGACAATAAGCGAAAAAGCATGCAATACTGATTTAGAAATAAAATTCCAACAACATTAGCACTAGATTTTTAATTGGAATCGCAGTAACTACTGCACCTCACATGTGCTGGCAATTTTATTTGTGGGTATTCCGCATAGAATATTTCATTAAACAGGGACATAACCACAATGAAATAAGTCTAACTTTACACAGGATCACAGTATACAATAAAACAACTGAACTAAATACCACCTTAAGTAACAGTTAATTTGGATTTTTGATATTTTCTACTTCTAGTCCCACGCAGCTATGCACCAACTTATATGTCATGAGTCTGCGTACTCCAAACAAATGAGCACCCCATTCACTGAAACCAGCAATACTTAAGAGCGGAACATTCTAACAAATGATACTTTTGAGGAGAAATCTCTATCTCCGCTGGTTGCAGAACGAATATAAACAGAGTACCTCACAAGGCAAATGGAGGTTAGAAGACGATAGGGGCAACCACCATAGCACAATACTGAAATAAGAATTTGTATACTGGATTTACCACAAAAAAAACTGGATCTACCCCTGGCACCACATCAACAGTTATGCACAAGTTCTGGCCAACATGGATACTCTGGATACCACATATATTATGTGTCCAGAATACGATGTTAGCGAAGGTAAAGGATCTAGACGAGTTAGTTAAACCAAGAGCAGACCAGTTATGAAGCAACATTTACTATTATCTTGACAAATGAAGGATGCTGCTAACTTTATTCATTCTCAAAGTCCTAAACAGGATGGCTCTTGGCTCATTCTTAAATCAAACCTCTGCAATGTCAGAAAGCTGACAAACATATGCACATAACCCAACCTAAGAGTCTGTGACTTGAAGATTTCACCGAACCGCAAAGGCTAGCAAACAAGCAAAGTACTGGTCATATCGCAATTTACAACATTGTTGATTATGTCAAAACTTGTCTAACTAAATTATCGCAAGGCCTGCAATGCAACGATCGTTGGTGAACAGAAGTTCACAGACAAGGCCAGGCTCATACTAAAGCAAAAAAATTCCATCAGAATCCAAGCAGTGTACATCTAATCTGAAGCTAGTTAGCAGATCATCGTTACAGCGAAATCCAAATCTGCTCTCCCTTACCAGGTCGATGTCGACTTTGTAGACGGGTATCTTGGGGTACCGCCTGCTCATCTTCTCTATCACAGGCGCCATCGCCCTACCTGCAACGCCAAACTGCGGAATTGAAACTCTCTCCGCTCAAAACCCCAATGTTTGCCACGAGAAGGCACTTACACGGCCCGCACCAGACCGCCGTGTAGTAGAAGACAGCGGGGAGCTTCTCGTCTGCAAGAACAAGGGCCATCACATCAGATTACATCACATATGCGTCCTGGTAGTACCAAACGTGTGCTGAAGAATTAGGGAAGGGAAGTGGGGAACCGGCGTCGCACCTTGCACCTTGGAGTGGATGGCGTCGAAGGAGTCCGCCGAGCCGACGACCACCATGCTGGGGCTTGGGGAATCGCCTGCAAGAGCCAGAAAACGATCAGCGTCGGTCCAAGGACCACGGGGGAGGGGAAGGGAGGCGTACCTCCGGGTGAGAAGGTGGAGAAGAGGCGAGGGAAGGTGGGGGACGAAGGCGAGTGCGTCGGGGAGGTGAAGGACGGGAGCCACGCGGCGGGGCTAGGGTTTACGGCGGCGATGGGGAGGGCCTGGGGCTTGGGGGCGGCGGCGAGGGGGAGGAGGCGAGGGAGACGGCAAAGTCGACGAGCCATACTACGGTCGATCTGAGGTAAAAAATGATTTGCCTTTGTATAGCTTTGGGCAGTAGAGCCCATCTTGGGTGAGATTATGTGGGCCGGACACGACGGATGGGCTCTTGGACCGCTCATTCCAACACTGCGCAGCTCTGATTTTATAATATTGAGCTAAAATAGACCGTTCTGGTTTTGTCTATAGAAACTCCAGATTTTTCCAAGAAATCTGCACTGGCACATATTGCTGTGTGGTAGCCCTGAATATGAATGAAATTGACAAGTGCTTTGATCGACATGACAAAGTGGCCACCATTCTTCAAGATCCTAACATGAGGAACAGAGAATATTGTGAAAAGGTTTGATAAAGCTTAACAGCTTTTGAAATTTCGCAAACTGCCCATCAGAGTCAATGTTTACACTGAAGTTTTCGTAGAATTTATATTCATATCCAGCACATATTGTTTGCTGCAAGTTAAACATGCAGTATCAGAACACTGACATAAATTTCATCTAGATGGCATCAACAGTGTGATCACCACTCAATATAGAAAATCAACAGATTAGTGCTACAACGGCTCCTCAAGACTGAAGATGAAGTGATTTATGCACTGCTGCATAAAGAGATGTCTACTGCAGAGTTGTGAGGCCACACTTCACAGCCTTTCTACATTACTGAACTGGTTACATGCAACGCTAGAGTAATACAAGTGTCCAAGATTACACTTTAAGAGCTGAAAAAAACATTGCGCATTTGCGTGCTAACAAGTAAAAGCTTCACCAATAGTTGACCATTCCTGATATAAACACTCATGTCAGATCTTTGATGCTCCTAACCCTGAAAGAAAGGAACCTCAGTTCTTTACGGATGAGTATCAAACAAATGATTCTTGCGGATATTATGAACAAACAAAATGAACTATTTTATACCATGGAGAACATACGACATGATGGCTAATCTAAACATATGAAGCGAATAAAACACATTGACCTTCGAACAAAATATTCTTGCGGAAATCATGAACAAACAAAATAAATAAAAATTATACCATGGAAAACATACGACGTGATGGTTAATCTGAACATACTGAATCAATTAAAACATCAGACCTTTGAACAAATTATTCAGATTACTACACCCTCTAGTCTGGTAACCCTAAGTCCCTAACTCTTAAATTTGGTCAAGTATCTTGTGCACTAATAGTTCATAGAAAAATATCAAGACCAAAGCACGCATATAGTTAACTCATCTAGAGCATTTTACAGGATGCCAATTCAAAGGATTCCACCCAGCAGTACAATTTCTTTCGACAGATCCAGCAATACAAAATGCCCCAGCAAAAGCATACACAGAGCGAACCTAAGACTACTGGAGCTTATCTCCCATTAGGTATGCCACAAAAAACTCCCTGATATATTGGCCGTCATGTAGAATTAAATACTGTACTGGTTGCATATAAGTAAATACGTTTCTAGGAATTTAGAACTACTCAGTAGTGCATACAAACTTCAAATCAAACTAAGTGGGGACAAAACTGAAGGTTCTGAAATAACTGTAATGCTTTGATATGTCACATATATAAGAAAAAACAGCAGCGCAGCACTAGTACCACAACCATAACTGCAATAATCTAAAATCTACATACTACAACTTACCCATCTACATCATTCATTCAACTTGATAAAACAGTTTAACACATGTGAAAGGTATATAAAGAATGGAACATAAGAAATTGGAATTGGGAACCACATGATGCTTTGGTACTCACCACATTACCATTTAAACTAGCTAAACTTCATTAGTACTTTGCTCAATGTTCACTTGCATGGCATCCATCTTCTCAATTACATACTCCAGTTTTTTGCAACAAATCTCGTTAGCAATCCTTGCACTGTAGTCGCACTTCTCAAATGGACGATATTCGCAAGCACTTTTAATTTCTTCACGCAGTGTTGTTTGAATTTCCTGCTCCAGGAACAATATTATCATGTGTGATTCACAGCGAATATAATGTGTCAAATAGATTCAATACTGAGAAAGATCTAGGAGAATCACTGATTGATCGATTCACATATCTGGCTAGTATTTTGGCTGAAGAAATGTAACATTGAACAGAACGTTACATGACATCCTTAACAATCAGTTGGGAATACTGATTTTACGACAAGCAAATGCGCAGTACAGGAACACAACATTAAATACCATAGTAGTATTACAAGTAGATTTAGTTAGCAAAGATTCCAAAAAATGGTGCAGCGCAGAGACATGGAAAATAGTACTAGTTGAGCATCTCAAACAATATGGAGCAATGTTTTCATGGAGACTACAAATAGATTTAGTAAACAAAACTAACTGATTGCAGTTGACAACTTTTGGAGCACTCCAGTAATCAGAAGGTAATAAGTTCATATCACAACTAATAGTAGAGGAGCACACAGAGATGTATAGTACTTCTACCGCTCTTGCAGGGTGCCTAATAAAACACAAAGCATGCCATTCCCACAATTGACAAGGCAGAAAAGAAATCTATCAGCAAGAGAATATAAGCAAAGACCTACAACATAGTCCCGCATGTTCTGCTAATAGACAGCAGAGATGTTTCTAGCAACACCAAAACATAATTTCAGATCTGAAACCAGTGCCATGGCTTCAGAGTACTGACTACTGACTTTAGAAACTCACAATCCAATTCGATCCGCCGTAGCTTAGAAGATGGTGGCTGGATGAGAACTAGTACCTTCATAGAGAGCATGAACTCGCGGCAATGGGCGGCGACGGCGTCGGCGCGGGGACCCTGCGAGTTTCCCAGCTCCTCCATGACCGACCCCGCCAGCTCCAGCACCCGCACAATCCGCTGCGCAGGAACAGCCAAACACTTAGTAGCCGTATCAGGATTCGAAAACGTAACCAGCAGTCCAGAGGAGAGAGGACCTTCTCGGGAGTGGAGGTAGCGGCTAACCTTCTCGACGTTGTGGAGGCGCTGGAGCGAGCTGCTCTGCCCCAGAGAAGACATCGCCGCCGGTAGTAGGAGGCGGGCGTGCTGGTCGTCGGGATCAGCGGACGCGCCGGTGAGGATGGAGGCGGCGTCGATTGGTGGCGAGGGTGGGCGGAATCGGATCGGACGACGATTTGGGGAACTGGAGGGGAAGCGGATCGGGCCGAACAAGCGGTCCGCGGGCTAAGCCCAGTAACTCAAGAGACGGGATATTTGCAACTCTTTATTCCCTCCGATCCTATATACTTGTCGATGATTATCAGGAACATTTGTTATCGATCAGAGGGAGTAAAAATTTGTGTAGCCGTGACACAGATACACAATGGCATTATTATATCAACATGGCATGTGCCTTGCTAAAAAAACATGGTATATGCCCTTCCAATCCAAACAAACTGTTTGAATAACAGGAATGGAGTAAGAAAATGTGTACTCTCTCCTATCCAAATTAATTCGTTGCAGCTTTAGTCAGATTTTTTGATCTACATTTTTACGCATTTCATTGTGTAGGTTCACTCATTTTAGAGAATACATATTTTTTCACAAGATGTCTAATAGAAAATATAAATCATCATCATCAATGCTAAAAGTGTAGAATGTGAAAAATATAATGAACAATTCAATGTTACTAACTGAAGGTCTATGTGTTCTACTATCATCATTCTAGGTTCAAATTCAGGTTACAATTACCATTGGTTTAGGAATGCAAGGATCCTGGTTTAGAAATGCTAGTAAACAGGAACATAGTTGCAAAGACATAGAGCTCAGAATAATTGTCATTAGTACAGTCATCTAGGAGTTGGCTGCCAGGTAAGATATTTTTCTGCATAGCAGCAATCAAGAATTGATTGTTTAACAAAATATAGCCAAATCTCTGTATGATTTCATGGACAATAGGGCAAACAATAACCATTCAAAACATCATTCAACCACATCTTGCTCAAATTCAGATCAATATAGACTGCAACAGAAGTCATTCAACCACATCTTGCTCAAATTCAGATCAATATAGACTGCAACATAAGTTATACTATGGCTCTAATGGTACACATAATTCATGCATACACTATTTCTTCTATCTAAGTTGCCTTCTGTTTCTTGGGCATCCTGTAACCACCAACAACACAGGCATGGTCACGCTCAAAGGGCTCCAGGGTCACCTGCTCCGAGGGCTTGAACTGATCAGCCTTCAGCTTCTCCACTTCACTTGCAAACACGGCCTCAGCAGGCATGGTGGAGTCAATACAATTGGCCTGATCCAAGAGCAAAGTGTGTCAAATCAATGGGAATTTTCAGATTTCCAAGGAATCTGTCATATAATGCAGTTTGGAGGTTTTTGAACATAGAATTACAAAGTACCTTGATTGAAATCACAAAGTGTCCACCATTCTTCAAGAAGTAAGAAGCATTAAGGGCTAAGATCCTAGCCTGCAGGACAGAAGATAGTGTGACAGTTTTATAAATGATTAACAGTGTTCACAAACTGAACAAATCACTGCACACAGCAATTTCATATTTGTCCAAGCTTAAATTTGAACATTTGTTCAAGCTTAAATTTGAATACTAGGACAGAAGAGCAACAGTATCAAGCTTAATTTGAATACTAGAAAGACAGAAGAAAGGCAGTATCTTATGCATTGTCCTGACAAAAGAGTCTGAATTTTATAGTAATATGGAATTTCTTCAACAGATGAAAATACAGAGTACGGGATCAGAATAACAGGCCAACAATGAAATTTTACCCCATATAGAAAAGTTCCAATTTGATACTTGACTGCGTTACCGAGTTGTTTAATTCCCACAACAATGAAATTTCAGTCAGCAAAACTGAAGGCCTAAAATTACTCACCATATGAGAACATAAATCTTACAACTGTGTAGATGCTATTCATGCCACATAAACAATTAAATCGAGAAAGATGAAAGGCACAGGGTTCTATCATAACAACAAGGCTAAAACTTGCAAAACAAAGAAGGCAAAAATAGAAGATTATCAAGTTTTGAATTGTAACATAGCAATGTAGCAAGATCATTTGCTATCAACCATGTACAACTCAACCTTCCAAACTGAAGGTCATTCCAAACATACAGGTCATAAACAAAGACAGCAGGCAAATTATTGCAAGCCAGTAAAATGGGAATAAACTCGTGTACCAAGGAAAAACTGAAGTAGTAAACATAAAAAAACATAGAGAGAAAAACAAAAGAACTGGTAATTTGGGCATTAATAGCATCAGAGACTCGATTTTGCATCATCCATTGTGATGTCCTGAAGGGGAATCCGAGTAAGCTCATCATCAGCTACAGCACCAATGTAACCAAGGAAAACCACGACAGCAATGCAATCCGATAAACTATAATGGCAAATCTATACTAAAGCAATCAGATGTCACAATAATTACAAAACTGAGCAAGGAGCTGTTTAAAAATTCAGAAACAAGGTAATTTGGGCATGAATAGCATCAGAGACTCGATTTTGCATCATCCAATGTGATGTCCTGAAGGGGAATCCGAGTAAGCTCATCATCAGCTACAGCACTAATATAACCAAGGAAAACCACGACAGCAATGCAATCCGATAAACTATAAAGGCAAATCTATACTAAAGCAATCAGATGTCACAATAATTACAAAACTGAGCAAGGAGCTGTTTAAAAATTCAGAAACAAGCAGAGAGAGACTTCAACATATTGGAAACTATTGAAATAGGTATTAATAATTCATAAAACATCCAACGTGAGAATATTGGACTTAAGCATGGCTAATTCAATACAGATGAACGGATGCAAAGATGAATAGGAAACGAATTGGCATTAGGCCTAATAGCATCAGAAACTCGATTTTGCATCATCCATTTTGATGTCCTGAAGGGGAATCCGAGTAAGCTCATCGTTTGCTAAGCTCCAATATAGCAACAGAAGGTGATTACAGCATAACAGGCAACAATATACTACAACATGTCCACCATAAGCAAGGTAATCCATCCCATAACTACTGTAGGCATTTATGATGACAGGTATACCTGGTCAGGCTGTGCAACGTCTGAGAAGATAACATCAACCATGCCAACCAACATCCTGTACTTGGCAGGGTGCCTAGCATCCTCAATGATGGGAATCACATTGGTCCTCTTCTTGGCCATGTTGACAAGATCCCTGCCACTTCGGTGTGAGAACTCCACAGCATACACCAGCCCAGTCTGCAAGTCACAAGACCTCCCTTAGCAAACATAACTCGCGCCAATCGAGATCATTGACAAACTGTAAGTGGCTACGAGATCTCACCGGTCCAACAATATCAGACACATGCGAGACTGTGGTTCCTGAGGCAGCACCAAGATATAGCACACGAGTTCCAGGAGCCTGCAATGAAGAGCACATGGTCAACTCACAAATAACAATATTAAGTAATGCACACAGCAAGGCTTCGGAAACAGAATACAAGTTAATGCACAATCACATCAAACTTACAATCCAGATATTGTCAACACCGCCGAGCACAGCAGCAGCCAGCTTGGACCTGAAGGGGTTCCACACCCTGTACTCAACCTTGGTCGCATCCTCGTTCTGTAATACCAAGAGCACATATACTTGAGATGTATGTGCCATGAACAAACGATTCCGCCTAAGCTAACTTTAACCTATGACGACTATCTATTATAATCCCATAGTTAGTAGTGCAAACATTAGAACGACATGTTCATGGTGCAGGCAAGGGAAGAGCGAAAGCAGTAAGCAAGCACGAACCTGGACAGAGACGCGCTTCTCGCCGTAGACGGACTCTCCGGTCACCATGTTCTTGGTGCAGAGCGCGTCCTCCTTGGCCTTGGCAACGAAGACGCCGTCGTGCTTGTGCGGGACCACGACCACCTTGCTCCCGCCCTTCATGCCCGGCCCTCCCCTGCCACCGCCGCGGCCGCCCCTCGGCGTCCTGCCTCCCCTCCCGCCCCTGCCGCCGCGGCCGCCGCCATCGCTCCTCCCGCCGAACCCCCTACCGCCTCGGCCGCCGCCGTCGCTCCTCCCGCCGAAACCCCTCCCGCCGCGTCCTGCGTGCAACGAAACAGCGACCGGTGGGTGAGATTGAGACGAGGGTGAGAAGAAGGCTAGGACATGAGAGTGACGGATGATTACGTCCTCGTGCCGGCGCCCTCATGGTGTCGAGCGGTGCTGTGCTTGTAGCTGCCGCCGCCGGAGAAGGAAGGAGGAGGGGGCTAGGGTTTATCTGGGGGTTAGCTGCATCCGCGGGAGGGGCGAGAGTTTATAGAGAGAACTAGGGCTGGAGTTTGAGGACGGCCTATTAGGAGTAGGAAACAGCCCATTCGTGATGAAGATTGGAGATGTTGGCCGACTAATTTAAAATGGGCTTTTCAGCCTGATGAGCTTTTCGGGCCATGTTCAAAGTGCACAAACTGGTTTGGGCAGTGGGCTGTGGAATGTGAGAGGTAGTCCTCTCCTCTAGGAAAAGGTAAAGTGAGACTCTCTTCCCTCAGAAAAAAATATAATGTCAGCGTCTCATGAATCACGAAGAAAAAAAAGGAAAAGGGGAGTGTTCACTAAAAAGGTGAGAATTGATTATTTTTGTTGTGTGTAACTAAAAGAATGGAAAGGATCCAACCCTAGAGCACCAAAATGTGATTTTATAGAAACCTAGCCACCAGGAAGTCCTTGGGAGACGATTAGAGGCATGCCCTCTCTCCGACATGCTTGTCGTTCCGCCTATCCTAAGTCCATGTGTCCTTTTAAGATGGTAGAGACCTAGGTTCCACTCTAGCAGTTGAGGGAAGATCCTACTAATCTGTGGATTATGTTGTTTTTGCGAGGATGGTGAGGGTAGTGTTCTTGCTCGGTACAAGTCCTTCCTGCTCGCATGGTGCTTCATATAGATGGGAAGCATGTAAGGGTTTAGTCCTCCGATCATTCACTGGTTAGCTTTTCAGGAGTCATTGGTTATGTGATGCTTTGGCTACACTCAATGGCAGTGGCAATCCTTCAAATATCTTGGGAAGGGCAATGTGGTTTGTATAAGTGGGCATCTAGCAATCCCACTATCTTCATCGGTGATATCCAACTATGGCCTCGTGTACGGGATAAATAAGCATGAGCGCCTCCAGATTGTGTTCTTTCAGTGATGGCTTGGCAGTGGTATGTTTCTTGATCCTAGGATGATTGTCATTTTTTGCAACCCTAGCGAGCACAAGTGGCATTTTGAGAAGTCTTTGTTCATTAGTTATTTTTGGGTCATTTGTGTATGTTGGTGGAGATAATTATTTTGTAGGTAGTTGTATATATACCAATGTTTAAAATAGTGTGCTGAGATAAATAGTGGTGGCCTCCTCCAGATGCTATACACGCTACATCATGCTATATTTGAAATAGCATTTTAAAAAAAGATATAGCCCAAAAGCAAAGGATTTCAGCAAAAATAAAGGATAGAGTCCAAAAAGGCCAGAACAATACATGCATAACCACATACAAAAACAATTCTTCAATTGTCTAGAAGCCTAATATCAACATCCCACATGGAAACAACATAGCATAAATTACTTGTTCAGAATCATTATCATTAGTGATGTCATCTTCTTGTCTAGAAGAGGAACCAACACATTGTAGTACATCACCATGACAAATAAGAAATAACTTGTTTTTCTTGCTAAGGAGAAGAACTTGGGTCTTTGGGCCAATAGGATGGAAAAAATACTATAATGTTTTAGCGCGGTGCAACATGCTATTTCTGAATTAGAGCCATGGCGAGCAAAATTAGAGAAATTTAGCGTGGGCTCCATATATGCTATAGCGCAATATTCGCGCCGAAATAACACGCTATTTTGAACCATGGTATATCTTTGTGCATTCTCCTTAAATCTTGATATCGTGTACACTATGGCGTTATTTAAGTAGGATATCTAAAATAATTAGAATCACCCAATTTTGTTTCTGCTGGAGTATTCTCTTTTGGAATAGGAGGTCTGAACTCCCAGATTCATTACATAAAGCTGGTAATTAAACATTGAGAGGAGGATAACTAAATTAATATGCATGGTGATTGCCATTCCATTACAAGGTTTAGCTTTTAAAAGTTAATACTATTGGCTCTTGAGTAGTACAAGTAGCATTCAGTGGCTGGTGGTCGGCCAGACGGCCTAACACAAGGACAGAATAGCAAGGGAGAACCTGATCCTTATTCATCATGCAAAATTAAATTGCAAGAAAGATGAGGACCTACCAAGCTATCCAACTTTTGTTGTGAAAGGTTCTTCCAAAAGAGACATGGGAATGAAAGTGAGGTTGTTGCGATGATGGTTTGGCAGGGACACCAAATCTGAACAAGTATTTAGTAGTACATCGAGTCATGGTCTACTAAACAGCACCATGTCCTTCAAATAAAAATACTACTTGAAACCAGCACCATAGCCTGAACGAGAAGAAAGAGAAAAAAATGCCAGTATTTGTTGCTTGTTAATTAGACATGTTGCTTTTGTTTTTAGACCCAAACTGGCAATCATCATTCCATCTATGAGTAAGTGGTTGGCAGCAGATCTAGCACCATCATTGGCTGTATTTTTCTGCAGATATGTGGCAGTGGTACTGTTACAGTACTGCCTTTCTATTTGACAGCGCCTCTTGTTGAACACTTGCACAACAAGATCTCGAAAGGATTACACATTGACATGCACATGTGTACCTAAAACCAGATTAAATCAGGTGCCAAAGAACCAACGATAATCGAGAAAATTATGTACATATATACTTGGGTAGTTGGTTGAATGAGACGCATGGATGCGAAAATTCTAAAAGTGTTCCAGTTCAGGTTGACAATAGGAGAGTCTGCTGAAAATCTACCATATAATATTAATCTTCCTTTTCTAAGCACATAAACAAACCATGTTTTGACCTGTCGGGATCAAATTTTCACCACAAAGATGATGGTCGCGAGAATGCTTCCACTCCAAGGACTTCTTTTTTCCATGACGGACCACCAAACGACAACGCCCTCGCCTGCCGGTTACCTGAATTACTGGCCATCCACGGCAGAGAGTACCACCAATCCTCAAGAACTCCATGAGCTGTCGTACATGGTGATGGTGGTAGCTGCGTTGGCCACCGCCAACCAGAGATCATCGTACTACACTTGTACTACTGCAAATTTTGCCGATGTACTGCTCGTGAGTCACCAGTCACCCCAGCAACGTCAGGCCGTCAGCGATATATTGGGGTGATCCTGGTGGATGATGTTGCCGGCCGGTGACCTGTTTTTTCCAGTGTGGGCTACGGAAGTTGGATTGGGAAATGTCATAAGAGAAGCTCCACCAAACCCTCGTGGACATGCCCATTGCCGAGACTACCTATAATCTCTTCTCCACATATAACCAGCTTTGAAGTAGTTCTCTCTGTAGTTTGTAGGAAACAGGAGACATATGGAGGAGGTGGCCTTCTGCAAAACTTGTGGTGCTGATGAGGAATCAATTTTCCATGCATTCTTCCAATGCACTTGGGCGAAAATTTTCTGGAGGGAGCTGAAGATGGCAACCACGATCAAAATTCCCGAACTACATCCAGACTCTTGGGCCATAGATCTAGTGGAAGGATCAAGAGTTAGCATGGAGAGTGCATGCGTTATTTTATGTGGATGTTGGGCGATATGGATGGAGCGGAATGCGGTCTGGCACGGGGAAAGTTCAAGATCAATTTCAGCATCAGTAAAGTGGGCAATGGAAACCACTTATGACCTAGCGCAGCTAGGGAATATGAAACAACCGAAAGTACCAAAGGTAAAATCAGTGTGGAGGAAACCTAACAAAGGTACTGTAAAAATTAACGTCGATGCTGGTTTCACTGACTTGGACAGACAAGGAACCACTGGTGTGGTGGTACGTGATCACAACGGCCGTCTAATTGTAGGACAAGCCCTGTGGTATGAGCACGCTGCCAGTTCATTGATAATGGAGGCAATGGCGATCAGGGATGGAGTTCAGTTGGCCCTAGACCGAAGTTTTCCATCAGTCGAGATTGAAACGGATGCGCAAGTGGTCTTGAAGCTGTTGGAGGATCCTGACGGAGGTAGGTCAGAAATTGCTTCTATTTGTCAGGAGATTAAGGAGCTTAGTGGGTTTGTGCCTAGCATTAAATTTTTATTTGTTGGTAGATGTGCTAATGAGGCAGCTCATCTATGTGCTAAGAGTGCTAGTAGTTTTAGAAGAAGGTGTTTGTGGATAAATTATAAGCCACCCTTCTTAGTGCAAGTCCTACTGAAGGATTGTAATCCCGCTATATAATAAATGAAGCTCCTTTTGTTCGCAAAAAAAAGGGAATGGGAGGTCTATAATCACAAATAGTGCTACAGTCTCCACATACGGATGCAACTAACCAAGTTCGACACGACATGTAAAACGTAAAGGCGAGAGTGATTTGGGGGAATAGCTCAACGCATCTAGTGTGGCCTTCGGGGTTTATATATATAGACAAATATACATGTTACAAGGTATATACGGTTAGTATCCGTATAATACATCTAACACCCTCCCTCAATCTTAACCGTGTCTAACAGGTTAAGATTGCGTCTACAAGCCTCAAATAAAGGCAATGACAAAGGTTTAGTAAAAATGTCTGCTAGCTGATCCTTCGAAGAGATAAATCTGACATGAACCAGCTTCTTAGCAACTCGCTCTCGCACAAAATGAAAATCAACCTCAATATGCTTTGTGCGAGCATGGAAGACTGGATTGGACGACAGAAAATTCGCCCCAATATTGTCACACCAAAGGATAGGTGGACGCTCCTGTGAGACTCCAATGTCTCGAAGTAATGACTGAACCCAAATCAATTCAGCAGTTGCATTAGCAAGTGCCTTGTACTCTGACTCTATACTGGAGCGAGAAACTATAGCCTGTTTACGAGCACTCCAAGCGATCAAATTGGGACCATAGAATATGGCATATCCCCCCGTGGATCGCCGATCATCAGAGTTACCAGCCCAGTCAGCATCAGAAAAAGCTGAGAGAAGGCGAGAGGATGCTGGGCGAATATGTAAGCCATGAGAGACAGTATGACGAACATAGCGCAGAATGCACTTAACAGCAAACCAATGCAGACTGGAAGGAGCATGAAGATACTGACAGACTTTGTTTACCGCAAAGGACAAGTCCGGACGAGTATGAAGGAGGTACTGCAAGCCACCAACAATACTGCGGTATGTAGTGGCATCCTCAGACGAGAGAAGATCACCACCAGTAGAAGTAAGCCGCTCTGAAGCTGTCATGGGCGTAAGCATGGGCTGACACTGAAGCATACCAGCTCGACGAAGAAGATCAAGTGCATACTTCTTCTGGGTAAGGACAAGACCTTGAGACATAGGAGAGACCTCAATGCCAAGGAAATACCGCAAGGGCCCCAAATCTTTGACGGCGAAGTCAGAGCGCAGATTGGCAACCAGTTGAGAAGCAGCAGTAGCCGAAGAGCTTATTAAGATGATATCATCCACATAGACAAGGAGATACATAGTAACCTCAGGTCGACAAAGCATGAACAGTGACGTGTCAGCCTTAGAAGGAACAAACCCATGAGCATGAAGAGCATCACCAAGCCGAGCATGCCAGGCACGCGGAGCCTGTTTGAGACCATAGAGAGCCTTCACCATGCGACAAAGATGATCAGGCCGAGAGGAATCATGAAAACCTGGGGGCTGACGCATGTAGACTTCCTCCTCAAGAACACCATGCAGAAAGGCATTCTGAACATCAAGTTGACGAAGATGCCAACCATTGGTAACAGCCAAGGAGAGGAGCAAACGAATAGTAGGAGGCTTGACAACGGGACTGAAAGTATCTTCATAGTCAAGACCATACCGTTGCTTGAATCCTTTGGCCACGAGTCGCGCTTTGTAACGCTCAATAGACCCATCAGCACGACGCTTTGTCTTGAAAACCCACTTGGAGTCAATAATATTGATGCCAGGGCGAGGAGGAACCAGGTGCCAAGTCTGATTCTGGAGGAGAGCATTGTATTCAAGCTCCATTGCAGTACGCCAATGGGGAATACAGAGAGCCTCATGATGAGTACTGGGCTCAACAGAAGTATCAGTGACACCATGAGCCTGGCACGCAGCGAATCAGGCAACAGTACCATCGGTACGCTTCTTGGGCTAAACAATACCCAGTTGGCGTCGAGTCTGAACACCAGGCGGAGAGGCAGGAGCAGTCACCAGAGGAGCAGTCGGCGCTGGCGGTGAAACCGCAGGCGACGCATGAGGCGTCGAGGGGCAAGGCGAGGATGACCTAGAATCCGTCGACGCAGGGGAGCATGGTCCAGGTGAGGAGGACGGGCCAGGCGAGGACGGCCCAGTAGGAGGCGGGGACACAGCCGGGGGTGACCCAGAAGTCGCCGCGGGCGTGTGCGGGCGCGGACCGGTGGGCGCAGGTGTCAAGGCAGGCACGTCGGGGCGTGCATGCGCCATGCGAACACCATGATCGACGTGATCAGCGGCAGAAGAAGCAGCAGGTTCCTCGAGCAGCTCAAGACGGGCTCCACGACCAATTCCTGCACCATGGTTAGGCAACAAAACAGGCTAATGTGCAACATCTGCAAACTGGTCAATCAAAACAGGAGATGATGCAGGAGGTGTTGGTGGAGAAACAAGTGAGGAAGGAGCAAAAGGGAACACGTTTTCATCAAAAACCACATCACGAGAAATGTAAACGCGATTAGTGGGAATATGGAGACACTTGTACCCTTTATGTTGAGCGCTATAGCCAAGCAAAACACACTTTTGAGAACGAAATTCGAGCTTACAGTTGTTGTATGGGCGAGTATGAGGCCAGCAAGCATAACCAAAAACTTTGAGAAAGGTATAATCAGGCGGTTCATGAAATAGTTTTTCAACAGGAGCTTGCATATTGAGAACACGAGTGGGCATGCGATTAATGAGAAAACAGGCTGTAAAGAACGCATCACTCCAAAAGCGAAAAGGAACGGACGCATGAGCAAGAAGAGTGAGCCATGTTTCTACGATATGACGATGTTTACGCTCAGCGGCGCCATTTTGCTGATGAGTGTGAGGGCAAGCAACACGGTGAATGATACCGAGTTTAGGAAAAAAGGTATTGAGGTTGCGATACTCGCCCCCCCAATCTGACTGAACATGAAGAATTTTGTGGCCAAGTAAACGTTCAACATGAGTCTGAAACTGAACGAAGACATCGAAAACATCAGATTTGCGCTTAAGCAAGTAGAGCCAGGTAAAGCGGCTGTAAGCATCAATGAAACTCACATAATAATTATGACCACTAATAGAGGTTTGTGCAGGCCCCCACACATCTGAATAAATAAGCTCCAAAGGAGTTTTGATTACATGAGTAGACAAGGGAAAAGGTAACTGATGACTCTTCCCTTGTTGACACGCATCACACACGAAAGTATCTTTATTACTAGACTCAATAGGAAGGGCATGGCGATGAAGAACATGCTGAACGACTGGAGATGCTGGATGACCAAGACGACAATGCCACTTGGCTGACGACACACGAACGCTGCTGAAAACTTGACTGACTGGGGGCGCATCAACAGGATAAAGGCCACATCAACTCCGACCACTAATGATGAGTTCCCTCGAATCCCGATCCTTCACAAAAACATCAAAAGGATGAAACTCAACAAAAACATTGTTATCACGAGTAAGTTTTTGAACAGATAAGAGATTCTTAGTGACTTCGGGAACACAAAGGACATTTTGAAGATGAAGTGGTTTGGAGGTGTGAGTAGGGATGGATGATTGACCAGTATGGGAGATGCGCATACCTGTACCTTCGGTAGTATGGACATGGTCCTTCCCAGTATAGGGTTCCCTCAGGTGTAGGCGATCAAGGTCACCAGTGAGGTGATCGGTCGCGCCAGTGTCCAGGTACTAGCGATTGTCAACAGGCGCCGGCGGGGAGGCGGCACGACCTTGTGTTGCCAGTGCAACCTGTCGTGGAGTGCTTGTACCATCATTGCCGACCCCAAGAAAATCACGGTTAAACCGTTTGTAGCAGCGTGAGGCAATGTGACCAAGAATGCCACAGAGTTGGCAGAGTGGGCGATTGCCATCATTACGATCATTGCGGCGACGATTGTCGCGGTTGTCGTTGCTGTTGCGGGAGCCACCTCCGTTGCCCCCACCGTTGTTGGACACGGGGGCAGGAGGCTGAGGCGTGCACGCGGAGGACTGCGGGCGGGAGCCGCCCCCACCACCCTGCGGAGGAGTGCCGCGGTAGCCACGAGATGCGGCGTTGGCCGAGGCATCAGTGTAGATTTCCGAGGCACGCCGGGACTCCACGCGCTGCTCGGTGCTTAAGAGACGCGAGTAGAGATCGCGCACCGAGATAGGATGCTCGCGGCCTTCAACCAGTCCGTCATACTCCTTGTCGAGGCCGTTGAGAATAAAGCCAGCAAATTCTTCATCGCGGAGAGGCTGGCCTATGGAGGCCAATGTGTCCGCAGCAGTTTTCACCTTGTTGAAAAAGACTACAGCAGACTGATCAAGTTTCTTCATCTGCCCAAGCTGGTTGTGGATCTGCATGGAGCGGGCAGTGTTTTGCGAACCAAAACTGGTGTTCAGCGTAGTCCACGCATCATACGCCGATGTGGCGAACAGAACGAGCCCGGAGACCGACGGGGTCAGAGAGGAGACGATGGCCGACAGGATAGCCTGGTCCTGCTTGATCCAGGCGCGGTGCTCGGGATTCTGAACAGCGACCATGCGCCCTCCTTCAGTAAGAACAGAGATCCTATCAGGTGGACAGGGGTACGAGCCGTCGATGAAGCCTAGCAGATCATGGCTCCGGAGAAGCGGGATGAGCTGTTGGCGCCAGAACAGGAAGTTTTCCTGAGTGAGCTTCACCGGTAGCAGATAGGAGAGCAGCGACGACGACGTGGGCGGTGCCAAGTTCGATGTAGAGGCACCGCCGTCCATGGCGAACGGGGCGAAGGAGGACACACCCGGCAGACCCGCCGGGGGCACGCCCGAGGCATACGAGGGCATCCCCGAAAACCCACCAGAGGGCATCGGCGAGGGAGCGTAGGGCAGGGCAGGAAGCCCATAGCCATACGGGGAAGTTCCCGTGTAGCCGAATGAGGCAGTCGGCATGGAGAACGCCGAGCCGAGAAGGCGCGGCAAGGTTGTCTGCGGGACGGCCGTGTTGACGAGCGCGTCCGTGAGCAGCGGAGAAGGCCACGGGAGGCGCAGCCGAGGAGGGCACCGAGGACAACGGGACGACGGAGGGGAGGTCGAGCCCGAGGTGAGATCGGTGGCGGCGGCGGAACTCATGGCGGCTAGGGTAGGCGGCGGCTAGGGTTTAGGCTAGGAACGACCGTCTTCTGATACCATGTAAAACGTAAAGGGGAGAGTGATTTGGGGGAATAGCTCAACGCATCTAGCGTGGCCTCCGGGGTTTATATATATGGACAAATATACATGTTACAAGGTATATACGGTTAGTATCCGTATAATACATCTAACACGACAAATGGACCAAAATGTCCATCCGACGAAGTTGTCGAAATGCTCTAATAAAATTTGGACACGTGATTTTTTTAGTAATGTACATTGGTATTTAGAAGGGTGGAGAAAATATATTTAAACAGGTGAATCCTATGGTTGATCAGATGATATTTTCACCCAATTAAATGCCTCCGCAACCGTCCGGTCTAACTTAGGTCACCGGTCCCGAGGAGCCCGATGATCCTTTTGGGATGAATAGTTTATCAGTATGACATAGATGTTCTTATTTGGACATCTTGTTTGGGCTACTAGATTTGTATTCTCAATTTCCTGACATGGATATTGGGGGGTTGGGGGGGGATTAATTGAGCTTTTAGCATGGGCTCATGAACACACACCTTCTACCTACTTCCATGACTATATATATCTAATAGTACACTAGAAACACTGCTAATAAATATATTTATTCAAAGGCAGAGTTTAGACGTCTCTATGATGATACATAATAATATTGAAATATATATACATCGACACACATACATATAGATAAACTCATATGGATTGAATACATAATATATAAAAATGTGAAATTTTGACTGAAAGAGAAATTTTACTACAACATTCAGTTTAAATTTTGCACAAGTAACTATTGAGTGATATACATTACAACAGAATAATAAAGAATACTATAAGTAAACAATATGGTTATGTGGTTAATTATGTCATCTAACTAAATGAAATAATACTCACTAACTCTTGAGTAGAAAATAAGTTTAAACAAGTTAAATAGTTTAGTATAAAATATATATTCATTTTTGTTTACCCTAGGTACAATTTTTGTTTGGATTGGTCCTGACTAAGTAATATGATGGAACTTGTTTGTTGGTACAAACCATCGATAGCTATGAGCGCATCTAGTACTTATAGTGGTTAAAAAACGGTACCACATATCACAGGGACAAGACGAGACTCATTTGCTTCGGTAAAAGTGAAATTGTGTATTGCAGTAGGCGAACATCCGTTGAGGAGCATAAGAAAAATTGCCCAAAACATTTGTAGCAATGTAATTTTAAAATTAAAAAAATAAGTGGATGTGTCACAATGTTCTATGATACCGATAGCCCTGCTCAGCGAACCCGGCACACCGATTACACACACGTCATAGACAAAGAGAAAATGGAATGGTGGATGCTAGGCGTCGGCCGAGTGATATTCATCCACCAATAGCCTCTGCAAGCGTTCGATCTAGGTTAAGTTTGGTCTTACGGGTTCGATTCTTGCAATAGAGTATCTCCTCATGAAACATTTTTGTCATAGTTTGCAACACCGTTGTAGTATTTTTTTGGTGCCAAGCTATGCAACAGAATTTTTGCATGGATGATTAACCTATTTAAGGCATTGTTTCAGTCAATCTCCCTTGCGCACATGCAGATCAACAGATGCAACCCACATGATTTGAGTAAGCCATTGGTACTACCGCTAGTGATTAAGCAATTAGCCCCATGGTTTGTGAATAAAAAAAGATTGATGAGCATCTGATCTAGGAAAGTTCCAGAGTGTTGTCGCGATGTCATTTTCCAATAGAAAAATAATGGGACTTTGCAACAAAAACATGTAAAATGGAATAAAATCAACATATGGAAACAACACATGCAACAAAAAAGAAACACATTTGCAACATAAATCAGTCCCCATGAGAGAAGTGCAACAACATCGCACCAGAAGAACAATGTGAAAAATATATGGGCTTGCAATTTGTCGAAGTAACACACATAATATTTAAAAATCTAAAATTCACTACTAACCAGGCCCGGCCCTGGGTCAGGGCAAACAGGGTGGCCGCCCTCCCCCTAGAAGCAAGGGGCCCCAGTTGTTGTCGCATATATGTGGCATGGGCCTAAGTCTATGCGGCAGGCGAAAGCAGTTTTGGTAGAACACGATGATGATTTTCCATGTTGGGTCACCGAGATGAGATATGGTCCTAGTAGTAGTTGCGATATTTGACCTCCATGGCGATCCATCTCCATTGTATGGCAGTTTGAGGCACCGTTCTCTCCCTGTCAAGAGCAAGACTTCTAGATACCACCCATCGCCAGCTACCGCCATCATGTCAAGGTATGCTGACGATGCTATCATGGATGGATCATTCAATCCCATTGGATCAATGCCGTTGCTATTACAACAAGACTGTACGATACTCACTAATCGTCATGGCCTACTTTGCTTAATTACAAGCACGAGGTAAAGAGGGTGGCTCACCACCAGATCTACTAGTTTGAGCATGCATATGACTTTAAGGGTCTATTGTAGAGAAAACATGTGTTGTTTTCTCATTCCCACTGAATTGTTCCTTTTCTGAAATTTGATTAAAAAAATCAAGTGTGGTCAAACCAAAAACTTATTCTTTTTTTTGAAACAAGGAAAAAGATTTGCCATTTTCATTGATTAAGGAGAAGAATTTTTAGAGGTCTTACAAACCAAACTTGACCAAAGGTAAAGCCAAATAAAAGCCTAATCTCGCGGCATTACATTACCAACGACCTTAGCACCGACTAGACTCCATAAAGCAATTTCCTCCTTGATTTTGACTACTATGAAGCTTGAGGTGGTGTATGTGTTCCGGAAGACCCATGCGTTTCTCTCCTTCCAAATCTCCCATGAAATCAACATGACAAGAGATGTGATGGCCTTTTGTGATAGCATTTGCTTGTGCATCGCCTCCGTCCATCATTCCTTTACGCTCCGCCGTGAATTCCAACTCGAAGGGTTGACATCTTGGAGATCTAGCCATTGCTTAATTTTACCCCAAACACGGAGAGTGTACCTACACTTGAAGAGGATATGTGAGGCAGATTTTTGCACACGGTTCCAAAGCTTACAATTTCCACAATTTGGCCACCCTCTTCTTTCAAGTCTATCCGCCGTTCACACACGGTTTTGGATGATCAACCATGCAAAAGTCTTGCACTTCGGAGGAGCCCAAGGTTTCCAAACTAAAGAAGGCATTGAGGATTTTGTGTGTCCAAGAAATTGCATGCTATAAGCTGACTTGGAAGAGTAACATCCATCATTTGTGAGCTTCCAACAAATTGAGTCCGACCCATTGTGATCCAAATGCACTTCTTGCACCATCTCCATAGCTTGGCAAATTGGAGGAGGTGTTCAAGAGATAGCCCTCCATCATGATTGATTTGAGTCACCCAAAAATCTTCCTCTAAGGCTTTTGCCACCGTGCATATTTTCCGCTTAGAGAGATCAAAGATGAGTGGAGCAATATCTTTTGGCCGCGCCCCATGTACCCAAGTAGACTCCCAAAAAAGCGTTTTTTTCCCATTGCCAATAGTGACTTTCGTAGCCGCCACAAAAAGTACCATGTCTTCTGTTGTGCAAGTGTTGCCAAGGCCAACCCATGTTTAGGCTCGTCATCCCTTTCATGCCAAAGCCATCTTATACAAAGGGCGGAAGCAAATTTTTGGAGGTTAAGGATACCGAGACCTCCACAATCTTTTGGTTTGCACACCATTTCCCAATTCTTGCATTTCCCACCGGTGACCTTGTTGCAGGCCGCCCAAAGGAAAGCCCTTCTTATGCTATCAATCTTCTAGAGCGCTTCAACCGGGATGTTTAGGACGGTGATAAAGTAGATTGCGATGCTAGTGAGAACCAATTTGATAAGAGAGGAGCGGCCGGCCATGGTGACATGATTCCCAATCCACGGCATTAGTTTGGGGGCAACTTTATCTTCCAATGGTTGGAAATGGATTCGTTTTAGCCTCTTAACCAAAAGTGGTAGGCCAAGGTACTTCATTGGAAACGTTGTTCGGTTGGCCGGGAAAGCTTGCAAAGAATCGTCAAGGTCAATACCCGCGCATCGAATAGGGACCACTTGACTTTTTGTACAATTTGTAGCAAGTCCGGTAACATCGCCAAAATGTTGCAAGGTGGAGGCCAAAAAGTTGATGTCTTGCTTGATTGGTGCCATGAAAATGGCGGCGTCATCGGCGTATAGAGATGTGTGAATCATGGTTCCTCTTCCTTTAAGCTTTTGGAGTTGCCCTTGTTCGGTAGTTTTGCGCAAAATCTGGTGAAGAGGGTCAATGGCAAGCACAAAAAGAAGTGGTGAAAGCGGGTCTCCTTGCCTTAGCCCTCTCCCATGCTTGATTGGGTCACCGGCAACTCCATTAAGGAGCACTCTTGAGGTGGAGGATGAAAGGAGGGCCACAATCCAATCTCGAAATCTACTTGAAAAACCCAAATGTTTGCTATGAAGTTGGAACAGTCCATCCTTTCAATTTCATCATGGTGTATTGGTGTGCCAATCTGCTTTCGCGGGCATAGTTGTTTCTGTCTAAATGCTCTGATCGTTATCTACGTGTTTCTTTTATTCTAAAGGGTGGCTGATGCCATGTGTGCTCTGGCAATATTGTACAAAGATTACATACTTGGTATGTTAGGTAAAATTAGCATTTTCCATTAAATTAAGCTATTATGAGTGGTCTGCCGCCTGTCAATACCCTGCTAGCAATGTGAGTGATCAAAACATTTATTTCGATTGCCAATTGTGTTTTACATATATTGTTTTTTATTTTGAAGTTTAGATTAAGGGCCCAGGTTTCTAGTTTCGCCCCGGGCCCTCAAATCTTAGGACCGGCCATGCTACCGACTTCGAGATCTTTCAAAATTAATTTTTAATTTTTTTACATGTAAATTTCATGGGAGACATACTGCTGAAAATTAAGGGGTCTTTTTTTTTTGCCCAATCGCTCATCACTTTTTGTTCTGCTCAATAGTCTCAAGCCATGAGCAGTGTCTGCCTCCGTTACCGACAACTCAACTTGTCTTAAAAAATAATTATACTGTTGCTCTGGTGCATATGATTAATCTAATTAATGCGTATATATATTGGCTAGTGTCAACCATGATCTGCTCGATCGCAAGTATCTCACTGACGCACATGCAGATCGATCAGGAGATGCAGCCCACAGGATCTGATCGCATGAGTATTACCGCTAGTGGTTACTGGTTAAGCAAGTAGCCCCATGCATGATTTGGGAACAAAATGAGATTGAGCCATTGAGTAGCATCTGATCTAAGAAACCATCGAAGAAGCGTTGCCGTGATGTCATATTCCAGTAGAAAAACAAGGGGACTTGGATGCTGAGGTAGCTACAGTGCGCGTGGCAAGTGATGTGCGTACTACGCGCAGCATGCATTCGGCTTAAGATGGTCTTTGGGCGAAATATACATGTCTCCTCAGTTGTCTCGCTTCAGCTAGCCGTACGTGCTGTGTGATTCGACGGCGACGCACGCATGAATCATGATGCATCGTTCGGAAGAAGTGGTTTATGTGAGGGGAGAGGCTTTTTGGCTCTAGGGTGCAAATGCTTTCTTTATTTTAAATGAAATTTAAATATATTTTGAATTGTTAATTTTTTTTAAAACAAAGTTGGATGTATATCTTTACAATCTATGCATGAGACAAGTTGTTTCACGAAAATCCGACTCTTCCCGTGGGCTAGGTAAAAAGACAAAATTCAGTGGTAAAATAAGGGTTTGCGCGAGACTATTTTTTATCTTTTTTTACTCACAACACTACAGATATTAATTTACCACGAAACTTGGTCATGCGTACGTAGTCTGTCGAGATGTACACGCAAAAAAATTTATTTGAAATTTTTTCACATTTTAAAATGTATTTTTAAATAAAAGGAACATATGCAGCCTAGATCAAATATGCATTTCCCCTTATGTGAGGGACGAGTGGGTTGCATGACAGCATGAGCGATACGCGTTCCTGTCCATAGTCCACGGTGTGGTCACGTATCATCTCGGCAATGAAATCGATCGACTTAGCCTTTTTGTGGACGAGTTAGGGCACCACACACCTGTGCCGGTACTAATTACAGTACTATTAAAAAAAAGAAATCCACATTTGAATTCGAGCTCATATGCTCATGGTCCAATATTTTTTTGAAAAAATAGCAAACAATATAAAAAAATCTGAAATTTTTGTACACTGAACATGAACATATGCTCTCACTTTAAGCAATATTTAAGTGAGAAATAACATGTTCCGTGGTCTGTGCGAAAATAACAAAATTTTGATGTTGTTTTGAGCAATTATATTTATTGTTTACGACAGTGAGTTTTGTCCTTTTTTGTATAGACCACCACATGTATCTTTTTTAGACAATTTTGGCATGCTCTTATATAACATATGCTCATGTTAATTGTAGAAAAAATTTAGATCCTCTTAATTTTGTTTGTTAATTTTTTAGAATAATTTTATTATTGAACCAGGAGCATACGAGGTCGGATGCAGAAAAACCACACCAAACAAAAAATCTCATGTGAAATGGCATATAGCTTGCATGCAAATGAAAGTGAGTATTTTTAACATGAAACGAAATTGTTTTTGTATATCTAGTGGAGAGTCGTTTATAAATCAACCCGTGGTCCTCAGGGAAATGTATGGCGTGCGGAGCAAAAAAATTGTGTCGGACGCGACGGGTCGATGTCGGGGAGTCTCGTACACCACACCACGGACAGAACACGCGCGTAATATGAGCATTCTCGCATATAAAAAAAACTACTCAAATCATATCTATGCAAGCAGCAGGGAAAATTATGTTCTTGGATGGTGCTATAAAAGATGTTATTTCAATACCAAGTGATGTCTACGCACTTCTATTCTTGTAGACACTTGTCGGGCCTCCAAGTGCAGAGGTTTGTAGAGCAGCAGCAAGTTTCCCTTAAGTGGATCACCCAAGGTTTATCGAACTCAGGGAGGTTAGCGGTCAAAGCTATCCCTCTCAAGCAACCCTGCAATTACGATACAGAAAGTCTCTTGTGTCCCCAACACACCCAATACACTTGTCAGATGTATAGGTGCACTAGTTCGGCGAAGAGATAGTGAAATACAAGTGGTATAGATAATTATAAGTAGTAACTGTGGTATGAAATAAATATTGCTGCGAGCAAATAAGTAACAAAACCGCAAGTAAACGATGTGCAATGCTTGGAAACAAGGCCTAGAGATCATACTTTCACTAGTGGACACACTCCCAACAATATAACATGATTGAACAAATAAACAACTTCTCTCCACTATGGTACTCTGAATTACTCTCCTATTGAATAACACTAATCATTGCGTAGTGGCTACAGAAGCACCCCTTAAAGTTCATCAAGTACTTGACAAACACCACTCATAGAGATATCCAAATCAGATCACAATTCAAGATAGATATCATTGCAACTTAGACCAAGTACTAACACGGTGCACACACTGTCAACATTACACCATGAAAGGAGGAATAGATCACTCAAACTATCATAGTAATAATTATTCTCATAATCCACAAGAGATCACAATCATAGCCTAAACCAAGTACCACCATGATGCACGCACTGTCACCGTTACACCATGGCAGGAGGAATAGATTACTTTAATAACATCACTAGAGTACACTATAATAATTAAGCATAGGAGTAGCATAATATCTGAATAATAACATCTACTTGTTCAACATGATACAAAGCTCACGATCATATAAAGATCACATCATGGGAGAGAGAGAGGTGAACCACATAGCTACCGGTAGAGCCCTCAGCCCCGGGGATGAACTACTCCCTCCTCATCATAGGAGACAACAAGGTTGATGGAGATGGCGGTGAGGTCGATGGAGACGGCGGAGACGGCGATGGAGACCGATGGAGATGGCTCCGGGGGCACTTCCCCGTCCCGGCAGGGTGCCGGAACAGAGACTTCTGTCCCCCGAAATTCGTTGACGACGGCGGCGGAGCTGCGGAACTGTTTCTGGAAAATTGCCGAATCCCCTAGGGTTTTCCGTCCCGAGGCTTTATATAGGCGAAGAGGCGCCGCGAGAGGGCAGCCAGGGGCTCCTCACACATGGGTGGCGCGGCCAGGGCCTGGGCCGCGCCACCCTAGTGTGAGGGCAGGCCCTGGCCCCTCTCCGGCTCTCTTTCGGATGTCTGGATGCTCCCGGGAAAAATAAGACTTCTGGCTTTGGTTTCGTCCAATTCCGAGAATATTTCCTGTGTATCCCTCTGAAACACAAAAACAGTAGAAAACAGGGAACTGGCACTGTGGCATCTTGTCAATAGGTTAGTTCCGGAAATCGCATAAAAGTGCCACGAAGTGTAACGAAACATCGGGTAAATGGTGTAAAAACAAGCATGGAGCATCAAAAATTATAGATACGTTGGAGACGTATCAGCATCCCCAAGCTTAACTCCTGCTCGTCCTCGAGTAGGTAAGTGATAACAAAAAAATAATTTTTGAGGTGACATGCACCATCACAATGTTGATCAAGTATGTAAGCATTTGTGAGCTGGGATCAAAGAACTTAAAACATGGGCATGAAAGATATAATCTTGACAATAGAAACTTAGCAACCATGTTATAACATGAAAATAAACACAAACAAAAGATCATGAAAATGAAATAATGAAAGTCAAACGTGTGTTCAAATCATATGGAAAAACATACAAATGGTTTTCAGCTTGTCCTTCAAAGAGAGCAAAACATAAATGCATAGGACACCTTCAAGTTTAAGAGGGCGACTAGATACAAATAATTTAAGAACAAGTGAAACCAACAATATGAATCAATCAATGAACTTTGGGACAATGCATATCACACTAAGAATGACAACTATGCTCTCTTAATGGTGCATAAAGAAAGAAGGTGGTGACTCAACATAAAAGTAAAAGAAAGGCCCTTCGCAGAGGGAAGCAGTGATTAAACATGTGCTAGAGCTTTTTATTTGTAAAACAGAGAGATAAAACTTGAGTTTTGAGAGGTGGTTGCTTTTAGATTTTAGATTTGAAGATTTGAAGAGAAAATTGAAAATCCTTTGGAGCTTATTTCGCATAGCAATGTTATTAGTACGAATGCTTTGAATACTGTTAATGCTAATGCTATAGAAAAGTCTAAGCTTGGGGAAGCTGGTTTTGTTGAGTATGATATTTTTGGTCCCCCAGCTTTATTGGAGAAAGTTTGCTCTGATGATATTTTATCTCCCATATGTGATGTTTCTAATGATGCTTGTGCTCCCCATCCTTTTAAAATACCTACGCAGATTGTTGAACGTATTAGGGATAACTGCTATTTAGGAGATGGAACTGTCCATCCTGGTGATCATCTGCTCTTTATACATGAATTATGCGAGTTGTTCCAGTGTGCAGGTATTTCAATGAACCAAGTTAAGAAGAAGTTATTCTCTTTGTCACTGAAAGGCAGAGCTGAGGAATGGTATCGGCTGCTTGAAGATGGTCCATCTGTTGGCTGGGAGGAAATTGTACCTCTCTTTTATTCTAAATTCTATCCTCCAAGTGAGATTCATAAAGATCGTAATCAGATATATAATTTTTGGCCTCATGAGGGAGAAAGCATTGCCCAAGCGTGGGGAAGATTGAAGTTACTAATGCATAAATGTCCTATTCATGATCTTCCCCGTAATATTGTTATTAATAATTTTTATGCAAGGCTTTCAGGATATTACAAGGACTACCTAGATGCATGCTTTGATGGGTCTTTCACAAGCAAGGATGTCGACACCAAGTGGGGTCTACTTGAGACAATTCAAAACAATATTGAAGGTTGGGATAGCGACAAAGGTAAAGGATCAGGTATGAATTATGAGTTTGATTGCATTAAGTCTTTCGCTGAAACTGCTGATTTTCAAGAGCTTAGTGCTAAATATGGTCTTGATCCTCAAATTATGGTTGATTGCTTTAAAGCCTTTGCTTCCCATATAAATGTTCCTAAAGGAAATGGGGACGTGTATCATGAACCTTTTAAGAACACTTGCATAGAAAGTGATATTGTTGTTGATGATTGCAATAAACATGCTCAAACCTCTAAAAGTACTATTTCTTATAAGCATGTTAATTTTTGCGGAGTACATAGACCTTGTGAACAGAGTTACAACAAGGAAGATTATTGCATCACCCACGCAAATGAAGAAACTACTATGTGGTACAAGGATATAGGTGAGATCGGTAAAAAGGTTTGTGAGCTTTATCCTTTTCTTTGTAAACATTGCGATGACATAGGTCATTTTAATTTCCAATGCTCAAACCCTAATAGTTACTCTTCTAGTACCTTAAGTTTGTATTGTGATGACAAGATTACTCCTAATCAGCATGATGAGCTCACTTTGTTCTTGGCGTGTGACGAGATATCTAGAAAGATTGCTTTGATAGATATGAATGATGTTGATATTAATAGCACCCTTCGTGGTTGTCGTCTCTATTGTGCTAAAGATTGCCTTGCAAATACTTACATTCAGAATCTTATAAAACTTGATATTTTGCCAAGCTATGACAGGACTGATAGATGTTTTTATCTTATTAATAGAGAGGAGGAATCCTCCAAAGTTTCTTCTGTTGTTCCTGTCAGCAAACCAGATTATGTGGAGAAGATGCCCTTCAAGTCTCTCCCTCCTAAAGGAGAGAGTAAGAAGAAGAAGAAGAAGAAGAAGAGGAGTAAGAGGCGAGAGGACACGGTATCTTCCCCTAAGCGTTATGATCCTGCTATAGATTATGATAATTTTGATTGGGATGATGTTCCTATGCCTATTACTTATGTTAGTGATCATGATTGGGAAAAGCACTCTACTTTTGATATTGAAAATCTTTTTGGTACCAATTCTAAGGTTAATAATTGTTGTACCATTAGTGCTATCCATGTTCCTTCTTATGATGATATGTTTGATGAATATGCTATGCGACATAGTAGTTCTCTATCTTGTGATGATACTAAGCCTCTAGTTTATGATGATGTTTATAATGTTTTCAATTCACCTACTTTTGAGGAGAAAAATAGTTATGATTACAATATGCCTCCTATTTTTGATGATTATGGTGATGAGAATAATTATTTTGTTGAATCTGCTCCTACTACAATTGTTCATGTGGGGAGTATTAATCCTTTTATGCATGTGGCTCATGATAGGGATGTTTTATGTGATAGTTATATTGTTAGTTCTATTCATGATGCTACTGAAAGTTATTATGAGAGAGGGAAACATGGTTTGATGGACCTCAACAATATTGAGTTTCCCCTCTTTATGTTGCAATTCTTGAAGTTGTACTTGTTTTGCCTTCCTATGCTTTTTGCTTTGCGCTTTCATGACTTGTCTCTTTACAAGACTATTTTTCATAGGAAGTGGTTTAGATTTAAATGTGTTTCATACATGCTTTTTGATGCTCTCTATTGCTCCAAGTTCTTATATGGCGCCTTTGCCTCAAGCTTTTATATGGCGCCCACATGAGCATCTTTGCAAATTACTGCGCCTAGCTCAAAGGCGTTAAAGAAAAGCACTCTTGGGAGATAACCCAATATTTTATTTTCAGTACTTTTTCTTTTATTTGAGTCTCGGAAGTCATTACTACTGTAATGACCGCTCCTTATCTTGTTTATTTCGTTTTTGTGCCAAGAGAAGCCTCTAATTTGAGTGAGGTAAAGATTTGGGGATGTTGCTGTCCTGAAACTGTTTTCGGTGCTACACCGTAAAAATTCGTGAAAATTCTCTGTTTATCTTTTGGACCTGCGATTTCTTATGGATATGCCCCAGGTTATATCCAAACTTTTCTTAGTTGAACAATTTTTGATTTGAGCAACAGAAAATCCCTCAAAAATTCGACCTTTGTCAGCTGTTCAGTTTTGACAGATTTCTGCCAATATTTGTGTTTGCCACTTTATCGCTTTCTTTTGAGTTCTTTTGATCATGGAACTTTTTGGGGAGTTGCTACAGTAGTATTTGCTATATATGTGATGGTTTTGAGTTGAAACCTGAAGCTAAAAGAGGTTGAATATATTTTATGCTTACACTAATGTTGCTAATAGAATTGTGTTTAGTTTTGTATGAAGGAAGTTTTCAAGTGTAGGGATTGGAGAATGATGAGACGAGTTGAAGAATGGACAAAAGCTCAAGCTTGGGGATGCCCATGCATCACCCAAGAAATATCCAAGAAGTACAAGCGTCAAAGCTTGGGGATGCCCCCGAGGCACCCCTTCTTCATCGGCAAAAATCAGGTCACCTTTCAAAACACTATATTTTTATTGCTTCATGCACTATGTGTTTTTCTTGGAGCGTCAGTTGTTTTAGTTTTCTTAGTTGGTTAGGTTTGTTTGTTTGCTGCAATAAATGGTTAGATCACATCATGTTTCTTTTGGAGGAGATGAACTCGCTTTTCATTTGCCAAGAACACTCTAGTTTTCACTCTTATCGTTCAACGAGTGTTCTCTTTTTCTGCTACTGCGTTTAGCTTTCGATTTTCGCCTTGATTTGCATTCAGATCTTGTTATATCTTTTCATCAAGGTGTATTTTTGCCTCTGGTCTTTATTGGTTTTTATCAAAAGAGGTGTCTATAAAAAGTTCAAATGGTGTTGGAAAAGAGAAAAAGCTTTATGCAAAAAAGTGGTACAAGAAGGAGCTTGTGTAGACTGCGGCTTAGGCTTTTTCATGTCATGCTTGATGTCTTTTTGATAGTATGCTTAGTGGTTTTGCTGTAGCATGACTTGTCTCAAATAACTGAGATTGTTTAATGAGCCTTTGAAAAAAAATCATGCGTTGTTTTTATTGTATGGAAGCATTATTTTGGTTTTCTCCTTGATGCTTTATTTGGGTTGACTTGGCGCATGCTCACACATGTTAGACTCTTACAAAGTCGCCAATAGCCTTCATGATCATTTAGTTTTTGACTTTTGATGCCATCTTATGCTTCTTTTAATGTCGCTTTGTCGCTTTGCATGATTATGGCCATTATTGCTCTCTTAGTTGGTCGCTCCCAGTCTTTTGCTAGCCCTCGCCTTGTACTGAGTATGAGCTCTACTCGTGCATCCAACTTCTAAAGCCAAAGTTTTCCAAAGTGTCCACCATACATACCTACTAGCAATTTGCTATTCCAAGTAAATTTGACTTGCTTTTATATTCTCTTCAAATTAAACTCTTACCAGTGTTATGCGAAATTCGGTCAGTAAAGCTCTCACGAACCGGAAGGCACACTTTACTTTTTCCTGTTCTTAAAAATTTGACATTGTGGTCTTTTATGCTGAGTTGTTATGCTTGCAAGTTGTAAGTTGGATTCTAGCCCAGCCATGCTGTCATGGGGCAAGCTTTCAACATTGCACTTCTTTTTGAGTTGATATCGTGATCTTTTGTTTATGGATGCCCGCTGTGTGAAATGAATTGGGAATCTTGTGAGGATCATGGAGTTTTTATATGTGTTAGGGAAACGCCGGGCCGCCAATCTAAGCCATGCATAATTCATGGTGGAAATTTGCAGCATACCCATGGTGAACATTCGACGACGCATCTCACAATAAAAAGCTAAACAATATAGCAAATAAAAGAGATGTCGAGGTGTTCATTGTCTGCTTGTCCTGTCATTTTGGTGTGGGCTTGTTCCATGTCATCGGGCACGGAGGTACCCCATTGGCGGTTCTCAATGATATGCATATACTTACAATGACAAGAGCCTTGCTTGGGACTCTAAGTAAATTAGCATGGTTTGGGTACTCGTATTCACGGGACACGAGGTTTTCAACTTATGATTTGTCAAGCATATGCATCATAATTGTTCTCGCATTAACTTTAACCATTCAAGATGCTTATGATGGGGGCAATGAGAGCTCAAAGCCGGTAAGTACCATAATTTTTGAAGGTTATAAAACTTGCAATCACTGCTTCCCTCTGCGAAGGGCCTTTCTTTTACTTTTATGTTGAGTCACCACCTTCTTTCTTTATGCACCATTAAGAGAGCATAGTTGTCATTCTTAGTGTGATATGCATTGTCCCAAAGTTCATTGATTGACTCATATTGTTGGTTTCACTTGTTCTTAAATTATTTGTATCTAGTCGCCCTCTTAAACTTTGAGGTGTCCTATGCATTTATGTTTTGCTCTCTTTGAAGGACAAGCTGAAAACCATTTGTATGTTTTTCCTTATGATTTGAACACACGTTTGACTTTCATTGTTTCATTATCATGATCTTTTGTTTGTGTTCATTTGCATGTTTACAACATGGTTGCTAAGTTCTTATTGTCATGATTATATCTTCCATGCCCATGTTTTAAGTTCTATTGATCCCAGCTCACCAATGCTTACATATATGATCAAGATTGTGTAGGTGCATGTCACCTCAAAAATTATTCTTTGTTATCACTTACCTACTCGAGGACGAGCAGGAGTTAAGCTTGGGGATGCTTGATACGTCTCAAACGTATCTATAATTTTTGATGCTCCACGCTTGTTTTTACACCATTTGCCTATTGTTTCGTTACACTTAGTGGCACTTTTATGCATTTTCCGGAACTAACCTATTAACGAGTTGCCACAGTGCCAGTTCCCTGTTTTCTGCTGTTTTTGTGTTTCAGAAGTGATACACAGGAAATATTCTCGGAATTGGACGAAACAAGTTCCTGAAGTCTTATTTTACCCGGAAGCTTCCAAACATCCGAAGAGGTGTCAGAGGGGGGCCACCAGGGCCCCAGACACATGCCCGGCGCGGCCAGGGGTCTGGCCGCGTGGGGACCGCGTGTGGGCACCTGGCCCCTCCTCCGACGGTGCCCCTTCGCCTATATAAAGCCTCGGGACGGAAAACCCTAGGGGATTCGGCAATTTTCCAGAAACAGTTCCGCAGCTCCGCCGCCGTCGCCGACGAATTTCGGGGGACAGAAGTCTCTGTTCCGGCACCCTGCCGGGACGGGAAAGTGCCCCCGGAGCCATCTCCATCGGTCTCCATCACCGTCTCCGCCGTCTCCATCGACCTCACCGCCATCTCCATCAACCTTGCTGTCTCCTATGATGAGGAGGGAGTAGTTCATCCCCGGGGCTGAGGGCTCTACCGGTAGCTATGTGGTTCACCTCTCTCTCCCATGATGTGATCTTTATGTGATCGTGAGCTTTGTATCATGTTGAACAAGTACATGTTATTATTCAGATATTTTGTGTACTCTAGTGATGTTATTAAAGTAATCTATTCCTCCTGCTATGGTGTAACGGCGACAGTGCGTGCATCATGGTGGTACTTGGTTTAGGCTATGATTGTGATCTCTTGTGGATTATGAGAATAATTATTGCTATGATAGTTTGAGTGATCTATTCCTCCTTTCATGGTGTAATGTTGACAGTGTGTGCACCGTGTTAGTACTTGGTTTAAGTTGCAATGATTTCTATCTTGAGTTGTGATCTGATTTGGGTATCGCTATGAGTGGTGTTTGTCAAGTACTTGATGAACTTTAAGGGGTGCTTCTGTAGCCACTACACAATGATTAGTGATGTTCAATAGGAGAGTAATTCAGAGTACCTTAGCAAAGAGAAGTTACTTGTTCATTCATGTTATATTGTTGGGAGTGTGTCCACTAGTGAAAGTATGATCCCTAGGCCTTGTTTCCAAGCTTTGCACACCGTTTACTTGCTATTTTGTTACTTGTTTGCTCGCAGCGATATTTATTTCACATCACGTTTGCTACTTATAATCATCTATACCACTTGTATTTCACTATCTCTTCGCCGAACTAGTGCACCTATACATCTGACAAGTGTATTGGGTGTGTTGGGGACACAAGAGACTTTCTGTATCGTAATTGCAGGGTTGCTTGAGAGGGATAGCTTTGACCTCTAACCTCCCTGAGTTCGATAAACCTTGGGTGATCCACTTAAGGGAAACTTGCTGCTGTTCTACAAACCTCTGCACTTGGAGGCCCAACAAGTGTCTACAAGAATAGAAGTGCGTAGACATCAAGTGGCATATGCAAGAAGGATACGGATGGACTCAAGGCGAGCCACAGGAGCATAAGTTTCTCCAGAGTCAATTCCTTCCAATTGAGAGAAACCTTGAGCAACCAATCTAGCCTTGTTCCTCACAACAATTCCATGCTCATCTTGCTTGTTCTTGAATATCCACTTTGTGCCAATCACATTGCGGCACTCCTTTGGCTTCTCCACTAACACCCATACATTATTGCGCTTGAAGTTGTTGAGTTCTTCATGCATAGCATCCAACCAATCCGGATCTTCAAGAGCTTCAAATACTTTCTTGGGTTCAACCATGGAGATATAAGCATGATGAGAGCTAAATTGTGCCAATTGACGCCGGGTTGACACTTTGCTTCTTAAATCTCCAATAACCCTCTCAAGGGTATGAACTTTAAGCTCCAAATCTCTTTCAACTCTTTTCTTGCGACGGGCTTCGATCTCCTCATTTGACCTTGGAGGAGACTCTTGATCATCTTGATCATTTTGGTCCCCGTCTTGACCATCAAATTGACCTTGATCATTATTATCTTCATGAGTAGGTTGATCTTGGTCTTGAGAAGAATTGGGGGCGGTTGAGATAACCGGAGAGGATGGTGGTGCCCCTTCTTCTTCATGAAGGTCCTTGTCTTGTTCTTTGGTTGGTGCATTAGTTGCTTCCTTGGGAGAGGCTTGTTGAGCTTGTGAAGATGAAGGCTCCACTTGAGTAGAGCATAGTCCTTCCCGGTCGGCCACAAGGTGTCCCTCAATGGGGCGGAAAAATACCACGCCCATTCTTCCTATGGCTTCTCGAGGTATTTCATCATCTACATCACAAGAAACAACATCTCGCCCCCCTTGGGAGCCGTCATTCTCTTCGAATACCACACTACAAGATTCTTCAACACGTCCGGTGGACTTGTTGAAGACTCTATAAGTGTGGGATTCGGCACCATAACCAACAAAATTACCTTCTATTGCTTTCGGATCAAATTTACCTAAACGAACTCCTTTTCTTTGAAAGAAACACTTACACCCGAAAACCCGGTAGTAGGAGATGTTGGGCTTGCTTCCGGTGAGTATTTCATATGGAGTCTTGTTTAGGCCTTTGCGGAGGAAGAGCCGGTTTGAAGAGTGACAAGCCGTAGAGATAGCTTCGGCCCAAAAGTTGTATGGAGACTTAAACTCCGCCAACATGGACCTAGCCATATCCATAAGAGTCCGGTTCTTCCTTTCGGCTACACCATTTTGTTGAGGGGTGTATGCAGCGGAATATTGATGACGAATCCCCTCATCACTAAGAAATCCATTTAAGGTGTAGTTCTTGAACTCCGAGCCATTGTCACTTCTAATTGCCAAAATGGTTTGCCCGTGTTGACGTTCAACTTCCTTGGCAAAGTCAATGACGGTTTGTTGAGTCTCACTCTTATGCTTGAAGAAGTAAACCCAAGTATATCTTGAATAGTCATCAACAATCACCAAACAATATTTCTTCCCACCAAGACTTGCATGAGAGGGAGGACCAAAAAGATCCACATGAAGGAGCTCCAAGATCCTCTTGGAAGAAATGATAGTCTTGCTTGGGTGGGGAGAATCATGCATTTTTCCTAGAACGCAAGCCCTGCAAACACGATCTTTGGCAAAAGAAACATTCTCTTTTAGTCCGAGTATGTGGCCACCCTTGTGAAGGCTTTGCAAAGTTCTCATATTGACATGGGCTAGTCGGCGATGCCAAAGCCAACCCACATCGGCCTTTCCAAATAAACACATTGCACTTGTAGTGGCTTTCCCCGAGAAGTCCACCACATACAAGTTATTTTCAATGTGCCCAACGAAAGCGACCTTTAGAGACTTGCTCCACAAGAGTACCATAATTTCATTATCAATGAAGACGGCAAAGCCCATCTTACCAAGTGCACAAACTGAAAGTAAATTGTAACCTAGGGTCTCAACAAGCATGACGTCCACAAGGGAAATATCCGGTGCGACCACCACCTTGCCAAGACCCAATACCTCGGATTGTGACATGTCTCCATAAGTGACGGTTATGTGGTTGTCATTAGGTCTCATCTCCATCATAATCTCCTTGCTTCTGGTCATATGACTTGTGCATCCACTATCAAGCACCCATTTTGATCCACCGGAAGCATAGTCCTACAAGAGATCATTGCTTGGTTTTAGGTCCCCATTTTTCAATGGGTCCTCTTTTGTTAGCAACAAGGGTCTTTGGAACCCAAATAGACCAAGCAACATAACCATCATTTGGACCAACATATTTTGCATAAACATCACCATAATAATCACGAAATAAGACATAGTGAGGGTTAGCAATTCCCGCATGATCATCATGAGTGGCTTTGCCACCAATAATAGGATCCTTCTTTGCTTGTGCGGGCTTGGCTTTCTTTTTCTTGTTGTTCTTCTTCTTCTTCTTCTTTGAGACATAGCCAATCCCCATTTTATCACCAAATGCCTTTTGCTTACTCAAAAGGTCATTTAAGTTTTTCTCACCTATGGGAATGGAGGTCTTGGCAAGCTCATCTTTCAACCTAGCATTTTCTTCAATAACATTTGCATGATCACAAGTAGAAGTAGAAGAACTAGGCACATTATTCTTAGTCAATTGAATTTGAAGTTGTTCATGTGACTTGGTAAGAATAGAGTGTTCATTTTTCAAGGCCTTGTGAGCCTTGTCAAGATCTTCTAAATCCTTAACAAGTATATCATGACCAACACCAAATTCAACCTTTTCCTTTTTAAGCATTTTTACTTTAGCACGAGCATGGTCACGCTCTTTAATGAGTTTGGCAATAACTTCATTATTAGCTTCCTCAATGGAATCGAGCTTCTCTTCAAGAGTTGCTCGTTCCTCTTGCTCTTCTTCAAGAGACTCGGTTAGTGAGGCAATATCTTGAGCATATTCTTTTTCAAGCCTCATTTGTTCATCTAGTTTTTCAAGAGTTTTACCATATTGGCTCAATAGACGTTCAAAGTGAAGCTTGTGAACACCATCTACACTAGACACATAATCATCAAAAGCAACAATTTCTTCCTTTACTCTAAGACTAGCAAGATCATTCAAGGAAGCATCGTTTGTCTTAGAGGAAGAGAAAGATGTGGGTGATACCTCGGAAGACTTGGCCATAAGGCACTTGACGTTCTTGAGAAGAGAGTCCTCATTGGGGGATTCAAAGAGTGATGTGGAGGAAGTGGAGGTGGTTGCCATTGCGGCCATCTCACTAGTTGTGGTTTCTTCTTCATCACTCTCACTTGCGGAGTACTCTTCTTGAGTCAAGAACACAAACTTCGGTTGTTTCTTCTTTGGTCCACCCTTCTTCACAAATGGCTTCTTGGATGGTGACTTGGTCTTGCTTTTGAAGATGAGCTTTCCACCATGGTCTTCTCTCTTCTCATAAGGGCACTCGGCAACAAAGTGAAATCTATCATTGCAATTGTAGCATGTCCTCACCCTTTGACCATTGTTTAATGCATCAAGCTTAGGCGGATCACCTCTATGGTTAATATGAGGATGAGGAACCGGCGGGTCGGGTGAATACCAATGAGGGTATTCACCTTTCCCGTCGTCCTTGGTGGAAGACTTAGCATCGCCATTTTTGTCGGCACCCTCCTCATCTATCCCCACATTCTCCACTTGTGGAGTAGCGGGTTTTTCCGGAGGTGGAGAAGCATTAGTAGTTTTAGCTTGCATGAGTTGCGCTATCATTTCACGCAACTCACTTATTTAAGATGTCATGGAAGTCATGGATGATTCCAAAGATTTGAACTCATCCATAGAGACTTGACCCGAGCCCTCTTTAGGTGGAGGATCCATACTCTTAGGCGGTTAAGCCCGAAATAAGAGCCGAGGCTCTGATACCAATTGAACGGATCGTAAGGGCACCTAGAGGGGGGGGGGGGTGAATAGGTGCTACTCAAATTTTAATTCTTTTTCAATTTAGGCTTGACACAAAAGGTAAATTCTCTAGATATGCAACTAAGGTGAATTTACCTATATGTCAACTAGCAAGCTAAGCAAGATACAAGATATAAAGGCAATAAAGGATAGAGGTAACCGAGAGTGGAGCACACGGAGACACGAATGTAATTCCCGTAGTTCCTTCCTTTTTAGGGGAAGTACGTCTACGTTGGAGGGGTGTGGTTGCCACAAAGGCCTAACCAACGCCACAAAGGCTCACCCTATTCTCCGGTGCAAGCTTCCGCCACAAAGGCCTAGCTCACTTTCCACTAAGGGATTCCTCAAGGCGGAACCGGCCTTTACAATCTTGGGGCACGCATCCACAACCGAATTGGAGGCTCCCAAGCACAACACAATGCTGTCAAACAACAAGTAGCAAGATATCAAATACACAAACAAGGTCTTGGGACACAAGGGAACCCAAGACACAAGGGCCCTCAAGCAAATGAGAGGGGAAATCAAATCGCTTCGGTGAGGATGTAGATGAAGGTCTTCTCCTTCGATTCTCCAAAGATCAAGAGCTTTGGTGGGTTGAGGGAGGAGATCTAGTTGATTTGGTGGCTCAAAATAATGGAGTTCTTCTTCTTTGGACGAGCTGCTCATTGGGGAAGAAGGTGGGGGTATTTATACCCCCCCAAAAATCAGACCGTTGCCAGCCAGAAAAGTCCGGCTAAAGCCGGAGTTAAGTCCGGCTAAAGCCGGTCACACCGGCTAAAGGCGGCCTCCACACCGGCTAAAGCCGGTCTGAAAAATCCGGCCCTGCCGGAAATAGCCGGACAAATAGCCGGGTTAGTCCAGAGGCGCAGAGCTTCTTTCGAAACAGGGCAGTCCGGCTATAGCCGGTCTGGGGATCGGCTAAAGCCGGCCTTCCTGGCCAAACTTCATAGAAACCTTCTCCCAGAGCATATTTGAACCATTTCCTCAAGAATTTCCTTTGGGCAATATTAATTATCAAGTATAACATAGGAAACCCAATATCTTGTGCAAGAATATAATAAAATCCTGCAAAGCATAATCCCCACATTAATAGATAATGTATTGTTAACAAACGCCAAAATCAATTAGGCGGGAAATGCTCTTTCAACTGCTAATTAAGATATTTTTTGAGCACATGTTTTAGAGATCTATATCATGACACACAATAATAAAATATATAAACCGACAAACATACAATATACAAACTCGTATGCAGTCATACATAATTTATGCAAATGTGAAATTTAATTAAACATAAAATTTGTTAGAACATTCAAATTAAATTTAGCATAAGTAACTTTTGTTTGATATGCATTACAACTGAATAACAAAGAATAGTATAGGTAAAAAAATTTGCTATGTGTTTAATTATGACATCTAACTAAATGAAATTATATCATTAACTCTATAGTAAGAAAATAAGTTCAAACAAGTATAGCAGTTTAGTATAAATATAATTATTTTTATTTGCCTTAGATTTAATTTTTGTTTGGACCAGTCCTGTCCGACTCATATCATGGACCTTGCAAATTGGTTCATGCTAGCGATCTCTAGGCTTGCGTCTAGTATTTCTAGTGGTTAATTCAAATAGCTCTCATCACGGAAACAAAACAAAACTCATTTTCTTCGGTAAAAGTGTAAATTGTGTATTGTAAGACATCTAACTAAACAACAGAAAATAGGGAACTGGCACTGTGGCGACTTGTTAATATGTTAGTTCCGGAAATCGCATAAAAACGCCACGAAGTGTAACGAAACACAAGACAAATGGTGTAAAAACAAGCATAGAGCATAAAAAATTATAGATACGTTTGAGACGTATCAAGAACCTCCAATGACGAGTATCGAAAAACCTGCAATGCAATTTTTAGGAAAAACATGCGGATGTGTCAGATTGTTTTGTGTTATCCATCTTTTTCGAGTTGAGGGAACCAGACACACACACTTCATAGATATAGATGAAAATAGAAAATCGAATGGCGAGTGCCTTGGCGTCCGTGTCGGGTGATATTCATCCATCAATAGTCTCAGCAATCGTCTTGTCTTGGTTAATTCATGTCTTAGCTAGTGGTTTGATTTTTGCAATAAAGTATGTCCTAATGCAACATTTTCATCATACGCATGTAACATCGTTCGAGTATTTCTTTTCCCGGTGTCTAGATATATATGCCACGGAAATTTTTGCAGGGATGATTGACATATTTGATGCGTTGTTTCGGTCGATCTCTCTTGCGCACATGCAGATCAGCACATGCAGCCCACATGATGTGAGTAAGCCGTTGGTACTACCGCTAGTACTGGTTAAGCAATTAGTTCCATGCATGATTTGGGAACACAATAAGTTCAAGACTGGTGAGCATATTATCTAAGAAACGCCCAAAGGCAAAGCGTTGCCGTGATATCATTTTCCATTAGTAGAAAAAACAAGGGGACGTGCATGCTGACTTGCTGAGGTAGCTACAGTGCCGTGGCAAGTGAGGTGCGACGCAGCATGCATTTTGTGCTAATTTGGCCTTTGGGCGAAAGATACATGTCTCTTCCTCTTCGTGGTCTCGTTTTCGCTAGCTGTGTGAATCGATGCGGTAGCTAGTGAACCATGATGCATCGTTCGGGACGGGAGTGAGTCGGTGTGATCTGCACCCACTTACCATCCATTTTATCGAGTGGCTTTTGTGAGGGGCGAGTGGGATGCATGACCGCTTCGCGTTCCTGTCCACGGTGGTCACGTATATCATCTCGGTAAAGAAAGTGATCGACTTGGCCTGGCTTTCAGTGGACAAGCCCACAACGACACCCCGAAAGGCTGGTTTAAATGGTTTTTTTTTCAATGGTTTAAAATAATTCGAATATAGGAATGTATTGGCCTAAGCATATAGTATTTGCAAATAATTAAAACTAGTTATTTTACAATGATAAGTAGTAGCACAATTGCTAGGTTTTTAAGGCACAACTAGATAATTAATAATGTACATCATTTACACAAATTCGCTTGATCTTATGGATCTTTTCCTTGTTTTGATCATTAACTTTCAGAAGATCATATAACACGTACTCGAGCCTCTTCTTCTCCTCTTTTAACTCTTTTTTTTCTCCTATTTCTTGTCTCCTCTATGAGCAGGTTTCACGCTTTCTTAATGTTCAAACTTAGCCAAATCTTTCTCCCCATGGCTATGTTTCAACTTGGTACTCCCACCGCTGATGCAATGCAGACTCTAGGCCCTTTTGGGCCTTATCTATTCAAAAAAAAAAAACTTGGCCATGTTCTGCTCCAACACTCGCTTCTCAGAGGCATCTATCCGCTATTTGATATCTCCCAATAAATTTGGTGTATTTCTTATCCAACTTATTTTTCTCTTCAAATAAATCCTTAGCATGCTGAGTATTATGTATTTTCCCTTCAATTCTAACATCGGTGCTATTTTCATAGAGTACATGCTCCGCTAATGAGAAGGTACATGCTGTGGCGGTGCAGGCCACTATGGAGTCAACCCAACAAACAAAGCAATAGTTTGTTGCGTCCTACGAATCTTTACTATTGGTTTCGAGTTGGTGGTGAAGCCACCAACTCGACATACATCATTTGATTGACGATTTTACCCCTGACAAAATAACTTCAGGCAGACAGTCAATCGTAACATTAATTGGACCATTAATCACCCCTAATTCTCGCTAAGGTAATCAATCGCCCCTAATTCTCGCCAACCAAATATGAATGAGATCATTAATTATCTAATACCACCTAGCGAATAAACCTGGAACCAGTTGTAACTTTCCCGACTCAATCCAAAAATCACGTCGCAGGGACTCCTCCTCTCCTCCGCATTGACCAGCCCGAGATCTGGAGAGGCGGCTCTCCACAGGAGGCGCCCGAAGCAAAGCAGAGCTCTGAGGTGACTTTTGGCAATGACGGGGTGCTAGAGCATGGCGGCGGCAGCGTGAGGCGGGCAGCGCCATGGCCTGACCCAGCTGACTCCATCTCAACACCGAGATAGCCGGCGGCTTCCCCGGATGAGCGCCTCCTCCCGAAGCGCCTGATGCTGGTTTCCTCCATGGGTCGAATCGCGGGCATCCTCCACGAGCTGCTGTAGGCATCCTCTTCATTGCTCTAACCTACTCACGTTCGAGCTCTCTGGCCCCTAGGTATGCACTCGTAAGTCCCTATTATTTTAAATCAATCTGACAGGCCTGATGTTGTTTCAGGGTGAATTTAACGTATGATATAAAGGTAGAGACACCTCAACCGAGAAAATGCAAGATACGTTGGACCAGCTCATATACCTGAAAGGTACTGGCTTTGATACAAAGACAGCCGATTTTATCGATTATTTCCAATCAAGAAAATATCGGAAGCACATGATTCATGTTGTTTCCTGGGAGTCGGATATAAAAATCATGGTTTTCTATTTTGGATTATGCCACATATACGAGGAATTTGAGAACAAGCCGATATACTGAATTGCTTCAAACATGTGTTTTTGGTTTTTTGTTTCTTTTCAGATAAACTCCATGGTTTCCGTATGGGGCTTCAATGAGCTTTGTTGATTCAGGCAAGTTGATGGATCCAAGTCATAGTAGAGAGGATTGATTTCATGTTGTTTATGTTCTATCATGGGGAAGTTTTTTTTTACATTATTCTGAACTAAAAAAAGTTACCTTCTTGCCAGCCACTAAAAACATTCAGGTACTTGACAAGGGAACTTTTCAAACGTAGGAGGTATCTCAAGCAATTGATCATTAAGATTTACAAATCTGAATGATATATCAGGTTTATACTTCTAGAAATATTTTGGTCAACCTTTACCGACATCAATTAATGTTATGGGCGTAAGCAAGTGCTATGGAGAACATGAGCTTTCGGCAAATGGGCTTGCTATGGAGTGAGAATGAGCTTAGTGAACAAAATAAAAAATGAGAGAATTTTGGTCTCCGATATTGCATGAGTGGGATGCTCTATAATGTCTAATTTTTCTTTGGAGCAGCAACTACTCACAGCAAGACAAGAACTTGGTCATGCATTATACCAGGTTTTAGGGCTTGGGTAATTACATGCTCTTGGCATTGTGCAAGAAACGATAGGTGTGCATTTTTTGTCCATATCAATAAATTAAATAAGAACATGAAATGTTGTTCATCAAACCTGACCCGTTTTAGTTCACAGGAAAAACTGATATGCACCTCTCTGAATGTACAGACCTAATTGGGCTTACACTTACTAGCTACCTATGTGTGCGTGGTGATACGGCTCTTTCCTATTGAAAACAATGCAGACATGGCAGTTCCTAATAGGTACTTATTAATTATATGCCAAACAAATTCGGGTTCTTACTTCTTACCCACTTGGCTATTATCTTAGACTAATTGTGAGTGTCTTATATTTAAGTTAGTGATCTTAAGCTACATCTCTCATGCACTTCATGTTTGTTTTTACTGAAATATATATGTGTTTCCTACCAGTAAAAGAACATAACAGTTGCTTGACTCTTCCACAAGGAATGTGACCTTTTATATGTAATGTACATGCGTTAGTTCAGAATCAACTTAGCAGTATTATGTCGTTTGTGGTTTGTTGGAATCCTTTGACATTTCTTTAATAACTTGGTAGTATTGTATCATTGATTTTCCAATTTCCGTTGAGATGACCTTTTTACCTGGTACATACAATGCATTGCCCTTTTTTTATACTTTATTCCTCAGTTTAACAAGGAATTGAGTTTTTCGTGTTCATTATAATAGAGAAAGAAGAACCTTTTTTTGAAAACCTAGCTACGGACCAAGGTAAACAGATTTATTCACACAGAATTTGGTTGCAATAAATTTCATAATGGATGTTTAATACATGCCTTTGCAGGTGATTGCTCTCCCCTGTTTCACTTGATGTTGCATTGATCTTTTAATTCTTCTATGACACACAGATTACTAAGTCATTTTCATGTATTTTGGTCTGGATTGGGAAAAGATTCAAGTCAAGCACATACTCTGTTGACCTTCTTATGTGACTTGAAATCACCATTTCCAACATTTGGAGTTTATGACAAACTGTCATTGTGAAGCTGGCACCATGGTAATCAGGATGGTTGAATGTGAATCCATTCTTTTAGGGGGATCAGCAGTCCATTGGGACCTCCAAGGTATATGCAGGTTTGGATGACCTGAAGAGGCCTTCCAAGATAAGTTTGCGCCATTGGTTGGTTTTGCCTGTAAAAGGCCCGCATGTACCTTTGCTGCTATATAACAATTATTAGGCTCATTCCTTTTGCAGGCACTACAGTGGACTTTGAGGTCTATCAGGCTTCATCTTGCGTCCTCGCATCGCGGTGTCCAAGTCTGGGAGGGAGGTACATGCACGCATCACAAGATGATGTTTCTTGGAGAACAGGGTACCACCAGTCTGGACCGGTCCAGACTAGTGGTCAAGTGGAGGAAGAAGAGGTTGGGGGTACGAGGGGAAGCGGAGATCGGCAGCTCAGGTCGCCAGTGAGCTTCCAACGTCGGTGGCGGTGACTGGCGACAGTGTGAGCTTCGTTCTGAGCTGTGGAGTTGTTGTGAGTTGAATACCTCCCAATACAGAGGTTCTGAGGTTGGTTTTGGAGGAGGGCCGATTTAGTTATAACTCTAGCTTGGTATTCATGTGCAATACTAGCTCTTAATTTCCAAGCCAAGGAATTTGTGAATCTCAAGTACAATTTCGAATTCCGAGCTCCAATGGAGACATCCAAACACATTGTTAGTACTCTTACAAAATTATGTATTTATTTTCCAATACACATGAATTTTCACAGGTATTCTATTCACATGTATAATAAACAAACTAATTATAGAAACCGTGGCAACGCACGGGCACTCAACTAGTACAATTACAATCACTACAATTGAGCCCCACCATACTCACATTGTGTTGTGCACCGGAGGAGGGCACCATCGGGAGGCGGGAGCGGACAGGTACAGGTACGTTCTCTATGAAACCGTATAGCTCGCGGTATCTACCTAAAAAAATATCGTGTCGGAGGACGGACGCGACGGGTGGATGTCGGGACCCGGTTCGGTTGCCGCGTCTTCGTCGACCGTCTCTCCCTGCTTCCCTTGGCTTGCACACCACACCACGGACGGATCCCACACGCGCGTCGCATCGCGTCGGGTCCCGACATCCCCCCGGCCCGATCCACGACGATCCCTTTCCTCCCTCCCGCCACCGGCCCCACCAGCTCCAGCGACCCCTCGCGCGTCATCGAAGCCGGACGCAGACTTTCCTCACCTACCCCTACCCGTCGTCTCCGCACGTTTGTCACCAGGTTGCACGCTGTTGCTGCTTCGTCGCTCGGGGAGAAAACTGCCAAGCTGGTCAGCGCGCGGCAACGACGACACATGTGCCGCCAAGGGTTCTAGATTGGGGTAATACCGAGCTGCATGTGCCACGGGGAGCCAAATTCTAGCTGACCAAACCCAACTTCTTCCTCGACATATATAATCGTAACCACCCCGTTCAGCTATTTGTTGAGTTTTTTCCTTAGCTAACCCAACAAGGTCTTGCAAAGAAAGGAAAAGTGGGCAACATGAAACCGTGTCCTCATACTACCATGTCTAGTTTCGTCATCCCCTGGGTATTGGGGTTCCTCAGTGTTATGGTTGCTCAACTTAATTTTACAATGAACCGTAAAAAACACGAAAAGCCAGTGCTATATTTGGGTGGAAAATGAATGTGTAGTGTGATAACTGTCATACATCAAACGCTCATTTTTTTTTTCTTTATTAGGGGGTGACAAACTTTCGAGACCCATTTAGATTTTTACAAAGAACAAGTGGCAACGTGTGCATGCGGTCGAACCGAACCGGAGGAAACCACCCAGGGAACCAGAATTTACATTGCACGATCTACCGAGACAAAAATCAACAAATACCATATCTTGTTCCTAGTCTATGTTTTCCGATTTCCGAGTCTCACATCTTTCCTTTGTCCCCAATCCACCTCACCGAAAAGGGTCCTCGTTGCAGAGACACCATCAGAGGCGAAGAGAAAACTTATGTAGGGGGCACGATAATGCCATAGATGATCAAGTTCCCCTTAGGACTATAGGAAGATTTGGGGGCGTTGGACGATACCAAAGGAAATTCTAGAAGGCACATCAACCACTCCTAGATCCTCAAGAGTCATCTTACAAGGTACAAAAGGTCACAAAGTAAAAGCTGGAGCATGCCTAGAGACTAAGACGAGACCGACTCCAAACACAAAGACTCGACGAGTTCTACTCCAACATGGAAGGATATACAACTTATTACTGAAACCAACTTGCCATATGCCTTTCTCAACATTTTCATTTATACTCTAGAAGCTTACATGACTATACATATCTAATAATACACTAGAAACATTGCTAATTAAGATATCTATTTGAGCGCACATTTTAGAGATCTATACCATGGCACATAATAATATTGAAACATATACACTGACACACGTACTTCGTTGCAAACTTTATGCAACTATGAAAATTTATTCAAGGAGACATTTTATTAAAACATACAATTTAAAATTTAGCACAGGTAACTGTTGAGTGATATACATGATACGCATTGCAACCAAATAACAAAGAATCATATAAGTAAAAACCGTTGTTATGTGGTTAATTATGCCATCTAACTAAATGAAAAATGCTATAGTAGGAAAACAAGTTCAAACAAGTATAACAGTTTAGTATAAAATATATCTATTTTTATCTGCCATGGGTCTAACTTTTGTTTAGGTCGGCCATGTCTGAGTAATATAGGTTCCGAGTTGTTACATCCGAAAAATCACTAGGATTCAATCTCATACTTATAGTGGTTAAAGCAAGTAAACTTGATCACATCATAGGAAAAACATTGGATTAATTAGATTCAGTAAAAAAGTAAATTACGTATTGTAGTTTGCGAGCCTCTATATATGGAGGAACATTGAAAATCGTCCAAATAATTGCAGTAATGTAATTTGAGAAGAAAATTGAATGGATGCATGAGTCACATTATGTGATCTTGTGACACTTACTAGCTTTTCAGGTGATAGTTATCTTATACATAGAGAAAATAGAAAAACTAATGTCAAACACTAGACATTGTTAGGTGATATTCATCCATCGTCAACCTCTGTAACCATCCAATCTAGCTTAAGACGCGTCCTGTGGGTTTGATCCTTGCAATAAATTATTTCCTCATGCAAAAATTTTAGTCATAGGTATTCAACATTGTTGGAGTATTTTTTTTTTTTGCTATCTAGCTATGCAACACACATTTACCTACAACTATAATTGTCTAAAAATCGAAAAGATATAGCCCAATTCCCACCTGCGGATGGATGATTGGTCTATCCCCAGTATCTCACTTGCCCACATGCAGATCAACAAATGCAGCCCACACTTCAGAGTAAGATGCTGGTACTACCACTAGTGGTTAAGCAACTAACCTCATGATTTGGGAATAAAATAAGATTAATGATAAATTACCTATGCTTGAACTGGGGCAAAATATTATGGGCATGCAACCATCCCTCTCTGGTTGCAACAAACACATATAAAATAAAATGGGACAAACTCAACATTTGGAAATAACACAAGCAACAAATAAAGAAACACATTTGCCACATAAATCAGCCTTCACGAGAGACGTGCAATGCGTCAACCTAACACACATACCATTAAAAAAAATCTCAAATACACTACCGACTTTGAGGGTTTGTGTGACCTTTTGGCGTCGAATCAGGCGAGCGAATCCATTCGTGTTTGCCTCGGCCTCCCGGTCCACCGTCTTCCCGAGCTTGACACCGCGGCTAACACTTTTTTCGGGCACCACCGTGCATTCATCCATTGCGGCAAACTCAGCAACCTCCCAACCATGGTGGAAGATGAGAAGAGGTAGCAGAAGATACAATAAGGGGAGAAAAACACGTGGGGGCGCCATACATACGAGGAGGAGGAGGTTGCACGCACGAGCGAGAGAAACCAGAGAGGCTAATGATGCAGCTAGGCGTTGCGGGGATAGTAGTAGCTTTGCGCGCTAGCAGTGATTTGGTCAAGTAAAGGGAATCATTTTCAAAATTAATTTTGAATTTTCTTACATGTAAATTACATCGGGGACATATTGCTGAAAATTAAGGGGTCTTTTTTTTTTGCCCAATCGCCCATCACTTCGATGTTTTTGCTCAATCGCCTCAAGCCATGAGCAGTACGTCTTTTTTTTTAACCGGTACGTCTCCGTTTTTTTTTAACCGGTACGTCTCCGTTACCTACAACTCAACGTGTCTTAAAAAGTAAATATACTTGACGAAGGAATGACAAACGGGCCCCCGATATTCGCCTACCTGGTTTTCGGTCCAGGAAGGGTGTCTCACGAAAGGATTTCGAGGCCTATCAAGGCAGTGGCCTGGCGCGGCCCAGGAGCAATACTTGGTGCACAAGCAAGATTTCGAGGAGTCCAAGTTAGACTAGTTCTCGGTTGATCCGATCTGTACTTGGCTTGAGAGACACTCCTGAGACCTAGCCTTGACTTATAAAAGGCTGGGAGGGAGGTCTCGAAACCCTAGACGCTTTTCCACCCATCTCACGCCGGAGCGCTCGATAACTTAGAGCTCTCTGTTTTGGCTAGATCCAATCTACGCCGCCATTGTAACTACATCATCACAACCACACCATCAATACAAAGTCAGACAAGCAGGACGTAGGCCTTTTACCTTTCGAGGGGGCTGAACCTGGGTAAATCCTCGTGTCCCTCTGCTTTTGTCTGATCGCCGTCGAGTTCGCCAGGTCCCCAATTCGTTTCCTAGATCGAAAGCCCTTCGACATGGGCATTGCCGAGGATAAACCTCGTCAATTGGCGCCGATCGTGGGGACGACGGGATCTGGATCTACGGATTCGCCGGCTCCATCACCCACAACCTACAAGATCGACATCGACACTGTCGTCGGCATCGCTGCGCCGAACAACGACGACACCACCTCCAAGATCGACATCGACACCGTCGTCGGCATCGCTGCGCCGACCAACGTCGACGACTCATCCAAGATCGACATCAACACCATCGTCGGCATCGCTGTGCCGGCCATCGTCAACACCAGCCCGATGGAGCCGAAAATCGGCACCGTGGATTCGACTGTCATCGACAGCGTTTCGCCAAGCACCATCAACTTCGCTCCGACGGCGGACGTCATCGACCCCACTTCAGGCACGGCAGGGATAGCGCTCGGAGGCTATGACATGGCCTTTAGACTGTTCAACTTCCACGTGGACAGTAACGGGGCGGTAGAACTACTCTCCATCGCCGAATCGGCCCCTCTCATGGCTGAAACGACGAAATCACCAGCCATCGAGGGCAAACCCTCGACAAGCGTGTCGCTAGCATCGTCGGAGGAGAGATCGAAGCCAAAAACTTCGACCCCATCAGTCGGGTCGAACGATTTCGAAGATCCGCCTCCATCCCCAACCACCGCATATTGCGTCGACTGCGACGCATACCACTACGTGGGCGCCGGAGATTTTTCATCCCGTGAAATCGCCGGCTGTGGAGATCCTCGGGGGGGGGGGGGGGGGCAAGGCAGCTGTCTACCCGACGATATCAGAGTGCGATTGGGCTCTCAACGCCCTCACACTCCGCACTGCACCGTATGACCCTGACTACGTCGAAGGGTTGTACTCGGACTACACATGCTCAGATGACGACGACGACGTCTACCCCGAAGCTAAGGGGAAAATCGGCAATTCGGCAAGCTCTGCCTCACTATGCGAATCTAATGCATCCAGTGACGGCTATGTGGCTGATTATGACTCTGACTTCATGATCGAAGTCGGGCCCTACGTTGAAAGCGACGACGTCTATCCTCCAGCGCTGGGCGAAATCAGCGACGATTCGACCCCGTGGCCCGGGGGCCACTGCATGATGGCATCGCACGGCGACGGAAACGAGAACGACGGCCAAAACCGGGCGGATAGCGGCCGTCAGGTGCTCACACACGACCAGATCCGGTTTGCAAGGAGAGTTTATGCGGGCGAAGTAAACTTCGGTCCCAACCCAAGTCCAAGTGATTTGGCTGCACTCCAATTTGTCGTTCAGGAGCAAAAAGATCAGATCAGCGCTGATAGGCGAGTGCTGGAACGGCGCAGAGAGGAGGCCGACGCGTCCAGCAGGAGACGGGCCGAAAGATCATCGCATTATTCTTCGAGCGTTCAACATAGATCGAGATCGCGCACTCAGCCTAGGGCCGATATGCACAATGTCACCCGAAACTTGGAGGCAGAATTCAATGAAGCTGAGTTGATGCCCAAGACCAAGGAAGCAGCAATCATGGCTGTGGCAGCATACATCGCTGCGAATGCATCCAATGGCGACGAACATATGCGACACCTGCGAAATCTAGCGCTCGAAGGAGTAAGGGTGCTGCAAGGCACGCCTGGCTCAGCACATGGCGCAACAACAACAAGAACCGCTCCACCACTGGAACAAGCCAGGCACCCAGCACCAGCGCCAGCCGTAGCGCCTCGGACGCAAGTGGTCGAACCTCTCAACGGAGAGCTTCGGCATGGTCTGGCCCAGCATAGAGTCGACCAAGGGCGAGCGCGGCGCGAGGCGGAAATGTTCGGCGGTCCCAGCGATGGACTCTGCGGGGCAGAATGCTTTAGCCTTCTGATCCGTTCCGCACCGTTGCCGAAAGGAATCAAACTCAGCGACGGCATAGTCAAATTCAACGGGCAGCAGGATCCCCGAATTTGGCTAGATGACTTCATAACCGCTGTAAAAATCAGCGGCGGATCTAGGGACAATGCCCTTCAGTTGTTGTCGCTACACCTAAAGGATAACGCAAGGGCATGGTTGAACAATCTCGCCCCAGATAGCATCCGCTCCTAGGAAGAATTCTGGCAAGCGTTCATCGCAAACTTCCGAGGCACCTCACGACGACCTACGTCGTTCAAAGAACTCCGCCTGTGCGTGCAGAGAACTGGAGAAAACCTGAGATCATACATCTCACGGTGGATCAGCCTCCGGAACACGACGGAAAACATCTCGCCCGAAAGGGCCATCGACGCCTTTCGGGATGGCCTCTTTCGACGCGACTTCAAGGAAGAGCTAGGACGCTGCAAGCCTAGAACCATCGACCACCTCATGAGTCTGGCAAACGAATGGGCCGATGGCGAAGACTCCATCTCCGCTCCTAGAAGCCGCCGTCGGTCAGCAGAGCGTGACGTCGACGCGAAGGACCAATTCCATCCCGGATCCCGGAAGAAAGGTCGCCGAAGCCGCTACGACAACGCGGACAATGCAGACATGGTAGCAGCAGGCTACGTGCACGAGGACCGCGACGATAATCGCGACTTACCGCGACGAGGAAACAATTACCATGGCAGTAGCAGTCGGGATTCGAAACCCAGCAAGCAGTGGCGTCGACAACAGCCACAGCTGTCGGCAGAGGAGATGCTCGATAGCGGATGCCCAAGGCATACGTACCTCGACAAGGACGGAGTACGAAAACCTGCACACCTCCTCATCGAGTGCAGGGAATTCCTTCATCTCAACCGGGCACTTCAGGAGAGGATGAACGTCGAGCAACCAGTGGCAGGGGCGATAGCCTACAACGCTCCACCGCCACCGCCGAACCCACCAGCAAATGTCGTACAGCAAAGCCACCAAGCCGCCACGATCCAGCAAGTCGAGCAGCGACAGCCGGCCAACGAGGAAGAAGAATTCCCGCCGCCAAGAGGTTTCGTGCCCATGATCCAGAGGGGGCGCCCGACGAATAAAGTGCAGCGAAAACGCGCAAGGGAGGTGTTTCACGCTGAACACGCGCCACCGGCCACCCCCGAATACCTGAATTGGTCCGAACATCCGATCGGCTTCGACCGATCAGACCACCCGCCGAAGATCCCGCGCCCAGGACACCATGCTCTGGTTCTCGAGGCGCAAATAGGGGGTTTCACCTCGAAAAAGGTGTTTATGGACGGAGGCAGCAGCTTGAACCTCATCTACGCAGACACACTGCGAAAGATCAAGATCCCACTAAACAATCTCCTGCCAACGGAGACTTCCTTCCACGGAATCGTCCCCGGGAAGCCGACGTACCCATTGGGGGCGATACATCTCGACGTCATCTTCGGCACTCCAGCAAACTTCAACAAGGAGAAGATCGAATTCGAGGTGGTCGACTGGCCCTCGCAGTACCATGCTATCCTCGGGCGACCAGCGTTCGCCCGATTCATGGCGGTACCCCACTACGCCTACCTCAAGCTGCGGATGCCCGCAAACAGAGGACCACTGATGATCAGCGGCAGTTTCGCACGATCAGAAAACTGCGACAAAGACTTCAACAGCATGTCCCAGACCTTTGGGGTGCATGAAGAACTGCACCACATTCGGGAGGCCACTGTCATGGACATCGATCCACCGGCGCAGCAGAACGCCCCAGAGCTGTCTTTCGATGCCACCAAAGACACCCGAGAGCACCAGATCCACCCGACGGACCCAACCAAGACGGCGCGGGTGTCGAACTCTCTTTCTCCAGCATAGGAAAGCGCGCTCGTCGAGTTCCTCCGTGAACACTGGAGGATGTTCGCCTGGTGCCCAGCTGACATGCCAGGCATCCCCAGGGAACTTGCCGAGCACGAGCTTAAGATATTTCCAAACGCGAAACCAGTCAAGCAGTCTATGCGACGGTACAATCCAGAGAAGGCCAAGTCGATGGGCGAAGAAATCAATCGCCTCCTCGAAGCCAAGTTCATCAGAGAGATCAAGGAAGCCACGTGGCTCTCACCACCGGTTATGGTGGAGAAGAAGGACACCAAGATCTACAGAATGTGCATCGACTTCACAGCCTTAAACAAACACTGCCCAAAGGATTACTTCCCCCTGCCCCGAATCGACCAGATTATCGATTCCACGGCAGGATGCGAACGCCTCTCGTTCCTCGACGCATACTCCGGGTATAATCAGATACGGATGAAAGTGGAAGACGAAGACAAGACGGCGTTCATCACCCCGCACGGGGTGTACTGCTACATGACGATGCCCTTCGGGCTCAAGAACGCCGGAGCCACCTATCAACGGTGTATGCAGGCGTGCCTGAAGGAACAAATCGGCCGCAACATCGAAGTTTATGTCGACGACATTGTCATCAAGACCGCGAAAGCAGACAGTTTGCTCGACGATCTTCGAGAAACCTTCGCCAACCTCGACAGATATAGCATCAAGCTTAACCCGAAGAAGTGCTCTTTCGGGGTACCCACCGGCCAACTCCTGGGCTATCTAATCTCCGAGAGAGGGATAGAAGGCAACCCAGAGAAGATACAGGCCATCATCAACATGCAGCCTCCGAAGACGCTTCGACATGTCCAGCAGTTGACAGGTCGACTCGCAGCGCTTAGCCGCTTCATCAGCAAGCTTGGCGAAAAAGCGCTCCCTTTTTATCGGCTGCTCCGGAAAACAGACAACTTCACGTGGACCGAAGAGGCGCAAGCCGCGTTCGAAGATCTCAAGCGCCGTCTATCGACCTCCCCAGTTCTCGTCACACCTCGAGAAAAAGAGCCCATGTTGCTATACATTGCGGCTACAAATCAAGTCGTCAGTTCAGTGCTTGTGGTCGAACGCGCATAAGAGGGCAAAGAGCACGGCGTACAGAGACCCGTGTACTACCTGAGCGAAGTTTTATCGCCGACCAAGCAAAGATACCCCCATTATCAGAAATTGGCATACGCCATATACATGACAGGGAAGAAACTGCCACACTATTTCGAGTGTCACTCCATCATAGTAGTGGCCTCGAATCCAGTTTCCAGCATCCTCAACAACCCAGACGCCACAGGGCGTGTGTCGCTATGGGGAATCACATTAGGACCCTGGGAAATCACATACCAGCGCCAGTCCGCGATCAAGTCACAGGTCCTACCGGATTTCATAGCCGAATGGACAGAAGCTCAGATGCCTGAACTCCCAGACCTGTCGAACAGCTGGACCATTTTCGTCGACGGGTCCAAGCGGGTTTTGGGGGCAGGAGCAGGAGTGGTCCTGGTGTCACCGCAAGGAGACAGGATGCGCTACGTCCTCCGCATGCGCTTCCCGAACCCCTCCAACAACGAGGCGGAATACGAAGCCGTCCTTCACGGAATGCGCATGGCGAAGGCCTGCGGGGCCACCCGCATCAAGATTCATGGGGACTCGAACCTTATCGCCCAGCAGGTCATGAAGGAGTGCGACGCAACCAGCGCGAACATGATCGCATATCGCGCCATGTACGACAAGCTCGAAGGCGAATTCGAGGGTTGTGAAGTAACACACATCGGCAGGGAAAGCAACGAGGAGGCAGATAACCTGGCCAACGTCGGCTCAAGGTGCCTCCCAATACCGCCCGGAGTATTCTTCGAAGAGATATTCGAACGCTCCGTCAAGATCAAGCCCGTAACTGACCCGGCGTTAGCAACACGTCCAGGGGCTCGGTCAACCAACACCGCTCCAGCAGCAGAAGCAGCAGACCTCCCGAAGGATGCAGCCGCAGTCATGCTCGTCGAAGCAACATGGACAAGGCCATATTTGGCATACCTGATACGGGGCGAACTCCCAGAAGATCCCATCCATCGCCGACAAGTCATGCGGCGCTCCAAGGCCTTCACGATAATCAACGGGGAACTCTATAAGCGCAGCACCACAGGGGTGCTCCAACGGTGCATAGCGCAGGAAGACGGGATTACTCTCCTTCGAGAAATCCACGAAGGAACCTGCGGGCACCACGCCTGCAGTCGAACCCTCGTAGCCAAGGCTTTTCGGTCCGGATTCTACTGGCTATCGGCCCTCTACGATGCCAGGAACATCGTCCAGCACTGCGAAGCATGCCAGTTATTCGCCACCAAGCCGCACGCGCCGGCGTCCGAACTGCACACCATCCCTGTGGCATGGCCCTTCACACAATGGGGGCTCGACCAAGTGGGGCCTCTCCCCAAATCATCTCGAGGAGGTCATACTTACCTCCTAGTCGCAGTGGACAAGTTCTCCAAGTGGATAGAGGCTGTTCCAGTCACCAATCAAGAGGCGACCACGGCAGTAAAATTCTTTGAGTCCATCGTCTACCGGTACGGCGTCCCGAACAGCATCATCACCGACAACGGCACCAACTTCACTTCGGGCGAATTCCAGGATTTCGCCAAAAACCTCGGCATCAAACTCAAGTACGCTTCGGTGGCGCACCCCAAGTCTAATGGGCAGGTCGAAAAAGCCAACGGGCTTGTTTGCGGAGGCTTGAAGAAGCGGCTACTTCGACCCCTCAAGCGAGCAGCAGGCGCCTGGGTCGAGGAACTGCCTTCGGTGCTATGGAGTCTGCGAACAACGCCCAACTCCTCGACGGGCTACACACCTTTCTTCCTGCTCTTCGGAGCAGAAGCAGTGCTACCCACAGACGTACGCTACAGCGCGCCCCACGTCGCCGCCTACGTCGAGGAAGATGCGGACAAGGCGTTAGCAGACGCCCAAGACTTGCTGGACGAAGCTCGAGACGTCGCCCTCGTTCGATCGGCGGTCTACCAGCAGAGCCTCCGCAACTACCACAGCAGACGGGTACGCGGACGTTCTTTCGAGCCGGGCGACCTGGTGCTTCGACTCAAGCAGACAAGCACATCGAAGCTGGAGCCACCATGGGAAGGCCCGTACCTTGTCCACGAGGTCATCACAGGAGGAGCATATCGCCTACGCAACCTGAAAACGGGGAAAGACGTAGAGAACCCATGGAACGCCGCGCAATTGCGCCGTTTCTATCATTAGCTAGCAAAGCTGTCTCCTCTACCCTCTCTAATATGTAATCAGGTGTCGGCAGCAGTCCGCACCCAACATTGTGCCTTCGGCACCAAGCAATAAAGTTCAAATTCCCCGTCCTATGATTCAACATCTGTGCACGCTCGGGGGCTCAGCCTTTCGACCCACGCTCGGGGGCTCAGCCTTTCGACCTACGCTCGGGGGCTTCGACCCACACTCGGGGGCTCAGCCTTTCGACCTACGCTCGGGGGCTTCGACCCACGCTCGGGGGCTCAGCCTTTCGACCCACGCTCGGGGGCTCAGCATTTCGACCCACGCTCGGGGACTTCGACCCACGCTCGGGGGCTCAGCCTTTCGACCCACGCTCGGGGGCTCAGCCTTTCGACCTACGCTCGGGGGCTTCGACCCACGCTCGGGGGCTCAGCCTTTCGACCCACGCTCGGGGGCTCAGCCTTTCGACCTACGCTCGGGGGGCTTCGACCCACGCTCGGGGGCTCAGCCTTTCGACCCACGCTCGGGGGCTCAGCCTTTCGACCCACGCTCGGGGACTTCGACCCACGCTCGGGGGCTCAGCCTTTCGACCCACGCTCGGGGGCTCAGCCTTTCGACCTACGCTCGGGGGCTTCGACCCACGCTCGGGGGCTCAGCCTTTCGACCCACGCTCGGGGGCTTCGCCTACGCTCGGGGGCTTTGACCCACGCTTGGGGGCTCAGCCTTTCGACCTACGCTCGGGGGCTCAGCCTTTCGACCTACGCTCGGGGGCTTAGCCTTTCGACCCACGCTCGGGTGCTGCGCTCTTTCGATCTACGTTTGGGGACTTTTTGCCCCCCTGACCTACGCTCGAGATCTTCGCCTTTTGGTCACAGACGAATACGACACATGTACACAATACATTTACAGAGTGAAGGTACAGACACAGCCGCAGGGCTAGTTCATGGTGCCGCGGCACCCTGGTTCGCTCTCTGCCGATCACTTTCGACGACAATCTGTCGAGCGATATAGTCGCCGGTGCTTCTACAAGCAGCGTAGTGGTGCTCCATACTATAGCGACCACTGGGCGACGGAGGAAGCGTCTTTAGAAGCTCCAGGTCGACCTCAGGGTAATGAGCATGCACGAAAGCAAGTGCGACCACAGCCCCGCAGCGCAAGTGCTCCCGGACAAAGGAGTACACAGCATTCCCATTCTCGAATCGATCGAGTAGCGCCGGCAGACCTTCGGGCTGATTGTTCAAAGGGAACATCACCTGGTGCACTAGCGCGAGGGCGCTTCGACTTGTCTCAGACAGCACACCAGCTTGAGCAATCCTGTCTTGAAGAAGCGTCAGTTTCATTGCTTTCGACCGATCAGCCCAGAAGTTGTCAGCAACAGAGTTGGCATGTGTCTGAGCAGCAACAAGATGTGCGTTCACGCGCCGGGCTTCGGCTGCACCATCGAGGCACACATCTGCGAAAAGGGACCGAAGATCAGATCTTGCGCACCCAAGTCACAATACACAGCGAAAGAGGTCCAGAGACTCACACTTCAGAGATTTTCCAAGACTCTCGATCTCGTCGAGAAGAAATTTCTCGCAGTCCGCAGCATGCGACGCCTTCGACAGAGCAACGTTGACCTTGGCAGTAACCAGCTTCAGTTGACGCTGAGTGTTTTGGAGTTGGTCACGCAACGATCGAATCAGCGACAATTCGCCTGAGGAAGGAGTTCTTCGCTCAATGGCACCAGAAGTACTGCTAACCGTTTCGTACGAAACAGGCCAAGCACCAGGAATCAGCGAAGGATCCTGCACGAGGAGTCAAGAATCACGTACAAGCATTCGGCAGCCAAATGTCAAGCAGACTAACATAACAAAGGAGCAATTTTTACACCAGAAAGAAGTCCTAGTCAGGGTCACTGCCCTCGGCGTAAAGCCACGAAAGCTAATTACAAATGGGCGTCAGAAGCATTGCCCGCACTACGCTGAACTACCAGCCTTGCTAGACGGTGCGCCGGATGCGCCACGCTTCCGAGCCCTCGCCGCCGCACGCTTCTCCTTCCTCTCAGCCAGAAAACTTGTCATTCGGGCAGCTAGTTCGCGAGCACGGGAAACATAAGTCTTGGCGGACTTGTCGCGTCCGTCCTTGTCTTTCGGGTACGTGCTCGTGACCTTGTCAGCATCGAACTCCACATCGTGCATCATCATCATGGAGAAGACAGACTCGGTGCCGATAGTTACCTGTCGGCGTACCGCGGCAAATAACGGGTCTTCGCCGTCCGCCTTCACCGCCAGAGCTTCGAGGATCCCCGCCATGGTGTCGCTGGTCGAGTCGGGTACAGACGTATCCTGAACACGAACAAGCGTCGACCGCACCCGCGTTAGGAGGTTAACAACCTCTCGACTCAGGCATTCGGTGAGACCAACACTGGCTTCGATTCCAGCGGGCTTCTTCATTGCTCCGGCGTCCAATTCGGCAGCGGCTACAAGAAAAAGCATGCCGCCAGATCAACAATGGAACTGTTCGGCATGAAAATTAATCTAGACAAAGCTCGAGAACTCACCCCGCAAGGCATCAAGCGAAGTTTGCAAGCGCTGGTTTAGCTCTCCTTCTCTCGTTTCGGCGTCCAGGCGGCTTTTCTTCGCGCGCTCTTGAGCTTCAGACGATTCGACCTTCAGTCGGGCGATTTCGTCGTTCAGATCAGTGACTTTAGCCTTCAAACCTGAATTTTCAGTGGCAAGGTTGTCCAGCTGAGATTTCAGGGAAGTCTTATCAGCAGCAGCCTGAGCTCCAATCCCTAACCATTAAAAGGGTGTTGTCAGAGAAAGAAGCATCATAGCATACACAGAGCAAAATTCTACAAGTAAGGCGGCAATACTCACGTCGAGTTTCGTCGAGCTGCTCGGACAGCTTTCGGTTCTCTTCCTCTAAGGCGAAGAAGCTTCTACAAACCTTCGACAGGTCCTTAACAACAGGCTAAAGAAGGCATGGCAAAGTATTAACCTCCGAGTCATGGTTTGGAGGGCAAGCCTAAGTGTAAACACTTAGACTCACCCTCGGGGGCTACTGATGGTCAAACACTCGAAACGCAAGTTGAGAATTTTCGGACTTACGTGGTTGCTAGGACCGGAAGGACTGCCAGAGGAGGAGACAAGGACGAACTCGTGTTCCGTCGTCTTCTTCTTGGAAGAGGTCGAAGGCTTTGTGAGAACAGCTTCGGGGGCAGCAACGTCGGCAACCTTTTCCTGCGAGTCGGCAGTCTGTTCAAGGGCGTCGTCGTGGGGTCGGACCAGGTATTGGTCGTGATCCCCAGGGCAGGTCGACGTCTCCTCGGTGGAAGATCTGAAGCAAGCATCAATGTGAAAACCAGACAGTTAATTCGAAATATGACCGCAAGATGTACAAGTTCGACAAGGAACACTCACGACGCGTCGATCCCGAACTTCGGAAGGATCTTCTTTTCTGTTCGAGGGGGAGGACGGCGGCTCAAAGGCGAGGCGGGGATCGCGCTATTGCCGTCATCACCTGAAGTAAAATGAGTGTCATCGAGGTCTTCCGAATCTTCGACAACATCTGCAATTCGTCGTCTCTTCGGGGCCCTCGGTGGCGATGGAGCGACGGAAGTCGACCCTTCCGGCACTTCGGCAAAGTCACGCCCCGGATATTCGCCCATCTCGTGCTGGGGCGGATAGCATCGAGCTATGTCAATCACCTGCACAAGGATGAGGATTGCATTCGACACTGGACGATTCGGCAAAGAATTAAGGAAGGCATTCGACTAAGAGCAAGATTATACCTCGGTGCGGGGGAAGGCCTTGCTAAAAGCTACGGCGCCGAAGATCTTCGGCACGGGATCCTTCTTCTTGATGTTCGTGACGGTGCATACGCACTCGTCGATTTCGGCCTCGTGCAGCTCGTCCTGGGAGATGCGCGTCGAATCCCGATGATCGCTGTAATCCCACATGCAGTGGGCTCGAGCAGCAAGTGGCTGGATTCGACGCTCGATGAAGGTTCGGATGAGCTGGATCCCCGAAAGCTCCTTCTTCGGAGTAGCTCGGAGCTGCTGGATCTTCTCCATCAGCGGCTCCGTAATCTTCAGCTCCTCGTCCGAAAGGTCGTGTCTCCAGGATATGCGAGGTCGAAGAACGCCGGTGGGATGGAATTCCTCGAGTCCGAAGTTTTCGCCGTCGGAGGATCTGTCCTTGGCGTAGTACCACTTCGTCCTCCACCCGGGATTGTTTTCGGGCGTTTGGAGGTTGAAATACTCGACGTCTGGGCGCACTTGAATGCCGAAACCCCCGGTTTGATATGGCAGAGGGTGCCGAATAACAAAGATTCGGCGCCACAGCGCCCAGTGGGGCTCGATCCCCAGGAAGCACTCACAGAGCGTGATAAAGCACGCAATGTGAAGTATAGAATTGGGATTCAGGTCGTGGAGCTGAATCCCGTAAGCAAAAAGAAGGCCACGGAGGAAAGGATGCGGGGGAAAAGATAAACCCCGCAGCAGGAAAGCGATGAAGATTACCCGGAATCCGAGAGGTGGCCGGGGAACGATCGCCGGGCCGGCGGCGAGCGATTCCGCCGGCGCGTTCTTCAGCAGGCCCATCTTCTCGGCCTGGGACAACTCCTTGTTCCCGACCTTGGTCTGGACCCAGCGGCCAACGGCGGATCCGTCGGCATCGGCCGTCTTGGCCTTCTTGGCAGCGGCGCCGGCGGCAGTGGAGCTCCTCTTGCCCATGGTCTCAGGGCGCAGCAAGAATTGCAGAAATGGGGCTGGGGGAGTAGAGCTACGGGAGCAGTGCGCGAGGAAGAAGACGGTGGCGGCGGAGTGGGACGGACTGTTTACCCTGCCACCGTTATTTATTCCACTTCTGGGAATCTACGTCGGATTTCAGCCGTCCACGGCGAAGTGGAAACGACCGAGCTGATCCAGCCGTCCACGTGTCAGCGCGCGGCTGCCGCGGCGTCCACTACGCACGGTAATCAAGGAAACCGTGCCGGTTAATTCTCACCCACGCGCGGGACGTGCGGTCAAACTCTGTCAACGGCCGAGACGCACGGCCGGAGGGCCCACCCTACGTCTAGTCCTGGCAGGGTCAGGCCATTCTTGCAGAAGATGATGTGACAACTCGACGAAGCATATCGTCAGCGATGACGCGTTTCTTTGGGAAGGTTATTCCTTTCGACTCAAAGGGCAGAGATTGGCGAAGATTCTTTCGAGTCCCAAAGGTATGTACCCCTTGCACTCAGACAGCCTCTCGACTGGGTTTCCTTCGAGGTCTTTCGTGCTCCTTTCTTTTGTACCATCCGAATATACGCAGAGTTTTTCGACGATTCTGTCTTTCGCTGAACATTTGCCCCTTCGAGGGAATTTTTGTTCGGAATTGTATTCGAATTGTCCTTTCGGGCCATCAGCGCCTTGGAGATATTCGAGGAAGGACTTCGGTCCCTTGAATCATATTTTCGGGACAGCAGCGCCTTCGAGATATTCGAGGTAGGACTTCGGTCCCTCGAATCGTATTTTCGGGCCAGCTGCGCCTTCGACATATTCGAGGTAGGACTTCGGTCCCTCAAATCGTATTTTCGGGCCAGCTGCGCCTTCGAGACATTCGAGGTAGGACTTCAGTCCCTCGAATTGTGCTTTCGGGCCAGCAGCGCCTTCAAGATGTTCGAGACAGGACTTCGGTCCCTCGAATTGTTTCCTTCGGGCCAGCAGCGCCTCCAAACTATTCGAGGCTGGGCCTTGATCCTTTAAGCTGTCTTTTTTCGGCCCAGTAATGTCTTCAAAGAATTCGAGTACGAGCGGTGGGTTTTTGAACCATCCTTTTCGAACCTTTCTTTCGAGCTATCAACGCTCCTCAATCAACATGCCCGAGTCTTGGTGGCAATATACCAGTTCGGATGCCGTATGTCAAATACGAAGGTAAGTCCACGATTTGCAACATCGAATGACCCGGTATTCGTATCAGACGCGCTCTGCCGGAAATTTTCCATACCTACGGTATGAAGTTTGCACCGATGGACGCATCGGGTGCCTCACAAATGAACTGGGCTTCAACCTGGTAAGTCCAACGTGGCTCAGGTCGGGGTAGCACCAGCCCACGCGGGTTCGAGTCGGGGGACTCGAATCTGAGTAAGCTAACCGAATGTCTTTGCAGCAATGCAATTAACTGAGACCCGGCGTGAGTCTCAGGCCGGTTATGCGCATCCCTCTGCAAACCCAACTTAGCACTTTCGAGGCTCTAAATGAGAGTGGCTCGAAAATCTCGTATCAAAACAAGCATACTATTCAAATGACCTCTGTACATTTGCAGCTCTACAGGCCAAGTGCTCATATCGGGTGCGGCTGGGAAGACTTTCGGGAGGAGTCCCTGCCATAGTCTTCGGCTATCCCAGGCACTCGGGGGCTACTGACGAAGGAATGACAAACGTGTTGGAATTATGCCCTAGAGGCAATAATAAAGATGTTATTATTATAATTCTTGTTCATGATAATGTTTATATTCCATGCTAGAATTGTATTAAGCGGAAACTTTAATACTTGTGTGGTTTATAAGCAACACCGTGTCCCTAGTATGCCTCTATGGACTAGCTCATTGATTAATGATGGTTAAGGTTTCCTAACCATAGACATGAGTTATCAATTAATAATGAGATCATATCATTAGGAGAATGGTGTGATGGACAGACCCAAATAAAGCAGAGCAATTAGATCGTGTCATCGTGTTCATCTTTGCGAAGCTTTTCTTATGTCATGTATTGTATTCCTTAGACCATGAGATAATACAACTCCCTGGTATCGGAAGAAAGCTTTGATGTCATCAAACGTTATCCTATGTGAGGGTGATAATAAAGGTGTCTCTCAGGTGATCGGAAAGTACTTGTTGGGTTGTATGTATCGAGATGGAATTTGTCCCTCCCAAGTCGGAGAGATATACTTTGGGCCCACTCGGTAATCGATATCAACACCGCTTGCAAGCATGTGATTAAGGAGTTAATCACGAAGTGATATCGGATTACGAAACGAGTAAAGTACTTGCTGTGAACGAGATTGAACTAGGCATGGCGATACCGACGATCGAATCTCGGGCGAGTAAAATATCGCGAGACGAAGGGAATACAAATACGGGATTGCTTGAATCCTGACATCGTGGTTCATCCGATATGATCATCGCTGAGTGCGTGGGAGTCAATATGGATTTCCAGATCCCGCTATTGATTATTGATGGAGATCATGTCCGCGCATTCTCGAACCCGTAGGGTCACACACTTAACGCAAATCAACGCTAGGGTAGTTCGGGATATATGTGAAAGTGTTTCGGAAAGTTACGGAATTGTTCCGGGTGAAAAATATTGGTATTTATTGATTATGTGAATTAATAAATATTAAACTGATATTTATTTAACAGAAATAAATAAAGAAAGAAGAAAAAAAAGGAGGAAGCAGCGCACATGCATGGCTCGATGCGGCCAGTGCAATGCATGCATGCGATGCATGCATGGCATGCTCATGCACGTGCATGGCTTGCACGCTATCGAAGGCAGCGCCCAGGCTGCTCGACGCGGCCAGGGGCGGGCGATCGCCCTGGCACGCTGGCTGGTGAGGCTAGGCCCACCCGGGCCTTGTGCAGCTGGGCCTTTGGCCGAGCAGGCTTTGGCCGGTTGAGATCGGATAGCTAGCACGCCTCGACGAGATCGGATCGGATCGTGGCGGTTGCTGGCTTGCGTGCGGGCAACGTTCTTTGATCTGCCCGTGGCTCAAGTCAGCTGTACAGGACGGCTATAAAAGGAGCAAGGACGCGGCCGGTTTTAGTAGACCTAATTCCCGCGGAGCCGCTGCCCGGTTTCTGAAGCCTCCTTTTTCCGTTCTTTCTCCACCACGCAAACAGGCGAAGCCCTGTCGGCGAAAACTCTCCACCATAGACACCACGCCGTCGTGTTGTCGATCCCATCTACCACTCCACCATATCTCGCTAGACCAGGAAGGCGGAGTCGTTGGTGTGCTGTACGTGTGCATCTCTCGGAGGCGCCGCCACTTGCGGCGTTGGATCGGATCGGATCGCGAGGAGGAGCAGGCTAGTACGACTACATCATCCACATTCTGTTGAACGTTTCCGCTGTGCGATTTCTTCAAGGGTATGAAGATCTCATCTACCTCTCTCGTTGATTACATCTCCTAGATTAGATCTTGGCTTTCTTGTTCGCTGCGTAGGAATTTTTTGATTTACTATGCTACGAAACCCTTTAAAATGGGCCCCTGATATTCGCCTACGTGGTTTTCGGTCCAGGAAGGGTGTCTCACGAAAGGATTTCGAGGCCTATCAAGGCAGTGGCCTGGCGCGGCCCAGGAGCAATACTTGGTGCACAAGCAAGATTTCGAGGAGTCCAAGTTAGACTAGTTCTCGGTTGATCCGATCTGTACTTGGCTTGAGAGACACTCGTGAGACCTAGCCTTGACTTATAAAAGGCTGGGAGGGAGGTCTCGAAACCCTAGATGCTTTTCCACCCATCTCACGCCGGAGCGCCCGATAACTTAGAGCTCTCTGTTTTGGCTAGATCCAATCTACGCCGCCATTGTAACTACATCATCACAACCACACCATCAATACAAAGTCAGACAAGCAGGACGTAGGCCTTTTACCTTTCGAGGGGGCTGAACCTAGGTAAATCCTCGTGTCCCTCTGCTTTCGTCTGATCGCCGTCGAGTTCGCCAGGTCCCCAATTCGCTTCCTAGATCGAAAGCCCTTCGACATGGGCATTGCCGGGGATAAACCTCGTCAATACTCCTGCTAGTATAGTAGCTGGTGCATGCGATTAAACTAATTAATTAATGCAAATATATATTTGCTTTTTCAAAGATACGTCCTGGATAGACGTATCGGTTTTATAGAAGAAGAGCCAAGCGACCGATATACAACGCGGTTGACACAAACGTCAAGGACGCAACTTCACGCTGCCTATTCTAGAACAGCAAGAAAGGAAAAAACACACTCCAACTACTCGCCAAACCTCTACCTATCCACTAGGGTAAGCTCTGCCCAAAATAAGCTTGCAGCCTTCCATAGTCCAGCCTCCATGCGTATGTTGCGTATGACTGCAAGCGGAGAAGGAGTAGCACCCTCGAAGACAATGTTATTCCGGTGCCTCCAAAGGCACTAGCATACCAAGGCAATCCCGGTCCAGAAGTCTCTGATATCAGCCGCTCTTCCACGCCATGAATGCAACCAGTCGGCAAGAGAGACCCCCTGCGGTGGCAGCCGATCTTCTCTATCCCACCAACGAAGACAAGCAGCCCACACCGTCCTCGCAAGCACGCAACCAAGCAAAAGGTGGGTGATGAATTCATGAGCTTGGTCGCAGAAGGGTCACGCCGAAGGTCGCGGAAGTCAACATCTCTTAAGCTTGTTCGCCGTCCAGCATCTGTCACGCAAAGCCATCTAGAGAAAGAATCTGCACTTGGCCAGGGCACAGGATTTCCAGACCTGTAGGGCACCTGCCTTAGCCACACTCCCATGGAACATGCCGAGGTAATAGGACTTCGCTGAATAGGTATCCTTGGCCCCCCAATTCCACCGAAAGACATCCAGGGACACCTGCAGTGATAGCTAGTCCTTCCACGCGGTCAACAACCGCTAGCAACTCATCAATAGCGAGAGCATCAAGGTCGGTGGGAATGTCATCCAACCACCCTCCATCATGGCAATCCTTGACCAGCCATGACCGAAATAGTCTCCTTGGGATCAGTGCAAAAAGGTGCGGCGCAGATTAGGAGATGCAGCCCACAAGATCTAAGATGTTTGCACTACCGCTAGCTAGTGGTTAAGCAAATGGCCCCATGAAACACCTAAGATCGAGTCATCGAGGAGCAGCGTTGCCGTGATGTCATATTCCAGTAGTAGAAAAACAAGGGGACGTACATGCTAAGGTAGCTACGGTGTGCGTGGCAAGTGAGGTGCGACCCATGAATCATGATCTTCTGCGAGGGACGAGTGGGATGCATGAGCGGAACGCGTTCCTGTCCAGCTTGTAACTAGTGCAGAGAGTCATTTAGACTGATCACACGGGATAAAATAATTGTATGCACCAGATGAAACCAAGTGCCAATATGAGTAGTCTAGCATATAAAATTACTCAAACTAGCAAGGTTGCCCTCGCAAATATGAGGGCATCGTTTTTTACTTTGTTGAGAGTGTCTCAGAATCAAATGATTGTTTCACAGAAATCACGTTATGCGATATGGACTAATATGGATCTACAACCACTATAAATGGTATGGTAAATAAAATATAACTTATGTGGGTTACATCTTTAGTTTGTGGGCAAATGATTAGTTTGTCATTTCTGAAAACATTTGTATGTGTTGTTTTAGTGTTATGTCAGTTGAACAAATGTATGTGAGGTTAAAATATTTATTTATATTATTATTTGTCAATACTATATCAATGTGGGTATGCCATACCAAAATCTATTCGATGTTGTAGGTTATATCGATGAAATAGAAGTATAACTCTTGATGAATTGCAAGCACATCTATCCTTATTGATAGTAATACATATGGAAATAAGCATCGACTATTTCTATTTTTCTACCCTCTCTTGGTTTTTCTTCCTCTCATTTACCCGCTACATTGTAAAATGCCTGACATTTCAGACATGGGCACAATCTCAATGATCAACCATTGACATGTAAATATATGAAAATTTAAATATAATTAAGAAGTAAGAATATTATAACACATGCGCGAGCTATTTGTCTTCTAGCTTACTAAGTATGATGCGCATTTGCGCCGCTAGCATGTACCGTTATATATTGCAAAAAAATATAATTTCTCTATTATGTACTTTTTGATACTAATTCTCAGATGATTATGCTAGTGTAAAAATAAATCATAGCACTAAGAAAATTCAGCAAAAATAATATGATACTCGCTCCTATCCATAAAAGTGTCGGTTGCTTAGTACAAATTTACACTAAGTTGCACTAAATCACTCGACACTTATTATGGATTGGAGGGAGTACTATTTTTTGTTTGACCAGTTTAAATTTAAATAATTTTATGTACTACTGTCAGTCTATTATGAAATCTATTATGTATGTGTTTTTCTCAGTATAATCTTATGATTCATGTCTTGTAGATAATTAGACGTCCTCACCTTCGTAAAAGAAATATCATATTGGTATATAATAAATATTTAAAACATAGGTACATATTGGTTCATATACTTATACGCATGTACATTCTTTTAGCGGACACAACTCGTTTAGATCAATATGCGTATAGACTGATTTTACACTTTTAAACGGACACTGTGTATGGATTGATATTTTTTTTAAACGGGCACAGGGCCAATGCCTACCTAGAGTCTAGTATTGTTGTTTCTTTGAACCAACTTTTTTTAAACGGAACATCTTACCGTCTATAGCTAGCTAGCGCGTAATTTTTTTCTTGAGGTGACAAAGATAGAGATAAGTCCAGACTATTTTTGTTTTGTTTTTAACAACCATGAGCGTGTCAAATAAATTAAACTGGACTACGTACACAGTTACGTAACTATTAATCTTCTAATAAATCCTAGCCATATATTTTAGATCTAAGTATCAAAATAAATTGGGTGATGTGGTTTAACGTGGTGGCTCTATTTTAAGACCCCGTATTGTGCTTTTAGTATATAGTAGATCGTATGTACACTGGTGGAAAAAGGGCCATTAATCTCGGTCTGTAACGGCCTTTAGTCCCGTTTTCCAAACCGGGACTAGCAAAGCGCGATTAAAGGCCCTCAGCCTTTAGTCCCGGTTGCAAACAAACCGGGACTAATGGCCGTCCACGTGGGCACGGCTAGGAGCGCCGTCTCGGGGACCTTTAGTCCCGGTTAGTAATGAGAACCGGGACTAAAGTGTTCTGTTTTTATTTTTATTTTTGTTGCTGTTTCAGATTATAGGTTTAGGGTTTATGCTTAATTAGGGTTCATTTTAATTTCAAACGAGTTTCCGTACCTATATTCTACTACTAGTACATACACATTACACGTTGGTGCATGCATATATAATATTATACGATGTCTTGCGACTGTATATACTACAATTTCAAACAAGTGTATGTACAACTATTTTTCAAACAAGTTTCAAAACAAACTAAGTTACATGGAGATCACTAAATTACAGATAATGTTCTTCGTCCTCCACATAGTGTTCTCCTTTCTCACAGAGGACCACCCTCATGATGAATCATGCCAGCTCCTCTTGAATTGCTTTTAGGCGCTGGGTTGGTACGAGCTTCTCCCGCATCACATACAACTTTAAGAAGATCGATATGGATATATATAAGTTGGATGAAACTCAACACAATTGATTATAATAAAAGAAAACTGTGAATATTATTTACGTACATCAAAGTCCGTGGTACGTGCTCTCCGCTCACTGGTCTACCACCGGATGAACTCGCAGACGTAGAATCCACAGAGATTGGTCTCAGGTGGTTGCTTCAAACCCTTTATCTTTTTAAAAGTTAGTTGTTCTTTGAATTCACCTATTACCGACCTTCTGAAACGTGTCCAAACGCTACAGGGCAAAGAAAATGAGCAAATGAGTTATTAAATACTTGATATCAGGAAATTAATGAAAGGAGCTGATATATTCGGGTAATGATTGAAATTACTTTTGCAGCATTTCTTTCATGTCGCTAAACAGGACGTCGGGCTTATCCAATGAGTCCAAGATATGAACAGTTGATGTGTCCAATTGAATCTTTAGAAGAATCCAGTGGTAACTGCAGACACGCATGCATAACTCATCAATTACACTTAACATCAAGTAAGCAAAAAAGAATATCTAGAAGATAGAAACACTCACTTGAAGTTGTAAGGAAATAGAAGTTCTCTTTTAAGACTTTGCTTAACAAAAAATCTGAAGAGGTCCTTCTCCACGTCTCTGGGGTGATCTTTTAACATCCTTTCATTAATGATATATGGGTCAATGAACCCAACGTCATGGATTCCAAATTTTTTGCATTCAAACATCTTAAATATGCATAATAGCATACAAAAATCATATAGTTAATTAAGATATATAGGCAATGAACGAGCTTAGCTAGATACTTGAATATAAATCACTTACAGACAATAGCAACTGATGGTAGACTTATCAAGATCGCGCTGATTGAATATGTGAAACAATTCGTCCATTGGAATATGTAACATGTATCTTTTGAAGTAATGCTCCTCTCTAACGTCCAAGAGGATAAAACGTTTGAAGTCCTTTTTTTGTATACGCACCTTGTACCAGCCGAGCAGATTTCGCATATGTGTTGATAGACCGCGTTCCTCCTCAGGCTTGATCAGAGGCCCCCCCAGTACATATTGCTCTACTACCTCTCCCACTGGCGCTTCTTGATACGTCTCAAACGTATCTATAATTTTTGATGCTCCATGCTTGTTTTTACACCATTTGCCTATTGTTTCGTTACACTTAGTGGCACTTTTATGCATTTTCCGGAACTAACCTATTAACAAGCGCCACAGTGCCAGTTTCCTGTTTTCTGCTGTTTTTGTGTTTCAGAAGTGATACACAGGAAATATTCTCGGAATTGGAAGAAACAAGTTCCTGAAGTCTTATTTTACCCGGAAGCTTCCAGAGATCCGAAGAGAAGTAGGAGGGGGGCCACCAGGGCCCCACACACAGGGGCGGCGCGGCCAGGCCCCTGGCCGCGCGGGCCCCGTGTGAGGGCGCCTGGCCCCTCCTCTGACATCGACCCTTCGCCTATAAAGACCCCCCGATGAAAAAAACCTAAGTACCCGATCAGATTTCCAGAACACATCGCGATCTGCCGCCGCCGTCGACCCGAAGATCGGGAGGGTCCAGAAGCTCTTCCCGGCACCCTGCCGGAGAGGGGAATCGCCACCGGAGGTCTTCTTCATCGCCATGCTTGCCTCCGGAGCGATGAGTGAGTAGTCTACCTTGGACTATGGGTCCATAGCAGTAGCTAGATGGTTGTCTTCTCCACCATGTGCTTCATGTTTAGATCTCATGAGCTGCCCTACATGATTGAGATCACTGTTATGTAATTCTATGATGTTGGTTTGTTGGGATCCGATGAATATTGGTGTTTATGATTAAGTTGCTGTACTGAATATTATCTTTTGTTATCTCTATGTTGTTTATGATCTTGCATGCTCTCCGTTGTTAGTAGCTATCTTGGCCGAGTAGTTACTAGTGACTCCAAGAGGGGGTATTTATGCTCGATAGTGGGTTCATGCCTCTATTTCACCTGGGGGAGTGACAGAAACCTCTAAGGTGGTAGATGTGCTGTTGCTACTAGGGAGAAAACAACATTCATATGATCAAGGGCATATGCTTTGTTTACATTACACACTTTGCTTAATGCAATTATCTGTTGTTCGCAACTTAATACTACTGGGGTGTTCGGATTGATATCCCCGGGAGTGGATTATTAGTCATAGATGCAGTTGGATGGCAGTCTATGTATTTTGTTGTAATGCCCAGAGTAAATCTCATAGTGATGACATATCACGTTTATCTTTATTCTATCAATTGCCCAACTGTAATTTGTTTACCCAGCATGTTTTATCTATGGAGAGACACCACTAGTGAACTGTGGACCCCGGTCCTATTTCCATCATATTGCTATCACCTGTTTACTTTCTCGCACTGTTTACTTTATTGTATTCTCTACTGTTTTCCACTCGATACACTCATAACCTTTGTTTCAAGCAAACCGGTGAGATTGACAACCTCATCGTAAGTTGGGAGCAAAGTATTTGTTTGTGTGTGTGCAGGTTCCACGTTGCAGCTAGCAAGCAAAGCTTGGACGAGGCGCCATATATAAATTGTCCGCAGCTGTCGCAAACTAGCAAGCATCACCTTCAGTCGTCACCGTCTCTCCTCTTCAAGATCGACATTAAACCTTGGTTTCTAACTGAGGGAAAACGAGCTACTATACTCATCATACCTTCCTCTTGGGGTTCCCAACGGGCTGGTCATTCACCACGCATCAAGCTCTTTTTCTGGCGCCGTTGCCGGGGAGGAAGAGAAGACTTCTGCGAGGGGAGTTTTTCGCACACACATCCTTTACTTTGTTATTGTTTTGCTTTACTTTATTTTATTTTACCTGCATTGCTTTTTATCAAAAACCCAAAAAAATTAGAATCCTTGGTAGCTGTTTTTACTTGTTTACTTTCGTTTTGCTGAAATGGCCAATCCTGAAAACACCAAGTTGTGTGACTTTACCAGCACAAACAATGGTGATTTTATCTGCACTCCTATTGCACCACCTGCTACTGCTGCAAACTTTTATGAGATTAAGCCTGCTTTATTGAACCTTGTTATGAAAGAGCAATTTTCTGGTGCTAGTACCGAAGATGCTGCAGCTCATCTCAACAATTTTGTTGAGCTATGTGAGATGCAGAAATATAAGGATGTTGATAGTGATATTATTAAGCTCAAGCTATTTCCTTTTTCTTTGAGAGGAAAGGCTAAAGACTGGTTGCTGTCTTTGACTAAGAATAGTATTGATTCATGGGCTAAGTGTAAGGATGCTTTTATTGGTAGATACTATCCTCCTGCTAAGATTATAGCTTTGCGCAGCAATATTATGAAGTTTACTCAGTTTGATAATGAACATGTTGCTCAAGCTTGGGAAAGAATGAAATCTATGATAAAGAATTGCCCCACTCATGGACTGACTACTTGGATGATTATTTAAACTTTTTATGCAGGACTAAATTTTTCTTCAAGGAACCTACTTGATTCAGCTGCTGGAGGCACTTTTATGACCCTTACCTTGGGCGCCGCATCGAAGCTACTTGACAACATAATGGTAAATTATTCTGAATGGCACACCGAGAGAGCTCCACAAGGTAAGAAGGTAAATTCTGTTGAGGAAACCTCTTCCTTGAATGATAAGATTGATACCATTATGGCTATGCTTGCTAATGATAGGACTCATGTTGATCCTAATAATGTTCCTTTGGCTTCTCTGGTTGCTCAAGAAGAGCAAGTTGATGTGAATTTCATTAGAAACAATAATTTTAACAACAATGCTTATAGGAACAATTTTGCTAGTAACAATTATAGGCCATATCCTTCTACCAATGGTAATGGTTATGGTAATTCTTATGGTAATTCCTACAACAACACTAGGGCCGTGCCCTCCGAGCTTGAGGTAATGCTCAAGGACTTCATCGGTAAGCAAACTGCTTTTAATAAGTCTGTTGAGGAAAAGTTAGGCAAAATTGATATTCTTGCTTCTAAAGTTGATAGCCTTGCTCATGATGTTGAACTTCTGAAATTAAAAGTGTTGCCTAATGATGTGAAAGAGAACAATGTTTTTGCTACCGCTAATGCTATCCAAGTTGGAATTGATGAAAATATTAGATTGTTAGCGGAATTGCATGCCAGGTGGGAAAAAGAAGATGAGATGGCTAGAGAGACCAAGGTATGTACCATTACTACCTCTAATGATGTTGCTCCTACTGATAGCAATCCACTTACTTTGATTGGTACAGAGAAAACTCCCACTCCTTGTGTTAAAAAGCTTAAAACTGCCAAAACTTTTTCTCAAAAGAGTGCTGAAATTTTTCGGAGTGTGGGAGATGATAGCTCTACTTCTTTTAATGATTTTGATGTTGATGGCTGCAATATATCTGAAGTTATTTTGTTCTTGCAAAAGCTTGCTTTGACTCCCAATGCTAGTTCTTTAAATATTGCTTTTACTAAGCATATTACCAATGCTCTCATAAAGATTAGGGATGAAAAGTTGAAGCAAAAAGCCTCTGTTCCCAAGAAGTTAGAAGATGGTTGGGAACCCATCATTGATATGCATGTTAATGGTTATGATTGCCATGCTTTATGTGATCTAGGTGCTAGTATTTCTATCATGCCTAGAAAGATTTATGACATGCTTGATCTACCACCGCTAGAAAAATGTTATTTTGATGTTCCCATTGCTGATGTTGCTAAGAAGAAACCTTTGGGAAGGATTAATGATGTTCTTATTGTGGTTAACAATAACCTTGTTCCCGTTGATTTTCTTGTTATGGACGTTGAATGCCATGCTTCATGTCCTATTATTTTGGGAAGACCCTTTGTTCGAACTGTAGGTGCTATCATTGATATGAGGGAAGGCACTATCAAGTATCTATTCCCACTAAAGAAAGGTATGGAACACTTCCCTAGGAAAAGAAAGAAATTACTTTTTGACTCTATTCTTAGAGCAAATTATGAGCTTGATGCTTCATCTCTTGATATTACTTGATTCGCAATTTTCTGCGCCTAGCTCAAAGGCGTTAAAGAAAAGCACTCTTGGGAGATAACCCAATGTTTTATTTTCAGTACTTTTTCTTTTATTTGAGTCTTGGAAGTCATTACTACTGTAATGACCGCTACTTATCTTGTTTATTTCGTTTTTGTGCCAAGCGAAGCCTCTAATTTGAGAGAGGTAAAGATTTGGGGATGTTGTTGTCCTGAAACTGTTTTCAGTGCTGCACCGTAAAAATTCGTATAAATTCTCTGTTTATCTTTTGGACCTGCGATTTCTTGTGCATATGCCCCAGGTTATATCCAAACTTTTGTTAGTTGAACACTTTTTGATTTGAACAACAGAAAACCTTTCAAAAATTTGACCTTTGTCAGCTGTTCAGTTTTGACAGATTTCTGCCAATAATTGTCTTTGCCACTTTATCGCTTTCTTTTGAGTTCTTTTGATCATGGAACCTTTTGGGAAGTTGCTACAGTAGTATTTACTTTATATGTGGTGGTTTTGAGTTGAAACCTGAAGCTAAAAGAGGTTAAATATATTTTATGCTTACACTAATGTTGCTAATAGAATTGTGTTTAGTTTTGTATGAAGGAAGTTTTCAAGTGTAGGGATTGGAGAATGATGAGATGAGTTGAAGAATAGATAAAAGCTCAAGCTTGGGGATGCCCATGCATCACCCCAAGAAATATCCAAGAAGTACAAGCGTCAAAGCTTGGGGATGCCCCCGAGGCACCCCTTCTTCATCGGCAAAAATCAGGTCACCTTTCAAAACACTATATTTTTATTGCTTCATGCACTATGTGTTTTTCTTGGAGCGTCAGTTGTTTTAGTTTTCTTAGTTGGTTAGGTTTGTTTGTTTGCTGCAATAAATGGTTGGACCCCAACAAATTTTCTTTGGAGGAGATGTACTCGTTTTCATTTGCAAAGAACGCTCTAGTTTTCATTCTTATTAAAAATCGAGTGTTCTACTTTTTCTGCTGCTGCTTTTGGTTTTCGTTTTCGCCTTGATTTGCGTTCAGATCTTGTCATATCTTTTCATCAAGGTGTATTTTTGCCTCTGATCTTTATTGGTTTTCATCAAAAGAGGTGTTTATAAAAATTTCAAATGGTGTTGGAAAAGAGAAAAAGCTTTATGCAAAATAGTGGTACAAGAAGGAGCTTGTGTAGACTGCGGCTTAGGCTTTTTCATGTCATGCTTGATGTCTTTTTGATAGTATGCTTAGTGGTTTTGCTGTAGCATGACTTGTCTCAAATAACTGAGATTGCTTAATGAGCCTTTGAAAAATCATGCGTTGTTTTTATTGTATGGAAGCATTATTTTGGTTTTCTCCTTGATGCTTTATTTGGGTTGACTTAGCGCATGCTCACACATGTTAGACTCTTACAAAGTCACCAATAGCCTTCATGATCATTTAGTTTTTGACTTTTGATGCCATCTTATGCTTCTTTTAATGTCGCTTTGCCGCTTTGCATGATTATGGCCATTATTGCTCTCTTAGTTGGTCGCTCCCAGTCTTTTGCTAGCCCTCGCCTTGTACTGAGTATGAGCTCTACTCGTGCATCCAACTCCTAAAAGCCAAAGTTTTCCAAAGTGTCCACCATACATACCTACTAGCAATTTGCTATTCCAAGTAAATTTGACTTACTTTTATTTTCTCTTCAAATTAAACTCTTACCAGTGTTATGCGAAATTCGGTCAGTAAAGCTCTCACGAACCGGAAGGCACACTTTACTTTTTCCCGTTCTTATAAATTTGACATTGTGGTCTCTTATGTTGAGTTGTTATGCTTGCAAGTTGTAAGTTGGATTCTAGCCCAGCCATGCTGTCATGGGCAAGCTTTCAACATTGCACTTCTTATTTGAGTTGATATCGTGATCTTTTGTTTATGGATGCCCGCGGTGTGAAATGAATTGGGAATCTTGTAGGGATCATGGAGTTTGTATATGTGTTAGGGAAACGCCGGGCCGCCAATCTAAGCCATGCATAATTCATGGTGGAAATTTGCAGCATACCAATGGTGAACATTCGACGACGCATCTCACAATAAAAAGCTAAACAAAAGGCAAATAAAAGAGATGTCGAGGTGTTCATTGTCTACTTGTCCTGTCATTTTGGTGTGGGCTTGTTCCATGTCATCGAGCACGGAGGTACCCCATTGGCGGTTCTCAATGATATGCATATACTTACAATGACAAGAGCCTTGCTTGGGACTCTAAGTAAAGTAGCATGAGGTTTGGGTACTCGTATTCACGGGGCACGAGGTCTTCAACTTATGATTTGTCAAGCATATGCATCATAATTGTTCTCGCATTAACTTTAACCATTCAAGATGCTTATGATGGGGGCAATGAGAGCTCAAAGCCGGTAAGTACCATAATTTTTGAAGGTTATAAAACTTGCAATCACTGCTTCCCTCTGCGAAGGGCCTTTCTTTTACTTTTATGTTGAGTCACCACCTTCTTTCTTTATGCACCATTAAGAGAGCATAGTTGTCATTCTTAGTGTGATATGCATTGTCCCAAAGTTCATTGATTGATTCATGATGATTGGTTTCACTTGTTCTTAAATTATTTGTATCTAGTCGCCCTCTTAAACTTGAAGGTGTCCTATGCATTTATGTTTTGCTCTCTTTGAAGGACAAGCTGAAAACCATTTGTATGTTTTTCCTTATGATTTGAACACACGTTTGACTTTCATTGTTTCATTATCATGATCTTTTGTTTGTGTTCATTTGCATGTTTACAACATGGTTGCTAAGTTTCTTATTTTCATGATTATATCTTCATGCCCATGTTTTAAGTTCTTATGATCCCAGCTCACAATGCTTACATATGTGATCAAGATTGTGTAGGTGCATGTCACCTCAAAAATTATTCTTTTGTTATCACTTACCTACTCGAGGACGAGCAGGAGTTAAGCTTGGGGATGCTTGATACGTCTCAAACGTATCTATAATTTTTGATGCTCCATGCTTGTTTTTACACCATTTGCCTATTGTTTCGTTACACTTAGTGGCACTTTTATGCATTTTCCGGAACTAACCTATTAACAAGCGCCACAGTGCCAGTTTCCTGTTTTCTGCTGTTTTTGTGTTTCAGAAGTGATACACATGAAATATTCTCGGAATTGGACGAAACAAGTTCCTGAAGTCTTATTTTACCCGGAAGCTTCCAGAGATCCGAAGAGAAGTAGGAGGGGGGCCACCAGGGCCCCACACACAGGGGTGGCGCGGCCAGGCCCCTGGCCGCGCGGGCCCCGTGTGAGGGCGCCTGGCCCCTCCTCTGACATCGACCCTTCGCCTATAAAGACCCCCCGACGAAAAAAACCTAAGTACCCGATCAGATTTCTAGAACACATCGCGATCCGCCGCCGCCGTCGACCCGAAGATCGGGAGGGTCCAGAAGCTCTTCCCGGCACCCTGCCGGAGAGGGGAATCGCCACCGGAGGTCTTCTTCATCGCCATGCTTGCCTCCGGAGCGATGAGTGAGTAGTCTACCTTGGACTATGGGTCCATAGCAGTAGCTAGATGGTTGTCTTCTCCACCATGTGCTTCATGTTTAGATCTCATGAGCTGCCCTACATGATTGAGATCACTGTTATGTAATTCTATGATGTTGGTTTGTTGGGATCCGATGAATATTGGTGTTTATGATTAAGTTGCTGTACTGAATATTATCTTTTGTTATCTCTATGTTGTTTATGATCTTGCATGCTCTCCGTTGTTAGTAGCTATCTTGGCCGAGTAGTTGCTAGTGACTCCAAGAGGGGGTATTTATGCTCGATAGTGGGTTCATGCCTCTATTTCACCTGGGGGAGTGACAGAAACCTCTAAGGTGGTAGATGTGCTGTTGCTACTAGGGAGAAAACAACATTCATATGCTCAAGGGCATATGCTTTGTTTACATTACACACTTTGCTTAATGCAATTATCTGTTGTTCGCAACTTAATACTACTGGGGTGTTCGGATTGATATCCCCGGGAGTGGAATATTAGTCATAGATGCAGTTGGATGGCGGTCTATGTATTTTGTTGTAATGCCCAGAGTAAATCTCATAGTGATCTTCTTGACATATCACGTTTATCTTTATTCTATCAATTGTCCAACTGTAATTTGTTTACCCAGCATGTTTTGTCTATGGAGAGACACCACTAGTGAACTGTGGACCCCGGTCCTATTTCCATCATATTGCTATCACCTGTTTACTTTCTCGCACTGTTTACTTTATTGCATTCTCTACTATTTTCCACTCGATACACTCATAACCTTTGTTTCAAGCAAACCGGTGAGATTGACAACCTCATCGTAAGTTGGGAGCAAAGTATTTGTTTGTGTGTGTGCAGGTTCCACATTGCAGCTAGCAAGCAAAGCTTGGACGAGGCGCCATATATAAATTGTCCGCAGCTGTCGCAAACTAGCAAGCATCACCTTCAGTCGTCACCGTCTCTCCTCTTAAAGATCGACATTAAACCTTGGTTTCTAACTGAGGGAAAACGAGCTACTATACTCATCATACCTTCCTCTTGGGGTTCCCAACGGGCTGGTCATTCACCACACATCACTTCTTCAAGGCCTAACATAACTAGAAGAGGCACATTCAAGACGTCCGCGTTCTCTTTTGCCTCCCTTACAGTTAAACCCAATAGTTGTGCAGTTGCTACTACTCTGGGGTCCAATAACAATCGGTCCTCTTCCAAATCGGCTCTGAAGGACGTATCGATATCGGGGGGGGGGGCGACTATGAGCCGGGCGACCGATTGATTCTTCTGTTCTCCAAGCTGGGGAATTTGTTTCCCACTTCTTTTTGCCTTAGCCAAGTCACTTTGCCTTTCAATTTCGCGTTTATAGTCTGATGGCTGATTCATCTTATATTGGGGCTCTGCAGTAAGCATACCATAAGCCCAGTCCTTTTGTTTCTCCGTGTATGTCGGCTTGGGCTCAGGCACTTTCGGTGCAAAAAATGCCTTCACTTCGGCGCGTACTATCGCCTCGTTTTCCTCGGGAGTCCGGTCATAAGCTCTCTTGGGAAGAGGCTTTAGCGATGGCTCTGGTATCTTCATGGTCTTATGTACTACCTTATCAGTAGTACTAACCGTAGCGGACCTGCTCCGCTTTTTCCCCGTCTGAGTAGTATTGGGGGGCGGCTTCGCCTGACGCGCTGGAGGTGCACTGGGGGACGGCGTTGGCTGACGCGCGGGAGGTGCACTAGGGGGCGGCGTTGGCTGACGCGTCGCCCGAGGTGGACTCGGGGGTGGCGTCGGCTGACGCGGCGCTGGAGGTGGACTCGGGGGTGGCGTCGGCTGACGCGGCGCCCGAGGTGGACTCGGGGGCGGCGTAGGTGGACGACGTTCATCGGGGGAGGGTGGACTTGGATTCCTCGGAGTCGGTGGCCTTCGCGCTGAGCCTGGAAACTTGATGTATTTCTTTTGCCATAAAACGATTTGGCGCTTGACATCTCCAAGTATCCGATCCCCTTCAGGTGTAGCAAAATCAAGCTCTAGGTCCTCGAACAAGCTGACTATGTCAAGCACCGAGACACGAGCATAGCCAGCCGGCATCGGGTTCCCATGGTGGAGTGCTTCAGGTAGACAAGATAAAGCATCGCCGCTCGCCACCTTGAAGGTCATGTTCTTCACTGCCTGATGTAGCTCACAATTTGTCATCTCCCTAACATCATCCACGGGGTAGCGAGACCCCGGTGCTTCATGCTCATCAGCTGGGACCTCCGTGGAAGCCACGCTGCTTCTCCGCTGACTATTAAGATCCAATGCTGGATCTTCCTACAGCCGAGATCCGCCTCCCTGGCTAAGTTGATGTATCATACTCTTCATGTCGGCTAATTCACGTTCTACCTTGCCGATCCGATCTGCTTCCCGATCCTTCTTTCTCTTACGGCTTTTGTAACCGTACGGATCTTCGTGCTGAGAAAACCCTTCCTTCCATGGAACACCGGCGCCTTTGCCTCTCGTTCGTCCTGTGTGTTCTGGATTCCCGAGGGCGTGTGTCAGCTCGTCGTTCTCTCGGTCGACACGGATCAATCCCGCTTGAGCATCCTCCATTGCCTTAACAAGTTTTACTGTGGGAGTAAAGGTCTATTTCCGATGAACACACTCCCCTGTTGCCGGGTCTAACGATCCTCCATGTCCGTACCACCAGTGCTTGGCCCTTTCGGGCCATCCCTCTGTACCAGGAGTGATTCCTCTATTCCTCAATTCATTCTCCATAGATTCCCACTTGGGCACTGCTCTCACGTAGCCGCCTGGCCCCAAAATATGGTGATGTTCCTTCTTATCAACATTTTTCTTATTTTTTCTGACATTTCCTTGGCTCTCTCAGATGTCTTGAATGCCACAAATTCAGGCCACTGCTGTCTCAACTTCTCGTATGCTCCTTCGAACACTGGAGTTTTCTTTTTCGCGATAAACTTCGCGTATAACATTTTCTTGAAGCCCCGGAATGCTTCAGCCATCTTCTTGAGAGCGTACTGTTTAACTCTCCTTCTCCTTTCACGTCCACCCGGAATTTCATTACCATCATCATCCTTCTTGGAGTACTCCGAAGGTAGAATGAAATTTTCCATGAGCTTCCTCCAAAGGTCTTTCTTGGATCTTTTGTTCACAAAAGTAGCTCCAAGACGTGCCTTCTTTGGCTCGTGCCATTCTTGAACCGTGATCGGGATCATGTCCCTAACAATCACTCCGCATTGATTTATAAATTTTGTTGCGTGCTATTTTGGCTCCAACGGTTTGCCAGCTGGACATACTAAATCGATGGTCAGCTTCTGATTCAGACTCAACTTTTGGCTCGGACCTCGTTTAGAATACGATTTGCTCGATCCGGAGGGCTGAAAAAAGAAAAAGTCGTTAATACAAATATGCATATTCCCTTCTTATCACCAAAAGCTAAATCTATATACCTCGCCATCGGCGTTTGTTTGCAATTGTCGTTCGGCATCGGTGTTTGTTTGCCCTTTGTCGTCAAACGTTTCTATCTCCATTCCGTCACCGGAAGGGTTAAGAAACGACGAAACATCATCTTCAAGTTCAGCTTCTCCGGCACCTTCTCGGTCGACTCCTTCTCGGCCGGCTACTTTGGGGTCTTCTCGATCGGCACCTTCTTGATGCACATATACATTCTCACGTATCATGCCAAATAAGAATTCTTCAGGGTGGCGTGGGTCATTTTCACCGTCCATGTCTCTTCTAAAGATAGGTAAAACAAGTTAGTGACACATATTTGATCAATAACCAAAAAAAAGGGGGCGTTGGCCGGGCGCCGATGCGGATCAATAACCAAAAAAAAGGGGGCGTTGGCCGAGCGCCGACGCGGTGGGGGGAAGACCCCCTCACCGCGTCGGCGCCCGGCCAACGCCCCCTTTTAGTACACATATTTTTTTAACTATTTTTCTAACTAATAAAATCTAAGCTAAATAAAATCTAACATTAATAAAATCTAACATAAATAAATTCTAACTATTTTCTATATATCTATTTTTCTAACTAAAAATTCTATTACTAAATTCTATTAGCATTTCTATTACTAAAAATTCTATTACTAAATTCTATTAGCATTTCTATTACTAAATTCTAACTATTTTCTATATATCTATTTTTCTAACTAAAAATTCTATTACTAAATTCTATTAGCATTTCTATTACTAAAAATTCTATTACTAAATTCTATTAGCATTTCTATTACTAAATTCTATTAGCATTTCTATTACTAAATTTTATTACTAAATTCTATTAGCATTTCTATTACTAATAAATTCTAAAAAAAAATTACCTTAGCAGGGGGCGGCGGCCGGCGTTGCGCTGCAGGCAGGGGTGGGCGCGGCCGGCGTCTGCAGGGCAGGGGGTGGGTGCGCGGCGCTGCTGCAGGGGGCTGCATGTGGGCGGCGCTACTGTAGGGGTGGCGCTCGGCCGGCGTTCTGCAGGGGGCGGCACGGGCGGCGCCGCGGGCTCGGGCGGCGGCTCGGGGCACGGGCGCGCGCGGGCTCGGGCGGCGGCTCAGGGCGGCCGACGTTGCTGCAGGGGGCGATGCGGTTGGTGGCGGCGCTCGTGCAGGGGATGTCCGGCGGCGGCGGTCGACGGATTCGGGCGACCGCAACGTTGTAGACCTCGATCTCCTCCGCGCCAGAAACTGCTAAGTGTTGGGGGAAGAAGATGGGCGGCGCGGCTTATATACCCGCACCCTTTTAGTCCTGGTTGGTGGCTTCAACCGGGACTAAAGGGGGGTCTTTAGTCCCGGTTGAAGCCACCAACCGGGACTAAAGGGTCTTTAGTCCCGGTTGGTGGCTTCAACCGGAACTAAAGACATTTGGGCGGTTCGCGCCCATGCCCGAGACCTTTAGTCCTGGTTGGTGAAACCAACCGGGACTAAAGGGATAATAAATGCGCGCCAAGGCCTTATATTTTTTCAGATTTCATTTGAATATGAAATTTGAATTTCAATTTGAATAACTTCTATATATTTTAGAATCTGACAAAACTTTGAATATGAAAAGTGTTTGAAATTTAATAACTAATTCAAAACTATTTTCTATTTTCAAAATCAATTAATCTAACTATTTAAACAATTAACTATTTTGCCATTTTCAATTAAAACTATATTGATTAATATTCTTTTTGAATATTTTAGAATTTGATAAAACTTTGAATATGAAAAGTGTTTGAAATTTAATAACTAATTCAAAACTATTTTCTATTTTCAAAATCAATTAATCTAACTATTTAAACAATTAACTATTTTGCCATTTTCAATTAAAACTATATTGATTAATATTCTTTTTGAATATTTTAGAATCTGACAAAACTTTGAATATGAAAAGTGTTTGAAATTGAATAACTAATTCAAAACTATTTTCTATTTTCAAAATCAATTATTCCAACTATGCAAACAATTAACTATTTTGCCATTTTCAATTAAAACTATATTAATTAATATTCTTTTTTGCATATTTTAGAATCTGACAAAACTTTGAATATGAAAAGTGTTTGAAATTGAATAAGTAATTCAATACTATTTTGCCATTTTAAATTAAAACTATATTGATTAATATTCTTTTTACATACTTCTGAATCTGACAATTAACTAATTCATCTAACTATATAGATTTTTCTATTTTCAAAACCAGAAGATTAAAATAAGTTTGAGATTACCCAACACGGTTAGAGGATATGGAGTCTTTCACGGGCTTGCAAGGAAATTTTTCCGAGGCGGAGCTTCCGAAGATGCCGTAGGGCGTGAGCACTGATGACCCACAAGTATAGGGGGTGTATCGTAGTACTTTCGATAAATAAGAGTGTCGAACCCAACGAGGAGCAGAAGGTGTTGATGAGCAGTTTTGATCAAGGAATCACTGTAAATACTAGCAAACAGGTTTTCAGGGGTATTTGGTAATTCAAGTAAATAAAGTGCGAGTAAATAAAAGATAGTAGTAACAATTGCAGCAAGTGGCCCAATCCTTTATTCAGCAAAGGACAAGCCGGTTGTGTTCTTATAATAACCAACGTTCTCGAGGACACACGGGAGGTTTCTGTCAAGAGCTTTCGCTTCATAGAGCCGATAGTATTTATTGGTTTGGTAAGTGTTATGAGGGTGAACCTGTACTAGCGCACTACCCTTACTAGGATAAATACACACTTGTGATTATACCCCTTGCAAGCATCCGCAAATACAAGAAAGTAATTAAGATAAATCTAACCACAGCCTTAAACTCTATGATCCTACGCTCCCTGGTGCAATGGTTTTCCAACGGAGGTTTAGGTTTCTGTCACTCCAGCAACCCCACAATCGGTAGCCAAATACACAATGCATCTCACTAGGCCCATAAATGGTGAAGTATCATGTAGTCGACGTTCACATGACACCACTAGTGAAATAGCACCACAACAATATCAAACCATTAAATATTTCTCAACAATAATTCACTACTAACATCTTGACTTCTCCCATGTCCTCAAGAACTAAACGAACTACTCACAAGACATCATATGGATCATGATCAGAGGTGAAATAATGGTAAATAACAATCTGAACATAAACCTTAACTCAACGGTTCCACTCAATAGCATCAACTACAAGAGTAATCAACACCGGGAAAGTTTCCCCTATGAATATAACAAGATCCAACTCAAGATGTTACAGCGGGATGGCGTGATGATGGTGGAGATGAAGGTGCTGGTGATGGAGATGATGATGATGATCCCGATGAAGTCCAGTGCGATGGTGATGACGATGGCGACGATCTCCCCTCTCCGGGAAGGAATTTCCCCGGCAGATTTCTCTCTGCCGGAGAGCTTTTTCTCTCTGGTGTTCTCCGCCCCGCAGAGGCGGCTGTGTCTAACTCTGAACCCCCCCCCTTTGACTTAGGTTTTCGGGGACGATGATGTACGCGAAGGGGCGAGACCAGAGGTGGGCCAGGGTGGCCTCACGTGGGGCCCGCGCGGCCAGGGGGCTGGTCGCGCCGCCCTGGCGTGTGGAGCCCCCCTGGCTCCCCTCGACTCCTCCTTCTGGCTTCGTAGGTCTTCTGGGAAAATATAATTTCTGGGTATTTTTCTGGAATTTTCCTGATCTTCAAAATATGGTCTCTTGATGGTCCCTTTTCCAGCAGAATCCTGACTCCGGCAGCAACTCCTCCGATGATCATCAAACATGTGAAAACAAAGGAAATAACATAAGTATTAACTCTAAATATGAAATATATCAATGAATAACAGTAAATTATGATATAAAATAGTGATGCAAATTGGACGTATCAACCCCCCCAAGCTTAGACCTCGCTTGTCCCCAAGCGAAAACCAAACTCGGTAAACATGACCACAGGTTTATGGAGTGAAGTGTCGATAATCAAAATACGGACAAGAAGCATCACATTTACTAAGGCACAAATTATAATAGACAGCAACTTCCCTTTATAAGATATAAACTTGCAATAGGTAAAAGGGAATCACATGTAAAGATGCACAAGGTAAATTGTAATTGGCAATGGCAAACCTTAGTTCTTGGTCAAAGAACGATGAACAAGCTATTCTTTCTTTAAGACGGAGCCTTTTAAAACAGAGCTAATATAGCAAAGACTATATGCTCAACAAAGTAAACTTTTGAATTCATAGAAAGCTTTCAAAGATATATTCCTTCAGACAAAAGCATTATACAAAACAAGGAAGATAATAAACATGATTAAACGGATCAACATATGGATGAGTGAAACATAACAACTCAAATGCTTGCTTGAGATAGAGGGAAATAGGTTGACTCAACATAAAAGTAAACGATAGGCCCTTCGCAGAGGGAAGCAGGGATTAAACATGTGCTAGAGCTTTTCATTTGTAAAACAGAGGTAAAAATTGTTTTGAGAGGTGGTTGCTTTTGTCAACGACTAGCAACGGAGTTCTTGATATCTTCCATACTAAACAAGTGAGAGCGGTTCCGAGATGTTTAATTAGTTGGCACTTTGGTGCTCTTTTATAGCTTTGCACTCCTCCCCACCTTTTCCTTTCTCAAACCATGGCTAACCGATTCCATCGGGTGCCGACCAACTTTCACATTCCATTGGAGGAGTGCCTTTTTCTTTTCTTTTTCTTTTAAGATTATAATGGTCTGACCAGCTCCCTTGCAAAATTAATGACGAGCAGATGAAGCTACCTAGTCGAGGGGTACTCAATTTAGTATGGAAGATAACAAACCCATCCACTACGTCCTCTTGAGCTAAAAACAGTGGCACAAAATGAGAAGTGTTTGAAAGTTTTTGAAAGGTAGCACATGAAAATTTACTTGGAATGGCTTAAAATACCATGCATAGGAATTTATAATGGACTCTTTGGAAGTGACTTGGCTTTTGGGAATTGGATGCACGAGAAGTATTTCCTCTCAGTACAGGTTTTTGGCTAGCAAGGCTGGGTAGCAAGCATAAGAGTTGCATGAAACAAACAAACATACATATAATAAGAACAATCATGCAAACTCCCTTGAAGGTACAACGATTTTAACTTTAAGAATAACAATGCTTATAAGCCAAACATAAGGAAAACTGAAGTGATGTGACTACAAGCACTTCTTTATTCTTTTCTACTCAAACCTCAAGGTAAAATTGCTACTGACCAAGCTAGGTTTGCCACAACCAACTAAATCTACTCATACTCCCAATGTAATACCAATACCAATCAACAAGACTAGTCATACAAGAGAGATTGCAAACTAACATAAAGTGTGCGAAAAGTAAACGATAGAACTTCTCATTAATATTTCATTGCCGCAACTCACACCAAGGGATACATAGATAACTGACTAAGGAGGATACTTCCAACTGCAAACTATTCTATAAGATAACTTCTCTATTCATGATATGACTCTACTTGAAAAGTAAATGAGCAAAAGGTAATGATGTGATACCGAGGCACTCCCCCAAGCTTGGAACAAGCCAAGGGGATGCCTAACCGAAGACGAATTACTCCTTTGGCGGTATTGGAAGCAGCCTTGGATTAATGAAATACTCCTGCATCAGGCGAAGCCTGATGTTCTCTTCTTGAAGCATCTTTACCTCCCTCTTCAATGCTTCATAATAAGTGCAAAGCTCAAAAGTGACCGGCATTCCGTGTTCTATCACGGGCACGGAGTCAAGATCCAAAACATGGTATGTTGGTCCCTGCAGATCATGAGAAAAGATACGCCTAGCTTTTGTTGGTACTTCCCAAGGAGGGTTTGACGGCCTTGCTCTTCCAGAACCTCGCTCCTCTCTCCACTTCTGGCGCAGGTGATCATCCACATAGGGCCCCTTGCCCTTGTTATCACTTGAAGAGGCCATGCCTCCTCCAAGCTTGAGATCAACTCCTGACAGAAACAGCTCGAAACAAAACACGACGAGAAAACGATATACAGACCTCGGGGACTCTGAGGGGTTAAATAGTCGAAAATTATACATCGAAACGAAGTCACAGGAGGAAACCGGGACGGAAACGAGTTCCGAGGTGCTCTCACACGTAGGTGGCGCGGCCAAGGGTGGGCCCGCGCCACCCGTGTGTGAGAGACACACGGACTTGTTTTCCTCCCCGTTTTCGTCTTGTGATTTTTCATATTTATTAAAAACAGCAAAAATATTAAAGTAAGAGCTTTTAGCGAAACTTTTCTGACTAGAACTGTTACCTATTCGAAAACGAACTCTGCAGGTTCCTGCAGTTTGTCTTGGATGTAATCTTCCGGAGAAACCGTTTCAATAACATCAACATCTTCATTATAAGAATCTCCAGAAATATAATGCTTGAGTCTTTGCCCATTCACCACTTGTGTAGAATCATCTTTCAATGAAGCAATCTTTATAGCACCTGAGCGGTACACTTCCACAATAACATATGGTCCTTCCCATTTAGAAAGTAATTTACCTGCAAAAAATCTGAGACGAGACCGATACAAAAGAACTTTCTCACCAACATGGAATTCTCTCTTAAGAATTCTCTTATCATGCCATTGCTTGACTTTCTCTTTGAAAAGTCTGGCATTCTCATACGCTTCGTTTCTCCACTCATCTAGAGAACTCAAATCTAACAACCTTTTCTTACCGGCTAGTTTAAAATCTCTATTAAGCTCTCTCACTGCCCAAAAAGCTTTGTGTTCTAATTCTAAGGGCAAGTGACACGCTTTACCATAAACCATCTTATAAGGAGACATACCCATGGGATTCTTATAAGCAATTCTATAAGCCCATAAAGCGTCATTTAACTTACTAGCCCAGTTTTTCCTAGATCTACTAACAGTCTTCTGCAAGATAGACTTGATCTCTCTATTTGAAAGCTCTACCTGCCCACTAGTTTGGGGATGATAAGCAGAAGCAATCCTATGATTGACATCATACTTAGCAAGAGTCTTTCTAAAACTACCGTGAATAAAATGAGAACCTCCGTCAGTCATAAGATATCTAGGCACTCCGAACCTAGGAAAAATAACATCCTTAAGCATTTTTAACGAAGTCTCACCATCGGCACTCTTTGTAGGTATGGCTTCTACCCATTTAGTAACATAATCAACAGCAACAAGTATATGGGTATAGCCTTTTGAAGGAGGAAAAGGACCCATAAAGTCAAATCCCCAACAATCAAATGGTTCAATAACAAGAGTGTAATTCATAGGCATTTCATTGCGTCTAGAAATATTACCAACTCTTTGACATTCATCGCAAGATAAAACATACCTTCTGGAATCTTTAAAAAGGGTTGGCCAATAAAAACCTGATTGTAGAACCTTCTGTGCGGTTCTATCTCCAGCATGATGCCCTCCATAAGCACTGCTATGGCATTTTCTTAATATCTCTTGTTGCTCATATTCCGGTACGCATCTTCTCATGATACCATCAACTCCTTCTTTATATAAATGTGGGTCATCCCAAAAATAATGCCTCAAATCATAGAAGAATTTTCTTCTTTGCTGAGCTGTAAAGGTCGGAGGCAAATACTTGGAAACAATAAAGTTAGCATAATCAGCATACCAAGGAAGGTCTCGTGAAGTTACATTTATTGCAGCCAACTGTTCATTTGGAAAACTATCATTAACAGGAATAGGATCAAAAGAAATATTTTCCAATCTAGACAAGTTGTCAGCCACAGGATTTTCAGCACCTTTCCTATCTATGATATGCAAATCAAACTCTTGTAAAAGCAACACCCATCTAATAAGCCTGGGCTTAGCATCCTTCTTAGTCATAAGATATCTAATAGCAGCGTGATTAGTATGAATAGTAACTTTAGAATCAACAATGTAAGATCTAAACTTATCACATGCAAAAACAACAGCAAGAAACTCTTTCTCAGTAGTAGCATAATTCTTCTGAGCAGCATCAAGAGTCTTACTAGCATAATGAATAACATTCAACTTATTATCTACGCGCTGTCCAAGGACAGCACCAACAGCAAAATCACTAGCATCACACATAATTTCAAAAGGTAAATTCCAATCAGGTGGTTGAACAATAGGAGCAGTAGTTAAAGCCTTCTTAAGAGTTTCAAAGGCTTCCTTACAATCATCATCAAAGACAAATGGTACATCCTTTTGAAGAAGATTGGTAAGAGGCTTTGAAATCTTAGAGAAATCTTTAATAAACCTCTTATAGAAACCAGCATGACCAAGTATACTACGAATACCTTTACCATCTCTGGGACAGGGCATTTTCTCAATTGCCTCCACTTTTGCTCTATCAACTTCAATACCTCTTTCAGAAATTTTATGTCCAAGGACAATTCCTTCATTCACCATAAAGTGGCATTTCTCCCAATTAAGAACAAGGTTAGTTTCTTCGCACCTCTGCAAAACTTTATCAAGGTTGTGCAAACAATTATCAAAAGAAGTTCCATAGACGGAAAAATCGTCCATGAAGACCTCCACAATTTCTTCACAAAAGCCATGAAAAATAGCAGACATGCATCTTTGAAAAGTAGCAGGGGCATTGCATAAACCAAAAGGCATACGTCTATAAGCATAAGTTCCATAAGGGCAAGTAAAAGTGGTTTTCTCTTGATCATCCTTCTTAACAGCAATTTGAGAAAAACCAGAATAACCATCAAGGAAACAAAAATGAGTCTTCTTAGACAACCTTTCTAGCATTTGATCTATAAACGGTAAAGGGTAATGATCTTTCTTAGTAACTTTGTTTACCTTCCTATAATCAATGCACATTCTATAACCAACAACTACCCTTTGAGGAATAAGCTCGTTATTCTCATTAGGTACAACAGTCATACCTCCCTTCTTAGGAACACAATGAACGGGACTAACCCATCTACTATCAGCAATAGGATAAATAATGCCAGCATCAAGGAGTTTTAATACCTCATTTCTTACCACATCCTTCATCTTGGGAATTAGGCGGCGTTGATGCTCCACGACTGGCTTCGCGTCTTTCTCCATATTAATAGCATGCTGACATAAAGTAGGAGAAATCCCTTTTAAATCATCAAGAGTATATCCCATAGCTCCTCGGTGTTTCTTCAATATCTCCAATAATCTTTCTTCTTCCTTTCCTGAAAGGTTAGAGCTAATAATAACAGGATATATTTTCTTATCATCAATATAAGCATATTTGAGGTCATCAGGCAAAGGTTTTAATTCAAACACAGGATCTTCTCTAGGCGGCAAAGTGGTACCAAGATCCTCCACAGGTAGATTATGCTTGAGTAGTGGTGGTTGACGAAGGAGAATATCGTCAATCTCTTCTCTTTCCTTGCTAAAAACATCACTTTTGTGATCTTCCATGAATTGCTGCAAGGCATTATTAGGAGCAAGAGCAATAGAAGCAAGCTGCTCAACTCGAAAATTTTCATTAGGCGTTTCATTCTCATAAGAAGTCTTAGCAAACTTAGAAAAATTAAACTCATAAGACTCTCCATTAAACTTAGTAAAAAAATTCTCCTTCTTACAATCTATTACGGCGCCACAAGTATTCAAAAACGGTCTACCAAAAATAATAGGGCAAGTTGTACTAGCCTCCTTACCAAGTACTAGAAAATCAGTAGGGTATTTAGTCTTACCGCATAGAACTTCCACATCTCGAACAATACCAAGAGGCCAAACAGTTTCTCGGTTAGCAAGATGAACAACCACATCAATATCTTCAAGTTCACAAGCGCCAATCTCGTGCATAATTTCTTTATAAAGTTCCAAAGGAATAGCACTTGCACTAGCACCAATATCACATAAGCCATAATAGCAATGATCTCCAATCCTGACAGAAATAACAGGAACACTTGCTTTCCTATGCTTTTTAGGATGCGAGAGAATGTTAGAAGCATCTTCACAAAAAAGAATATATTCATCTCCTACATCTTTAGTAACAAGATCTTTCAATATAGCAACAGGAGACTTAATAGTAATTTGCTCATCAGGCTCTGCAGCTTTCTTAGTACTTTTATTAGACACACTTACCAAAGTAGAGTATTTCTTTACCTTCGCAGGGAAAGGTGTCTTCTCAATATAAGGTTCAGGAATGATGCTATCAACCATACAAACTTCTGTAGCTGCAGCAGGTATATGACTAATAGAGTCTTTATAAGGCGCATGATATTTGTTCCAATCTTTCTTTGGAACATCAATATAGGAGGCAAAAGCCTTAAGACAATTAGCAAGAATTTGTGAATCAAGACCATAAGCAGCGCTAACACTATGAAAGTCATCGGTTCCCATAAAAGATTTAATGCATTCATAATCATAGTTTATACCTGACTTCCTACCTTTGTCGTTTTCCCAACCTTCAGCATTCTCTTGTATTCGGTCAAGAAGTTTCCACTTAGCATCTTCTTTCATATGAGTGAATGATCCAAAACAAGAAGCATCCAAATAATCCTTATCAGGAAGAGTAAGCCGCGCATAAAAATTATCAATAACAATATTATTGGGGAGCTCATGAATGGGACATTTGAGCATCAATAACTTCAATCTCCCCCACGCTTGGGCAATACTCTCTCCATCATGAGGCCAAAAATTATATATCTTGTTACGGTCTTTATGAATTTCACTTGGAGGATAAAACTTGGAATAGAAAATAGGCACAATATCCTCCCATGCCATAGATGGACCATCTTGGAGTAGTCGATACCACTCTTCAGCTCTGCCTTTCAACGATATAGAGAATAATTTCTTCTTGACCTGGCTTGGTGAAATACCTGCACATCTGAACAACTCGCATAATTCATGTATAAATAATAAGTGATCACCCGGATGGACAGTTCCATCTCCTGAATAGCAGTTATCCATAATACGCCCAACAATTTTCATAGGTATTTTAAAAGGATCAATTTCAGCAGGCGGTGGTGGTTCCTCCGCATGTGCAGCAGTAGTAGTAGTAGATGTGTTTCCAAATAGGAAACCAAATGGAGAGTTCTCCATAGCAGAGCAAAACAAAAATAAAAGACAAAATAAAAACGATACTCACAGTGACGGTTACCTTTTCCAATTCCACTCTTCAATAGCGCTACACTCCCCGGCAACGGCACCAGAAAATAGTCTTGATGACCCACAAGTATAGGGGGTGTATCGTAGTACTTTAGATAAATAAGAGTGTCGAACCCAACGAGGAGCAGAAGGTGTTGATGAGCAGTTTTGATCAAGGAATCACTGTAAATACTAGCAAACAGGTTTTTAGGGGTATTTGGTAATTCAAGTAAATAAAGTGCGAGTAAATAAAAGATAGTAGTAACAATTGCAGCAAGTGGCCCAATCCTTTATTCAGCAAAGGACAAGCCGGTTGTGTTCTTATAATAACCAAACGTTCTCGAGGACACACGGGAGGTTTCTGTCAAGAGCTTTCGCTTCATAGAGCCGATAGTATTTATTGGTTTGGTAAGTGTTATGGGGGTGAACCTGTACTAGCGCACTACCCTTACTAGGATAAATACACACTTGTGATTATACCCCTTGCAAGCATCCGCAAATACAAGAAAGTAATTAAGATAAATCTAACCACAGCCTTAAACTCTATGATCCTACGCTCCCTGGTGCAATGGTTTCCCAACGGAGGTTTAGGTTTCTGTCACTCCAGCAACCCCACAATCGGTAGCCAAATACACAATGCATCTCACTAGGCCCATAAATGGTGAAGTATCATGTAGTCGACGTTCACATGACACCACTAGTGAAATAGCACCACAACAATATCAAACCATTAAATATTTCTCAACAATAATTCACTACTAACATCTTGACTTCTCCCATGTCCTCAAGAACTAAACGAACTACTCACAAGACATCATATGGATCATGATCAGAGGTGAAATAATGGTAAATAACAATCTGAACATAAACCTTAACTCAACGGTTCCACTCAATAGCATCAACTACAAGAGTAATCAACACCGGGAAAGTTTCCCCTATGAATATAACAAGATCCAACTCAAGATGTTACAGCGGGATGGCGTGATGATGGTGGAGATGAAGGTGCTGGTGATGGAGATGATGATGATCCCGATGAAGTCCGGTGCGATGGTGATGATGATGGCGACGATCTCCCCTCTCCGGGAAGGAATTTCCCCGGCAGATTTCTCTCTGCCGGAGAGCTTTTTCTCTCTGGTGTTCTCCGCCCCGCAGAGGCGGCTGTGTCTAACTCTGAACCCCCCCTTCGACTTAGGTTTTCGGGGACGATGATGTACGCGAAGGGGCGAGACCAGAGGTGGGCCAGGGTGGCCTCACGTGGGGCCCACGCGGCCAGGGGGCTGGCCGCGCCGCCCTGGCGTGTGGAGCCCCCTGGCTCCCCTCGACTCCTCCTTCTGGCTTCGTAGGTCTTCTGAGAAAATATAATTTCTGGGTATTTTTCTGGAATTTTCCCGATCTTCAAAATATGGTCTCTTGATGGTCCCTTTTCCAGCAGAATCCTGACTCCGGCAGCAACTCCTCCGATGATCATCAAACATGTGAAAACAAAGGAAATAACATAAGTATTAACTCTAAATATGAAATATATCAATGAATAACAGTAAATTATGATATAAAATAGTGATGCAAATTGGACGTATCAAGCACCAACGACATCTTCGAGAAGCTCCGCCACGGTAGATTTCTCAACCCTTTACCCAACGCTGTTAGAGGATATGGAGTCTTTTACGGGCTTGCAGGGAAATTTTTCCGAGGCGGAGCTTCCGAAGATGCCGTAGGGCGTGAGCACCAACGACATCTTCGAGAAACTCCGCCACGGGAGATTTCCCAACCCTTTCCTCCATAACTGTTAGAGGAGATGGAGTCTTTCACGGGCTTGCAGGGAAATTTTTCCGAGGCGGAGCTTCCGAAGATGCCGTAGGGCGTGAGCACCAACGACATCTTCGAGAAACTCCGCCACGGGAGATTTCCCAACCCTTTCCTCCATAACTGTTAGAGGAGATGGAGTCTTTCATGGGCTTGCAGGGAAATTTTTTTGAGGCAGAGCTTCCGAAGATGCCGTAGGGCGTGAGCACCAACGACATCTTCGAAAAGCTCTAGGAGATTTCCCAACCCTTTCCTCCATCCATGGGGATGAAACTCTCCCTGCCTTCGAGCTGTGCTTACCATGGCGTATCGATGCTCCTTTTATAGGCATGGCGTCGCTTCTACTTTTATCTTGTTCCTCCGATAGGGGCGTCGTGCGCTACATGCTTTATCTCATCGAGCAGTGCATCCACCCACGCAACCTTATCCTGCCAACAGCTTTAGTCTCGGTTGCACCCACCAGCCGGGACTAAAGGTTACCCACACGTCCTTATCCCACCGACAGCTTTGTTAGATGACACAAAAACCACCTTTAGTCCCGGTTGTACCCACCAGCCGGGACTAAAGGTTAGATGGTTTCCCGCGCCACTGCGTTCCCGCCTATTTTCTTCCCGCGCTTTCCACCGCTTCCCGCCTCCGTCTTCCCGCCATTTTTCACTATATATACGTAGGCTTGGCCTCCATTTACATATCACATCTAGACTCATATCTGCAAACCTCATCACTCTCTTCCATGGCTTCCATCGTATCTCTAACCCCCCAGGAGGCGGAGGCGCTTTGCGCCTCAAACTACCCCTGCCCGCCGGGCTACCGCGTCCCCACCGGCTGGATGCTGAGCGTCGGAGGCGTACCGGTCCCTCCTGTCCCTCTAGGTGTGGCGCGCCAGATGGCCATCACGAACCACTACTACTTCGAGCTCACGCCAGAGCAGCGGAGGAATCCCCAGTGGCATCCCGACTACAACCCGACTTGGGATGCCTTCTTCATCAATCGGCGTGAGAGTGCGCTTGCCAGGCACGAGGAGGACGGCCCGCCTCATTCGAACTTCAACGAGGCCGGCCATCGGCTATGGTGGCGCGGCCGGACTCTCCAGAGCGTCATGGCCTACCGTGGCCCCCGCCTGCGCTACCCTCAGTCTCAGCCCACGCGTGCTCACCCGCCGAGGTTCGACTACCGCGACCCCGATGCCAGCGACGACGACGTCGGCGACTACGACGACTACAGTGGCGACGTTTATAGGGCTAGGCACGACTATGACTGAATCACTCCAACATTCGAAAACAAGTTCGGCCGATTGTGACTTAATCTGCCCATGTACTTTAATTCCAGTTCAATCGTTTCCCCGCCTCTCGTGAGTGGTATTGTGATACATGATTAGAACAATACATTACATAAAATGTTTAATACATGATTAGAACAATACATCATTAGAACAATACATGATTACACATCATTTCTTTGCTAGTGTCCCTTGCTTACGATTGTGGCGTAACCATGGAGAATCTTCATTATTTAACTTGAGGCTTGTGTCAGTGTTCACTCTGAAGGGCAGAATTTCACCAAACTGATTATAATCTTGTGACATGTCTGTCTTGTCCTCCACTCCCACGATGGTTCTTTTCCCTGAAAGAACTATGTGGCGCTTTGGTTCATCACATGATGTATTCCCTTTGGTTCTTTTTCTTGGTTTGCTACTCATGTCCTTCACATAGAAAACCTGAGCCACTTCTTTGGCTAGGACGAATGGTTCATCAAGGTAACCTAGATTGTTGAGATCCACCGTTGTCATTCCGTACTGCTCGTCCAACTTTACCCCGCCTCCTGTCATCTTCACCCATTTGCACCGAAACAAAGGAACCTTAAAGTTAGGTCCATAATCAAGCTCCCATATCTCCTCTATGTAACCATAATATGTGTTCGTTCGCCCTTTGCCGGTTACTGCATCAAAGCGGACACCACTATTTTGGTTGGTGCTTTTTTTTATCTTAGGCGACCATGTAAAATGTATTCGCATTTATCTCGTATCCTTGGAAAGTCAATATAGTCGAAGATGGTAATTTGGCCAGCAAGTACAGCTGCTCTTCAACAACAGTGTCATTCATGAGACGTCTTTGCAACCAAATGCCGAAAGTCGCCATGTGGAGCTGTAAAACAAAGGACTCAGGCTGCCCTGGGTTTGCTTGGCGTACAATATTCTTGTATTCCTCACTGTACGGAGCCACCAAGAGGGAATTTTGTAGAACTGTGTAGTGTGCTTGAGTCAACGAATGACCATCCCTACATATCATTGGTTTCTTTCCGATCGTGCCTTTTCCACTAAGTCTCCCCTCATGACGCGATTGAGGAAGACCAATCGGCTTAAGGTCGGAAACAAAGTCAGCACAAAACTCAATGACCTCCTCTGTTCCATATCCCTTGATGATGCTTCCTTCTGGCCTAGCACGGTTACGAACATATTTCTTTAAGACTCCCATGAACCTCTCAAAGGGGAACATATTGTGTAGAAATACAGGGCCGAGAATGGAAATCTCTTTGACTAGGTGAACCAGGAGGTGCGTCATAATATTGAAGAACGATGGTGGGAACACCAGCTCGAAGCTGACAAGACATTGGGCCACATCATTTTGTAACCGTGGTAGATCTTCTGGATTGATTACCTTCTGAGATATTGCATTGAGGAATGCACATAGCTTCACAATTGCTAGTCGAACATTTTCCGGTAGAAGCCCCCTCAATGCAACTGGAAGCAATTACGTCATAATCACGTGGCAGTCATGAGACTTTAGGTTCTGGAACTTTTTCTCTGCCATATTTATTATTCCCTTTATATTCGATGAGAATCCAGCCGGGACCTTGATACTGTTCAGGCATTCAAAAAAGGTGATCTTCTCTTCTTTAGTAAGAGCGTAGCTAGCGCGACCTTGAAACAGTTCCGAATGTCGGTCTTCTGGGTCTTTCACACGTTGCAGGTCCTGTCGAGCTTCCTTTGTATCTTTTGTCTTCCCATACACACCCAAGAAGCCTAGCAGGTTCACGCAAAGATTCTTCGTCACATGCATCACGTCGATTGCAGAGCGAACTTCTAGGAATTTCCAATACTCAAGCTCCCAAAATATAGATTTCTTCTTCCACATGGGTGCGTGTCCGTCTGCGTCATGCGGAACAGATTGTCCGCCAGGACCCTTTCCAAAGATTACTTCTATATCTTTGACCATATCGAATACATCATCACCAGTATTTTCCTTAGGTGGCTCCCGGTGATCTGCCTTATCGTTGAAATGCTTGCCTTTTTTTCTTACGGCATGAATTTTGCTAAGAAATCGACGGTGCGATATGTACACATTCTTCTTACAATTAGCTGAATATATACTTTCAGTCTCTTGTAAACAGTGTGTGCATGCCTTGTATCCCTTGTTTGTCTGTCCTGAAATGTTACTAAGAGCAGGCCAATCATTGATGGTAACGAACAGCAACGCTCGTAAGTCAAATTCCTCTTATTTGTGCTCATCCCACACACGTACGCCTGGTTTGGCCCATAGCTATAAAAGTTCATCAACTAATGGCCTTAGGTACACATCAATATCGTTGCCGGGTTGCTTCGGACCTTGGATGAGCACTGGCATCATAATGAACTTCCGCTTCATGCGCAACCAAGGAGGAAGGTTATAGATGCATAGAGTCACGGGCCAGGTGCTATGACTGGAGCTCTGCTCCCCAAAAGGATTGAAGCCATCTGTAGTTAGACCAAACCGTATGTTCCTTGCGTCACCTGCAAAATCTTTAAACTTATTGTCGATCTTTCTCCATTGAGACCCATCAGCGGGGTGTCTCAACATCCCGTCTGACAAACGGTCCTCTTTGTGCCATCGCAATAACTTGGCATGCTCTTTGCACCGAAACAAACATTTCAACCGTGGTACTATAGGAGCATACCACATCACCTTGGCAGGAACCCTCTTTCTAGGGGGCTCGCCCTCAACATCACCAGAGTCATCTCCTCTGATCTTATACTGCAATGCAGTGCATATCGGGCATTCAGTCAAATTCTCATAGTCACCACGATAGAGGATGCAGTCATTAGGACATGCATGTATCTTTTGAACCTCTAAACCTAGAGGGCATACAATCTTCTTGGCTTCGTACGTACTGGTGGGCAATTCGTTATCCTTTGGAAGCATATTCCTCATCATTTTCAGCAACTTTTCAAATCCGGAGTCAGATAGACCTTCCTCTGCCTTCCATTTCAGCAATTCAAGTGTGTTGCCCAGCTTTTTCAGACCATTTTGGCAGTTTGGGTATAAGGACTTTTTGTGATCCTCTAACATGCGATCCAACTTCTCCCTCTCCTTATTAGTTTCGCATTCTCTCCGTGCATCAGCAATGGTCCGACCGAGATCATCAGGGGCCTCATCATGTGTCTCTCCTTCAGCTTCCCCTTCAGCTCCCCCTTCAGCTCCCCCTTCAGCTTCTCCCATGAAAGTATCACCATATTCAGGGAACCCAGGATGGTTGTCATCATCCTCTTCTTCATTGTCTTCCATTGTAATACCTCTTTCTCCGTGCTTGGTCCAACAATTGTAGCTGGCCATAAAACCGTGCTGAAGCAGGTGCACGTGAAGGGTTCTTGATGAAGAGTAATTCTTCAGATTCTTACACACACTACATGGACAGACAACAAAACCATTCCGCTTGTTCGCATCAGCCACACGGAGGAAATCCTGCAAGCCCTTAATGAACTCGCTTGAGACTCGGCTACCGTACATCCATTGCCGGTTCATCTGCATTATTATATAAGTATATAATAAACCAAATTAATATAAGGAATAAACTCACATTGCATATAAATCATATATACTCCCACATTACTCTCTAACGTTACAAAAATTATTGCAAATAAATCCTACTCAAAAATTATTATTGTAAATCACATAAGCTCACAATTACTCCCACATTACTTTCTAACATTAATTACTCCACAAATCCCTCTATTTTTTTTAGCATAAAAAGAGCTATATATGTGCATGACAAATTTCTACTTCATACTCATTTTGGTCAACATACAAGTACACCACCTCTACACATGTGCAAACTAAGGAATTAATTTAAGCTCAAATGCTATATAAATCAAATAAACTCCCATAATTACTCCCAAATTATAGCCACAAATCTCACCACATCTAGAGCATTATATGAGCTAAATTAGCAATTAAAGATGAGAGAGTAAAGTTGCTAACCTTTTGAACCAATTAGATAGATGAAATAACTCAAAATCTTGGATAATTTTGATAAAAAAAATCGGGCATGACCTCTCCACTCAATCGAAGCTTCCGACCACCATTAGTGTACTGGCAGGCTCAGGGGAAGAGAAGCTCGATTTTGTAGGCGACGGCCTTTAGTCCCGGTCCGTGTTAAAGGCCGAGATTAAAGGTCGCCCTTTAGTCCCGGTCGTTAACACGGGCCGGGACTAAAGGCCGCCGCCCGTTGGGTTCCCGCCAGCCAACCCTTTAGTCCCGGTCCGTGTTAACGACCGGGACTAAAGGTCCATTACGAACCGGGACTAGGTGCTGGCCGTGCCCCAGCGGCATGAACCGGGACTAATGCCCCCTTTAGTCCCGGCCCAATTAGTTTGGGGACTAAAGGTGGCGGATAGAAGCCTCTTTTTCCACTAGTGGTATGAAAACAACAGTTTTTTTTTGGGTTCTTGGAGATGCTATGAGAGACGTTATTTCAATACTAAGCATATAGCTTACACATGTTATCAACTTATGACTGAATCGAACTTGCAAGACGTCTTTGTAAGCACTTTAATTTATACTCTAGAAGCTTCCATAGTTCCATGACTATACCTATCTAATAATACACACTGCTAATTAAGATACTTTTTAAGCAAATGCTTTAGATATATATATCATTACACATAATAATAATAAAATATGACAAACATACACATATACAAACTCATATGCATTCACTACATTATTTATGCAAATGTGAAATATAATTGAAAAAGAGAATTTATTCCAACAGTCAGTTTCAATTTAGCATAAGTAAATTTTGTTTGATATGCATTACATATGAATAACAAAGAACACTATTAGTAAAAAAGCATTGTTATGTGTTTAATTTATTAGTCCATTTAACTAAATGAAATTACACTCACAAACTCTTTAGTAGCAAAATAAGTTTAAAGTTTTGAACAAGTATAGTTGTTTAGTATAAAATATATTTATTTTTGTTTACCTTGGATTTTATTTTTGTTTGCACCAGCCCTGTCTGACTAATATCCCAGACATTGCAAATTGGTCCATATTGCTAGGCTTACGTGTAGTATTTCTAGTGGTTAATTCAAATAACACTGATCACGGCAACATGACCAAACTCATTTGCTTGGGTAAAAGTGTAACCTCTGTATTGTAATAGGCGAACCTACAATGAGGAGCATAGAAAAAACTACCCAAAAGATGGCAGTAATTTATGTTTTAGAAAAACATGTGGATGTGTCTGATCTTCTTCAAGTTGAGCGAACCAGACACACACATACTTCATAGACATAGATGAAAATAGAAAATAGAATGGCGAGTCCTAGGCATCCGTGCCGAGTGATATCCATCCATCAATAGTCTCAGCAATCGTCTTATCTTGGCTAATTCAGGTCTTGGCTAGTGGTTGATTCTTGTAATAAAGTATTTCGAAATGCAATATCTTAAACATACGCAACGCACGTAACGTCATTGGAGTATTTCTTTTCCCGGTGTCTAGCTATGCTACCGAAATTCTACAGAGATGATTGACATATTTGATGCATTATATACATTGTTTCGGTCGATCTCACATGATCTGAGTAAGCCGATGGTACTGCCGCCAGTGGTTAAGCAATTAGCCCCATGCATGAGTTGGGAACAAAATAAGTTCAAGATTGATGAGCATATGATGAAAGGAACGCCTAGAGAAGCGTTGCCGTGATGTCATTTTCCAGTAGTAGAAAAACAGGGGACGTGCATGCTGAGGTAGCTACAGTACGCGTCGCAAGTGAGGTGCGACGCAGCATGCATTTTGGGGGTTTTTTTTTTGACAGGCAAGCAATTTTTTTTTGGGGGTTGATTTGGCCTTTGGGCGAAATTAAAGATACTACACGTCTCTTCGTGGTCTCGTTTCCGCTTGCAGGAGTGAATCGTGATGCATCGTCCGGGACGGGAGTAGTCGGTCGGTGTCTGCACGCCACTTACCATCCATTTTATCTGGAGTGGCTTTTGTGAGGGACGAGTGGGATGCATGAGCGCGGTACGCGTTACTGTCCACGGTGTGGTCAGGTATCATCTCGGCAAAGAAAGTGATCGGCGCTTTGGCCTTTGAGTGGACGAGAGTTAGGACACCACACATACACTGTGTGCCGGTACTTAATTATAAAAAAATATCTTGCTGCTGGTACGCTCTCCATGAAAAACCTTATAGCGTGCGGTAGCAAACCATATATATTCCGTAAAAATTACTGTGTCGTCGGACGGGACGGGTCGATGTCGGGTGCTGGATCCGGCTCGGTTGGAATGTCCCCCTCGACCGTCCCTCCCGTCCCTTGGCTTGCACACCACACCACGGACGGAACACGCCGGCGCCGGAGCAACACCCACCCGACCCGACCCGATCCACGACGACCCCTTTCCTTCCTTCCTCCCGCCACCGGCCCCACCGCTCCAGGCTCCAGCGACCCCCTTGCGCGTCATCGCATCCGCAGCCAAACCAAGCCAACAACCCAGACTTTCTTCACCTACCCTGCCTGTCGTGTGTCGTCTCCTTCACGCGTCGCGCACGTTTGTCAGCGGGCTGCACGCTCTCGCGGGCTCAAAACGCACGCGCTGTTGCTGCCTCGTGCTGCCAAAATGGTCAGCTAGCGTGCGGCAACGACGACATGTACCGTCAAGGGTTCTAGATTGGGATGATACCGAGCCCCACGAAATTACGGCCTTCTCTGCGTCGACCCTCGGCATAACTATTTTCCATTTTACCACATTAATTTTAGAAAAATCATAACTACATATTTTAATTCACAAAAATACAAATAATATATCAAAATTTGCAGAAAAATAAGATCTATTCATCTAAACCTTCCAAAATTTAGAACTAATTAATTTAATTTGTTAGGATTTTCAGTTTAGGGATTTAGGGTTTTGATTTAGCTGGAAGTCGGGAAAATTTGAACTAGAGCCGCATCATAGTTTGCCCATGATTTTTCTAAAAAAACATTTTCAGGTTTACAAGTAGAAGTTTTATCAGAGATCCATTAATAGTTCTGTAAAATTCAACCCCTAGCTAAAAAGGTTTATGCCTGCCGTTTAGACCGCATTTTAAATCGAGCCTAACAGATTCAAAAAAAATCAAAAAATATAAAACCTCCGCATTGTGTTATGTTATGTGACCTAGTTATGAGGAAAAAAATTTAAACTTGGACTATTGCAAATATCGACGCGGATTTGATAGCCACCCGGCTAGCTGTGCATACACCCGCAGCCGTCAGATGATGGGGAGCACATGCTCCCCGGGCTCACGTCTTGGAATGGCACCGTTAACAAGGAGTGGTCTCCGTCAAACCAATAGAGCACCATTTTTTTGTTTTTTGTCCATGGGTGGCCATGCATGCACCCCATGTTTTGGAAAGTTTCCATATAGTGTTGGAAAGTTTTCAAAAGCTACACCGGTCTTGGAAAGTTGCTACGTAGTGTTTTGGAAAGTTTTCAAAAGCTACACCGGTCTTGGAAAGTTGCTACGTGGTGTTTTGGAAAGTTTTCAAAAGCTCCATGCCGCATGTCTCAACACTGGTTTTGTTTTCTTTTTTAGAAGATGGTAGATGTATACCACCCGTTTTGGTGGATTATAAGTCAGCGTTTTGGGTTTCGTAAATCACAGGAACACTCAGAAGACTGGTGATAGAAAAAAAGCATAGAGAGACATAGAGGACCAGAAGATGGCAAGCCAAGAAACAACAACAGGGTACGATCCGTGGCTTGATGTTATTGGAATAAAACTTTCATTACACTCTCTCCGTTTTTTGTACGATTCATTCTATTCTCGTTATGTTTTCTGGTTTATGCTTCTAATTTGGTCCTTGGAAATCAACTTGTAGGCTGCCGATATGGGGAATGCATGGGGGAGTGCAAAAATGCCACATGCGTGGCTCCATATCAAAAACGAAAACGAAAAACACGCAGAAAAGTTCGGCGGCGGCGAACCTTGATCTTTTGGGATTTTTGGTCAATGGGAAAAGAAACACGTGATTTTATGTGATCTTTTGGTGCGGATGAGATCTTGATCTTATGTGATTTGTGGTCAATGGGAAGAGAAACGCGTTTGTAGAAAAACAAAATGAGCGCGATGAAGAAGGAAAACAAAAGTGGCTGTACCCTTGGAGGGAGAGAGAACCAAATGAGTGTAAGCTGCAAAGAAAAAGCCGGGAGGGTAGTGGACGCCGGTTTGGAAAGTTTTCAAAAGTTGGGCAAGTGAACGCATGCATGAGAAGAAAAACAAAACTAGTGGCAACTTTGGAAAAGAAAACAAAAGTGGGCATGTGAACGGGAACAAATGCGTCTGACGAAAGCATACATGAAATGAAAACAAAACCACGCCGACATCTGTAGTGACATGGAGGGGAGAAGAAAACAAAAATGAAATGATGCATGTTGTGCTCTCTATGTAACGGCGTTAGAGGCCGGTGTGTTATAATCAGAGACCAATGTGTTGCATGTGCCAGATCCAACGGTTGGATGCATATGCACACCTACCATGGTGGCTATCCCACTATTTCCCTTGCAAATATTGTAGAAACCACTTCTCAGATATGATCTATCATGTATGAAGTTTCATGGCTTTCAAGCCAGATGAGCTAGGTCATGACCCAAATCATGGAATAGTCTGTTCAAATGACCCCATATTGTGCACATGTGTGCATATTGGGATGGCAAACAAAGTTAATATTGGGAGTTTTCATTTTCTATGCATAAAAAAATCAATTTCCATTTTCTAAGTGTCAAGATTGGGTTTTTTTGTGAAGGACATACTGAAAATACATTACAAAATTTTACCATCCTAATTTTCAACAATAGTAGGACACATTTTACGTATATATCACCATTTTTTTTGGTGTATGAAGCTTTGCATTAACCTTTCACAAAAAAGGCAAACTTTTGCCGATTCAGTAGGAAGCGAGGTAAATTTGAGCTACAACTATATCATAGTTTTTCCATGATTTGTTCAAAAAATCATTTTCAGGCTCACAAGTAGATGTTTCATCATAGATCCATAAATAGTTCTGCAAAATTCAACTCCTAGCTAAGAAGGTTCATGCCCGCCGTTTAGACCGCATTTTGAATCGAGTATAAGAAGTTCAAAAAAATTCAAAAAAATGTAAAGCCTTCGCATTGTGTCATTTTATGTTACCTAGTTGTGAGAAAAATAATAAACTTGGACTATTGCAAATATTGTAAAAACCCCTTCTCAGAAATGATGAGCTAGGTCATGACCCGAATCATAGAATAGTTTGTTCAAATGACCCCATATTATCCACATGTGTGCATATTGGGATGGCAAACAAAGTTTATATTGGGAGTTTTCATTTTCTATGCATAAAAAAATAATTTCCATTTCTTAAGTGTCAAAATTGGATTTTTTTGTGAAGGAAGTACTGAAAATACATTAAAAAGTAGACCACCATAATTTTAAACATTATTAGGACACATTTTATGTATATATCACCAATTATTTGTGTGTGTGAAGCTTTGCATTAACCTTTCACAAAAAAAGGCAAACTCTTGCCAATTCAGCAGGAAGCGGGGTAAATTTGAACTACAGCTCTATCATGGCTTCCTCATGATTTTTTTGAAAAAATCACTTTTAGATACACAACATGTTATATTATTAGAGATACACAAAGAGTTTTGAAAAATTCGACCCCTAGCTAAGAAGGTTCATGCCCGCCGTTTATCAACGGGTAAAGTGAGGGTTAACGGGGTAAAGCGGGGGTATGGCATAAGAAAACTATGTAGAACTTGTGTATCAAGTGGACTCATTAGTATTTGACATAAGAAAACTATGTGTGAAGGTTTTTCCTTTTTTTGATTTTTTTAATTGTTTATGATTTTTTCAATGTAAATCTCATTAGTTCGAGATATCACTGATGATACATTAAATTTAAAAACGAGCATAAGAAATTCAAAAATTAAATAAAACATAAAAACATTACATATGGATGTCATATTTGGATTCCTCTCATTTTTCTTATCGATTTAGACATATAATTTGTCAAATTATGATTTACAGATTTAAAGATATAAATTATTCAATATATTTATTAATTATTCATTTTTATTTACTTATTATATAGTTTGGAATTCAATATATTTATTACTTATTTATTGTTATTTACTTAATATATAGTTTGGAAATTTAAAACCAATGACATGTGACATAGTGGTATAAGGGTTAATAGAAATGATATGGTAGTACTATCAACAAGGTATAATTTGCTTTCTGGACACTCATCCAGATGGAACAGAGAAGTTAAGCGTGTAATTAGTGTAAAAAATATTCTAATTGAGAGATTAGGGAGTCAAAAAATTGAAAAAAAATTATCAAAAAAATTTGATCTTTTTTTGAAAAAATTATAAACTATGCCGACGGGGCTACGCCGAGGACAAAGCCGTCGGCATAGACTACGCCGAGGGTAAAAGCTACGCCGACGGTCAAAAAGAGCTACGCTGAGGGGCATCTACACCGAGGGGCTACGCCGAGGGCAGCCCTCGGCATAGACTACGCCGACGGTAATTGAGCCTATACCGAGGGCTATTGGCCGTCGGCGTATCTTGAAATTCCTGTAGTGACGGGGAGCCACATTCTAGCTGACCAAACCCAACTTCTTCCCGGACATATAACGCAACCACCCGTTCAGGTACATGAGGTTTTTTTTCTTCCTTAACTAACCCAACAAGGTCTTGCAAAGAGAGGAATGAAAAGTTCACAACATGCAACTGCGATCATGTTTAGTTTTGTCATGGGTTACTCGGGTTGCTCAATGGTATGCTTTGCTCAAGTTATCTTTGCAATGAACCGTAAAAAAGGTGAAAAGCCTGGTGCTATATTACACTCCCAAGTCCCAACACATCCAATGCTCCAGTTTCCACTTCTACTAGGGTTGACAAACTTTCGAGCCCCCCTTCTTTTTTGCAGATTTTACGAGCAACCAGGGAGTAAACTGTACCTTGTCGTCAAAAGCAGTGCTCGATGCGATGATGCCAACGGAGGCGGGAAGAAAACTTTGTGGTTGGGTGAAGGGGCACGACTACACCGTACCATAGATGATCAAGTGCCGCCCTAGGCTCACAGGAAAGGTTCGGCGTTGGATTACCAACCGTTCCACCGATGCGCGCTAACTGGTCATCCACTAGTGCATCATGTTGCCAAACACAAATAATGACATGTCATGTGTTAGCTGTCATTTTTGGCCGACTGCTAGCTGAACGAGGAAATCCTGCTTAGAGTATGAGCGAACACATCCGAAAGGGGGTCAATCGAGGAGGACTCGGGCATGGGAGTCACTCGGACATGGAGAAAAGGCATGGAGACGAGAGGATTCTAGAAAGTGCGTGCCCGAAGACAAGGCGAGACCGACTCCAAACATGAGGACTCAGGCAAGTTCTACTCCAACCCGGAAGGAAAGTCGACTTTGACCCAGAGACCAACTCGACTCAAACGCTTGGATTTGATTCCAGTACAAAGACAGAGGAAGTCCTGCCTAGTTTAGAGTAGGACTTGTAGATTCTTACACGTAAACACATGTCCGTGACTTAAATAACTACATGCTCTATATATATGTGTGGGGCGATGACTGATTGAGATTAAGCATACAAACCCAATCAGATCTATCAATGCATCTATTTTTTATCTGCCAATCTTTGTCCATGCTTTCATTCTTCGGACACTTCACGCCATCGGTTTCATTCATTGATCAACAACCAAGTTAGAGGCGAGCAAATCGATCTAGCTCAGCCCATAGTTGCAGTGAGCCTGGACACGGTCATCAGTTATGTTCTTAATTTCCTAGCGTGGATATTGGCAGGAATTAATTGAGCCTTTAGCATGGACTCATGGTGGAACACCTTCTACATGCTTCCATGATTATATATTTATCTAATAGCACAATATAAACATTGCTAATTAAGATACTTAGTTGGGCACACATTTTAGAGATCTCTACCATGATGCATAATAATATTAAAAATATATACATCAACACACATACATATAGACAAACTCATATGAATTGACTACATAATTTATGCAAATGTGGAAATATAATTCTAAGAGAAATTTTATTGCAACATTCAGTTTCAATTTAGCACAAGTAACTACTTATTGATATGTATTACAACTAGACTATAAAGAACACTATATGTAAAAATATGTTTATGTGGTTAATTATGTCATCTGACTAAATTAAATTACACTCATTAACTCTATAGTAAGAAAATAAGTTCAAACAAGTAGACAAATTTATTATAAAACATACTCATGTTTATTCTCCCCATGTGAATTTGTTTGGACCAGCCCTGCATGAGTAATATCATGGTACTTTGTAGTTGGTCTCGGTGATCGATATGGTTGGGTCTTGTATTTTCAGAGCTTAAAGGAAGCAGCCGAGATCATATTGGCAAATATTGTAGTAATGTAATTTCAAAATAAAAAAAGTGGACGTGTCAAATTGTTCTACGATACCGACTGACGAAGGAATTACAAATGGGTCCTCGATATTCGCCTACCTGGTTTTTGGTCCAGGGGAGAAGCCCGCTCGAAGGATACAAGAAGCCCGCAAGGCCCAGCACTTCGACTTGGAGTAGAAGGCAAGAAACACTTTTGTAAACCCTAACTGGCTGCATATATAAAGCCATCAAGGGGTACCCCCTAGAGAGAACACACAATAGAGCTAATACAAACACATCTCCACCCGCCTCCGCGGCTCTCTGTAAACACCATGTGCTATTATACTAGATTGCTAGCAGGATGTAGCGATCCTCCACCGAGGGGACGTGAACCTGGGTAAAATTCGTGTGCCCCTCGTCGTTTATCGACCGCCGTCGAGTTCGCCGGATCCCCAATACGCTTCCTCGATCGAAAGCCCTTCGACATGGGCATTGCCGGGATAAACCTCGTCAATTGGCGCCGACCGTGGGGACGACGGGATCTGGATCTACGGGCTCGCCGGCTCCTTCATCGCTAGATTGCATCTGGCTTATTGAATCTGCATCGAGGGGAACTTCTTCCTCGACAAAATTTGGATCCCCAATGCGCTCCATAGATCGAAAGCCCTCAAGCATGGGCATTGCCGGGATAAACCTCGTCAATTGGCGCCGACCGTGGGGACGACGGGATCTGGATCTACGAGCTCGCCGGCTCCTTCATCATCGTCAGCAACGTCAAGATCGCATATCGCCGACATCTGCTTCAGCGGCGTAAGTTTATCATCATCGGCAAGATCGTCATCGACGGACTCGTCCGCGTTCTTCTTCTGCGTTGGGTTTCAATTTCCTCGCCACGGACAGCACTTCGAGAGCCAGCGTTGAAGGTTCCATCACCGTTTCCTATGCTCAGGCATCTGACCGGATCGGCATCAATCATGGAAAACAACGCGCAGCTGAACCAAAGCCAACTCGTCCGCTGAAAATCTAGCCGATCTACATCCGCATCGTCTTCGCCTCGTGGCCGATGGAATCTGCAAAAACGAGTACCAGTCAAGGACGGATCAAAATCCAGGCTATTAGTCAAGACCATATCGTATACAACCAGTACTACAAGCAATCACCAGAGATCGATTCAATGATCACTACCATCGATAAAAGTACCGATGCAACTCAAGTGAGATTGGAGAAGAGGAGCACAGATTTAATCTCTACCCAGAATCCCAGATCGGTTCCTAAAGTACGGTCCACGCGGCGGAACCATGGGAGTAAGTCGAAAACGCGGCCGCGCGGTCACATCGAGCACCTGCGATGGTCACCGCGCGCACTCCAACATCATCGAAGAGATGACCTCGATCGGCAAGCTGCGCAGATTAGGTTGAACACAACCTTGTCCATAGGAAGAGAGGAAGACACAGGGAAAGCCATGCATAGCGTACTCAACTTGATCTGTTACTCTGACGGACAAAATACTGACAAAGCAGTCTATACATTATTGGCATTAGATTGATGAGGCCAATTCCCAGGGAAAGAGCAAGGCCTAATCAAGCAGAGATCAATTAGTAGTACTACTACTACACGTGAAAACACCACTTGCATGGATTTTGCGGCAAGACGTCAACACCATGTATCACATCTGCATGAATTGGATCAAGCATCGGACTGCTGATCGCGCACGGCGGAAGGCGCGACGCACGAGAGCTCGACGGCTGCACTCCATGACTTCCCCGAGTCCACGACCAGCCGAATCGCGTCGGCTGTCTCTGACGACCAACAGATTCGCGGCGACACGCGAGAGATCGGCGGCCGCGCCGCATGTCTTCGTCGAATTCACAACCAGCCGGATGGCATCGGCTATCTCTGGGGGCCAACAGATCAGCAGTTCAGCACACGTGCCTTGGATCGATGGGAGCTAACTCGGCGATCTATCTCCTACACGCTGAAAAACTTTCGACATCATGCACTCGTCGTCGTCGACTCTTTCTGCTTCGACCTCGATTGCCTCTACGTCGCACCCAATAAAGCTAAGTGTTTTTCTATTAAGAGTCAATTCTTATTATTTACTTTTGCCGCACCCGACACTCGGGGGCTGTGCTATGGAAGCTAATTTTACAGGTCATCAACTACGCGCCTCGGCCGCATCGGCTGCACCTCCACCGCATCGACTACACGTTCGCCGCGTCGACTCCGATCCGTCGCAAGGACTACATCGTCATGTTCATGGACTCGCCGCGCTCGGGGGCTCGACATCACCTCGCCTCTGTGTGCGAAAGCTCACGCTCATGACCTTCAAGACCGTCATCAAGATCTTCGACACCATCGACATGACCTTCGAATCAAGCATCAAGATCTTCAACGCCGCCATCGCCAAGATCTTCAAGTCCGCCATCATGGCCTTCGACTCCGCCGACATGGTCTTCGTCGCCGCCATCGCCAAGAGATTCGACCTCCTTATTGAGAGGAAATTCGAGTCTGCGTCGAGGAAAAATTCGACCCCGGCGTCTCGAAGAAATTCGACCCCGGCGTCTCGAAGATTTCGACCCCGGCGTCTCGAAGAAATTCGACCCCGGCGTCTCGAAGAAATTCGACCCCGGCATCTCGAAGAAATTCGACCCCGGCGTCTCGAAGATTTCGACCCCGGCGTCTCGAAGAAATTCGACCCCGGCGTCTCGAAGATTTTGACCCCGGCGTCTCGAAGAAATTCGACCCCGGCGTCTCGAAGAAATTCGACCCCGGCGTCTCGAAGATTTCGACCCCGGCGTCTCGAAGATTTCGACCCCGGCGTCTCGAAGAAATTCGACCCCGGCGTCTCGAAGATTTCAACCCCGGCGTCTGAAGAAATTCGACCCCGGCATCTCAAGAAATTTGACCTCGGCGTCTGAAGAAATTCGACCCCGGCGTCTCGAGAAATTCGACCCCTGTGTCTCAAGAACTTCGACCCTTGTGTCTCATGATCTTCGACCCTGCTGGCAACAACAAATTCGATCATGCCATCATCCAAGACATTCGACCTTCCGCGTCAAGATTCTTCGACCCCTGCAGAGCCGAAGACTTCGCCCAACACTCTTCGACCCCTCGGAGCCAACGCTTCGACGATTTTTCTGACAGGTGAAACAACCTGATCCTGAACTGCAATAACTTTTGCTAGGAGTGTCCGAACGACATGAGACCACCGCCATTGGAAAGATGACGATGAGAGCTACCCCACAAAATATCAAAGCTAAGTCTTCCTCAACTATGAGTTGATTACTTTCATTGCTTTCTGTATGCTTTTGACACTTTCAGCAACCGATACTCGGGGGCTACACTTAATGCCCGAATTCTGGTGGCAATATACCAATTCGGATGCCGTATGTCGAATACGAAGGTAAGTCCACAGTTAGCAATACTGTTGGCCCGGCAACACAGCTATACGTGCTCTGCTGAGATAATTCGCAAGTCCACAGTTAGCAATACTGTTGGCCCGGCAACACAGCTATACGTGCTCTGCTGAGATAATTCCGGACATACGGATGCAAGTCCACAGTTAGCAACACTGTTGGCCCGGCAACGCAACTATACGCGCTCTGCTGAGATAATTTCCGTGCTTACGGACGCTTCAAGTATCCTGACGGACGCGTCGGGTACCACGCCTTTACCCGTTGCACTTCGGGGTCTCGTTGTTTCCACTGAATCATTCACCCGGCGTTAGCAACACGCTCGGGGGCTCCGCCTCGACGTTGGCAACGCGCTCGGGGGCTCCGCCTCGACGTTGGCAATACGCTCGGGGGCTCTGCCTCGAATTGACATCTATTCTCCCGGCGTTGACACGCTCGGGGGCTTCGCCTCGCATTGGCATCTGTTCTCCCGGTGTTAGCAACACGCTCGGGGGCTGCGCCATACGCTGTTAACTTTAGCGGTCTTCTAAATCATCAACGATATCGCCTACAGCAAGCATTCGACAATGACATCGCCTACAGCAAGCATTCAACCACGACATCGCCTACAACAAGCCTTCGACAACATCATCACCATGATTCGGCCACCATGCGACTCCACCGACCGCGACATGCAAGAGCTTTATTTGGTGCCCTCACACGCGACATACAAGACTACGACGTCAGGGAAAATCTCGGATTAGAGTCCCTGCCATAGTCTTCGACTATCCCAGGCACTCGGGGGCTACTGACGAAGGAATTACAAATGGGCCCTCGATATTCGCCTACCTGGTTTTCGGTCCAGGGGAGAAGCCCGCTCGAAGGATACAAGAAGCCCGCAAGGCCCAGCACTTCGACTTGGAGTAGAAGGCAAGAAACACTTTTGTAAACCCTAACTGGCTGCATATATAAAGCCATCAAGGGGTACCCCCTAGAGAGAACACACAATAGAGCTAATACAAACACATCTCCACCCGCCTCCGCGGCTCTCTGTAAACACCATGTGCTATTATACTAGATTGCTAGCAGGATGTAGCGATCCTCCACCGAGGGGACGTGAACCTGGGTAAAATTCGTGTGCCCCTCGTCGTTTATCGACCGCCGTCGAGTTCGCCGGATCCCCAATACGCTTCCTCGATCGAAAGCCCTTCGACATGGGCATTGCCGGGATAAACCTCGTCACCGACGGTTGTCCTGCTCAGTGAACCCGACACACCACTTATAGACATGTCATGGACATGGAGAAAAAAATAGAAGAATGGATGGATAATGCTAGGGTTCAGTCTGGTGACATTCATCCATCAACAGCCTCTAGAATCATCCGCTCCAGATTAAGTCTTGTCTCTTGCAATATAGTATCTCCTCATGCAACATTTTCATCATGCATACGCAACACTGTTGGAGTACTTTTTTTCCCCTTGTGTCTAGCTACGCAATTGACCTATTTAATGCATTGTTTTGGTCGATCTCCGTTGCGCACATGTCAGATGCAGCCCACATGATCTGAGTAAGCCATTGGTAAGTTTTTTTTTCAAGTAATTAGCTCCAAGTAAGTTTTTTTTTTCAAAATGGAGAAGGACCCAGCGTTGCATCGAAGGGATGCATGTATAGCATGTGATCCAAGATATGCTCGAAGCTTGCCGAGATGTCATATTCCAGTAGAAAAACAAGGGGATGTGCATGCTGAGGTTGCTACAGTGCGCGTGGCAAAGTGAGGTGCGACGCATGAATCATGATGCTTGTGTGAGGGACGAGTGGGATGCATGAGCGGAACGCGTTCCTATCCACGGTGGTCACGCATTCATCTCGGTAAAGAAAGTAATCGACTTGGCCTTTCATCAGTGGACGAGTTAGGGCACCACACACACTGTGCAGCAGGCGCTAGAAACAAAAAGATATTTTCTGGCACTTAATTTTTTTTGTGTCGGACGCCACTGCCCACTGGTCGACGTCCATCTTGGCTTATGATCCCGGTTCGGTTGCCGCGTCTCCTGTGACCCTGTCTCTGCTTCCCTTCCCTTCGCTTGCACACCACACCACGGAAGCACGCGCGCCTATCACGTCGGGTCCACGACGGCCACCCGATCGATCCAGGACGTTTCATTTCCTTCCTTCCTCCCGCAACCGGCCCCACTGCTCCACGGAAGCCAAGCCGCGGCCCTACCCGTCGATCGTCTCCTTCCTGCGTTGCGCACGTTTGTCAGCAGGTTGCACGCTTTGCCCTACCCCTCGAATTCATCTTGCAGCTGCTTCGTCGCTCGTCGGGGAGAAAGCTGCCAAACCGGTCAGCGTGCGGCAACGACGACATATATATACCATCAAAGGGTTCTAGATTCGGATAGTAGCGAACTGCATGCATGGGCCACGGGGAGCCAAATTCTAGCTGACCAAACTCAACCTCTTCTAGGACATAGTCGTAACCACCCCTTCAGCTAGCCATCTGATGGTGTTTCCTAGCTAACCCAACATGGTCTTGCAAAGAAAGGAAAAGTGCACGCCATGCAATAATGATCATGTTTTAATGTTTAGTTTTGTGATGGGGCATTGGGGTTGCTCACTGTTGTGCTTTGTTGCTCAACTTTTTTTAGTGTGAACCGTTTAAAAAAAATGAAAAGTCATGTGCTATGTCTGGAAAACGAATGCGCGGTGGTAACTATCATACAATCACAACACATCCAATGCTCCAGTTTGCCCTTCTACTATGAGTGACAAACTATCGAGCCCTATTTTTTCTTGCATATTTTACGAGCAACAAGGGGGTGAACTGGAACTTGTCAAAAGCGGTGCTTAATGCGATGATGTCAATGAAGGCAAGAAGAAAACTTTGAGAGTGGTGAAGGGGCGCGACGACACCATACATGATCAAGTGCCCCTGTGGGCTCAGAGGGAGGGTTGGGGCGTTGGAGGTCCGACAGTTGGGCAAGTGTTGGCTAATTGGTCATCCACGAGTGCATCCTGCATTGAAGACAAAGAGGAAGGGCATGGACATGTCATGGTGTTAGCGGTCATTTTTTTGGACGACTGCCAACTGAACGAGGAAATCCTGTTGTAAGCTAGAAAGTTTGGGCGAACGCATCCACAAGGAAGTCGAATCAATGAGGACTCGGGCATGGGAGTCACTTGGACGTGGAGAAAGGCACATAGATGAGAAGATTCTAGAAGGCAAGTCAACCACCACTAGATCCTATAGTGTCCTCTTAAAAAGAAAGTACAAAAGCCAAAAGTAAAAGCCGAAGCGTGCCAAAAGACCAATGCGAGACCGACTCCAAACACAAAGACTCGACAAATTATACTCCTACCCGGAAGGAAAGTCGACTCTGACCCAAAGACCAACTTGACTCAAACGCTTGCATGACTTGCACATATGGTAGTTTTTATGTAAGGGGTGATGGCTATTTGAGACTAAGCGCACAAACTCAATCGAATCTATCAATGCATCTATTTTTTTATCCCGCAAATCTTTGTACATTGCTTCCATTCTTTGGCCACTTCGCACCATCGATTTCGTTCATTATTCAACAACCAGGTTAGAGGTGAGCAAATTGATCCATCTCAGCCATTGTTGCCACGAGAGCCCTAACGGGATCCCTCCCGGCGAGTGAAGTTTTGTGTTCCAAAAGCCCCTGCCATAATGTTTTGCGTAACACGTTTCAGGGTGACCATCCACGATGTGCGTTCCAGTGCATCACACGGCGTCGAGGGTCCATGTTCGAGTGCAAACACCTAGCATAATTGAGCTCATGTGAGTTATTACATATTTGACTACCAAAAAGTAGTCCCTTGTAAAAAATACAACTATATTATCATTTGAATAAGAATGCTCTGATCGTGTGACAAATTAAAACCAAGGAGGGACTAGCCCTTGCCATCCTAAAATTCAAAATTTCATATTCATACGGCCCTCGTATATATCAATTGGAACTTTGGAAGATGTCAACCATATTGTCAACTTGGTCTTACACATTACCTATGCAGTTATGCAACCGTTTTAGACGACAATGTTGACTTCCACGTCATATGGGAAAACCAAGTCAAAGGCGAATTGCACAGCCTTCAGGGGTCGCTTGTTAAATTGTCCACTCCTCCACCAACGCTCCCAGTCACCGGTAACCCACCGAAAATATTATTAAACATTTACATAAACACCCCTCAATTATGTATGATCTTCTTTGTACCCCATTACCTTTCTTCCCAGTTTATAACCAACCCGCCTCCTCCCCCTTCCTCCGTTCTCCTCTCTCCCCCACGAAATATTCGCTTCCCCTGACAGGCATGGCCCACCTACAGCTCTCGGCGGTGGGCGCCGGCAGCCGGCCGGCGGCGGCCGGAGACGACATGGAGGACGTGGCGCTCCTGGGCGCGTACGACGAGGAGATGGGGGTCCCGGCGGGAGGCGGCGGGGCGGCGGCGGCAGAGGAGGAGGAGGCGCACGTGCGGGTGACGGGCATGACGTGCTCCGCGTGCACCAGCGCCGTCGAGGGCGCCGTCTCCGCCCGCCGGGGCGTGCGCCGCGTCGCCGTGTCGCTGCTCCAGAACCGCGCCCGCGTCGTCTTCGACCCCGCGCTCGTCAAGGTGAGGTGGCGTGGCGTGCGTGATGTGATCCTTCCTTGCGTGTTTGCGCCCACGGCGGCGAGGCTTCCGGCTCTCCGGATCATTCTGGAGCTCCTCGATGCATTCGGGGCGGTAATTGCGGTTAAAATCATTCTGTCTGCGATGCTTTGATTGGTTGGGCCGCGTCATTCGTCATTTGGCCTGGCCGCTTTTGATTTTCGGCAAAAGGCTGCTGGAGTTGGTGCGGTTGCTCCACGAAATCTTGCTTTGACTTCAGGTGATTGGGGGAATTCGGTACGCGCTTGCAGTTACTATTCGTTTTAGTAGTAACTGAAATCGTGAGGTTGACCGTTGACGGATTGACAGGTGAAACTTGGTGCTGCATAGGTTAAATTGTAAGATTGGTCAATCGCCGGTGGTTAATGATTTGAGTTCCTTTTGCTTTCCGGGTTGGGTGAGCTGTAACCTTGTTGTAAGCTCGTGATCGCTAGTGGAGCGTGGATCGCGGGATTTGGGGGACGCTGGCACTGTACTAGCTTTTGGTTGGTTGGTGAGCTAGGGAGCTGCTGAATCATATTTTTGGGGGAAACGGAGTTCTGTGCAGGGGGTTGACATTATGCAGCTCAGGCAACTTGCTCTGCAACTGAATTTGTTAACAAACCTGCAGCTGCTTGTCCTAGGAGCAACTATTACCATGTCTGAAATTCGTAGGAAATCATATACTAATCGATGCTGGAAAATGGCAATCATATGGTAAACTTGTACTCACTTTAGTAATGCTGTCTATTCTGCATGGAACTTCAAGCTTGTTTTGCAACCCCTTTAAAACCTACGATCACAGGTTCCTAATCATTCTTGTGTTTTGACTTCCTACTATGAGCAGTGAGCCTCCCTTTTTGACAGTTCCCTTTTTTTTTGGCTGGGATTTGGTGATCTGTTGACATATTTGGGCCACTTCGTTTGCTGAATTTTGTATTTTGGGACTTGTTTATGCAGGTCGAGGATATAATAGAAGCTATAGAAGATGCTGGCTTTGACGCTGAAGTTCTCCCAGATTCTGCAGTATCTCAACCTAAGTCACAGAAGGCATTGTCGGCACAGTTTAGGATAGGAGGAATGACATGTGCTAACTGTGTAAACTCAGTTGAGGGTATCTTAAGAAAACTACCTGGTATAAAAGGAGCAGTCGTTGCCTTGGCAACCTCATTAGGAGAAGTTGAGTATGATCCTTCTACCATTAGCAAGGATGAAATTGTTCAGGCTATCGAGGATGCTGGTTTTGAAGCTGAATTCTTACAGAGTAGCGAGCAAGATAAGATTTTGCTAGGCCTGACAGGCATTCACACAGAGAGCGATGCAGATATACTACATGATATCCTTAAGAAAATGGTTGGTTTGCGACAGTTTGGTGTAAATACTATCCTCTCAGAAGTTGAGATTGTATTTGATCCAGAAGCTGTTGGACTGAGATCAATCGTGGATAATATTGAAACTGAAAGCAACGGGAGATTCAAAGCACATGTTCAGAATCCTTACAGTCGAGGGGCTTCAAACGACGCACACGAGGCCTCCAAAATGCTCCATCTTCTCCGCTCTAGCTTATTCCTTAGCGTAAGTTTGATCTTTGCTTTTTCTCCTGCTCACCCAAGATAGCATGCGGTTTTGCCCAAATGATCAAGTAGAATGCATGCTCTGTGATTATAGTACTGTTGCACGGTTAGAGTTGTCTCTAAGGAACACAACTTATAGGCGTAGCACATTACATATTCTTGTCACTGTGTAGCATCTGACTCACTGGGTCCTATCTAACTATGAATATCTTATAGAATAATGTTTTACTGTTATTTTTTGCTTACATGTGAAACCCAACAAGACAAGATGACATAGGAGAGCAATGTCGTTCTATTTCAATGTTTGAGCCTACAACAAAACATGACATGTATATCTTACATGGACATTAAATTTGATAATTTACTGAGCAGCAGTAAAATTTAATGTTGTTTATTCTGTAAAATAAATTTCCATAAATAAATGTACGGATATTTATTCTTCTTTCTCCGACTGTTCAAAATACTTTGAACTTTTGCTGTGCTGCTGCTTGCTTACTGACTCAACCAAATTGTCTCCTTGCAACAGATTCCTGTATTTTTCATACGTATGGTCTGCCCAAGCATACCTTTCATCAATACATTAATTTTCATGCGATGTGGACCATTTCATATGGGCGATCTGGTAAATTGGATATTGGTAAGCATTGTACAGTTTGTTGTTGGCAAGAGATTCTATGTTGCGGCTTACAGAGCCCTAAGACATGGTTCTACAAATATGGATGTGCTAGTTGTTCTTGGCACCACTGCATCATATGTATACTCTGTCTGTGCACTCCTATATGGAGCATTCACTGGATTTCAACCTCCCATATATTTCGAGACAAGTGCAATGATAATTACGTTTGTGTTATTCGGGAAGTATCTTGAGGTTCTTGCAAAGGGGAAGACATCAGATGCTATTAAAAAGCTTGTAGAACTCGTCCCTGCTACTGCTCTTTTGCTTCTGAAAGACAAAGGTAAGTGGTACAGTTTTATCCCTCAGCATGTAGCAACACACATATAACTGTTTAACCCAAATGCAGTTTTACTGTAATTGCATAAAAGTCACAGTACTATTTGAAATGCAGAAGGAAAATTTGTTGGTGAGAGGGAGATTGATGCTCTGTTAGTCCAACCTGGTGATGTCTTGAAAGTGCTTCCTGGTTCGAAGGTTCCTTCTGATGGTGTTGTTCTTTGGGGAACAAGCCATATCAATGAGAGTATGATAACTGGTGAATCTGCACCTATGCTCAAAGAAGTTTCGAGTGTAGTAATTGGAGGGACAATCAACTTACACGGCATCCTTCATGTACAAGCAACTAAAGTAGGATCCGGGACTGTTTTGAGTCAGATAATATCTCTGGTTGAAACTGCTCAAATGTCCAAAGCCCCTATTCAGAAATTTGCTGATTATGTGAGTATACTCCTCTGTCTTTCATATCATATGTTTGCTTCCTCACTATATATCAAATATTTCCGTCAACTGGGCAGCTTTTCATATATCATATACGTGCTGTCTTCCATTTTTGAAATGATGCATATGGACACTGTTTTCATGCCAAATTTTGTTATTTAAATGCCTTTACAGGATACTCTTTCATGTTGTTTAAAGTACATGTTCATATCACACGTTGCTTTCTGCTTCTCTTGTCATTTGAAGTAATCTGTGCTTTTTTTAATAAAATTCTTCGAGGACTAGCTTCTGAAATGTTCCCTCTGTCCCAAAATAAGTGACTCAGTTGTATCTAGACGCATTTAAATAAAAGTTGAGTCACTTATTTTAGGACGGGGGGAGTAACTTCGTGTTGATAGAAAGCATTGCAACATATGGTATATGCCTATTTTAGTTTATGCTGACATTCCACTGTTGCTATTTCAGGTGGCTAGCATTTTTGTTCCTATTGTCATCACCTTGTCAATTCTAACGTTTTCTGTGTGGTGAGTTCAATAAATACTGTACAGTATCCATAGTAGTGCTACATTCCAGTTTCTCACTTGTGGATCTTCTACTTTTATAGGTTCTTATGTGGATCGTTTGGAGCATACCCACATTCATGGTTTGACAGGACTAGCAATTGCTTTGTTTTCTCCCTCATGTTCTCCATATCTGTAGTGGTAATTGCTTGTCCTTGTGCCCTTGGTCTGGCAACACCAACTGCTGTAATGGTGGCAACTGGAATCGGGGCTAACCATGGAGTACTTGTAAAAGGTGGAGATGCACTGGAGAGGGCTCAAAATGTCAATTACGTGATTTTTGATAAAACAGGGACGCTAACACAAGGAAAGGCTGTTGTAACAACTGCAAAGGTTTTCTCGGGAATGGACCTTGGAGATTTCCTCACACTAGTAGCATCTGCAGAGGTGAGGCGATTTTGATCACAGATTACTCTTATGATTAATACTATGGTGTTTTCAGAATAAGATGTGTTTTGATGTTTTTACTTGTCATATCCCTATGCGATTCATATCAGTCTGTAGTAAACATATTGTGTTTTTTTTTGTACACAGGCAAGCAGCGAGCATCCTCTTGCAAAAGCTGTTTTAGAGTATGCATTTCATTTCCATTTCTTTGGCAAGCTCCCTTCATCTAAGGATGGCCTTGAGCAAAGAAAAGAACAGATATTGTCCCAATGGTTGCTTGAAGCTGAAGATTTCTCCGCGGTGCCAGGCAAAGGAGTTCAATGTTTGATCAATGAGAAGACAGTTTTGGTGAGTCAAGCTACCTGACGCCTTCTGTAAAATATCTGAAAACTGTGATTAACTTGTGCTTTAAAATGCTGATTGTCTCCAATAAATACTACCGCAGATTGGAAACCGTACCTTGATGAATGAAAACGGGGTAAGCATTCCTCCGGAAGCAGAAAGTTTCTTGGTAGACCTGGAGCTGAATGCAAAAACAGGCATTCTGGTAGCATACGACGGTAGTTTCGTGGGCTTGATGGGCATAGCTGATCCCCTGAAAAGAGAGGCTGCTGTAGTTGTGGAAGGACTAAAAAAGATGGGTATTCATCCAGTGATGCTCACAGGTGATAATTGGAGAACAGCACAAGCTGTTGCGAAAGAGGTCCATCTCCATTTGCTTCTACACGTTAATCATACGATAAAATGCATTCTTTACCTTAGGCAGTTGTTTTGATTGGGTTATTGTCATTTTGCAGGTTGGCATTGAGGATGTGCGAGCAGAGGTGATGCCAGCCGGAAAAGCGGATGTTGTTCGCTCGCTCCAAAAGGACGGAAGCATAGTCGCCATGGTCGGGGATGGCATCAATGACTCCCCGGCCCTCGCTGCAGCTGACGTTGGAATGGCCATCGGCGGTGGCACGGACATCGCCATCGAGGCCGCGGACTACGTGCTGGTGAGGAACAACCTTGAGGACGTCATCACCGCGATCGACCTCTCCAGGAAGACGTTCAACCGGATCCGCTGGAACTACTTCTTCGCCATGGCTTACAACGTGGTCGCCATACCGGTCGCCGCTGGCGCGCTGTTCCCGGTGACCGGGCTCCAGATGCCCCCGTGGCTAGCCGGTGCCTGCATGGCTTTCTCGTCTGTAAGCGTCGTGTGCTCCTCGCTCTTGTTAAGAAGATACAGAAAACCCAGGCTCACCACCGTGTTGCAGATAACTGTAGAGTGATTTTGTCAACACTGTACCCCTCCTGTAAGTCCCCTCCACCATTTTTTTACAGGAATGAGATGAAAATGCCTTTTTTTGTGTGTAAATAGCAGATCCATTGATTACGAGTGCTGAAAAAAACTTTTCTGCTGCACTCTTTGTAGATGTTTATTGACTCTAGATTTGAACTTGGAAGGACTAGGTCAAACTTTCGCCCATCTCTTTCTAGGACTCTAGATTTGTACAGCTGGGCAAATTCATGACTGGAACTGCAATTCCTCTACAAGAAGGATTGATACTGTAAAACTGTGGCTGGAGATGATATGATTGTGCCGGAGTTTTCTTTCAGTTTCCTTTCTTCAGTACTTGGAAGGACTAGATAAAACTTTCGCCCATCTCTTTCTAGGACTCTAGATTTGTACAGCTGGGCAAATTCATGACTGGAACTGCAATTTCCTCTACAAGAAGGATTGATACTGTAAAACTGTGGATGGAGATGATATGATTGTGCCGGCGTTTCCTTTCTTCAGAAAAATTGCTGTCAACGACAGTTCCTTTCTTCGGAATCATTGCCCTGGACTGCAGTTTCCTTTCTGGAGAATCATTGGCCTTACGAGATCCTCACGGATTGCTTGCCAGTTGCCCCCAAATCCCTCTTGTTTCCTTGCCTAAATCTCTAGACCTAGCGAGCTTCCATCCCTATGGCCGCTATAATGTTGGTTATGTCAAGTCCGTGTCAACAAGGGACTGGGAGACTGATGGCGTGTACATAACCGCCTAGTTTGAAACTCCAAGAGGAAGGTATAATGAGCACAACAACAAGTTTTCCCTCAGTATGAAACCAAGGTTTATCGAACCAGTAGGAGAAAGAATCAACTTCTGCTGGCTTGGCGACAGCTCCAGACAATTTATATATGGCGCCTTATCTGGGGCGTAGCTTTGCACCAGCAGCAACGTGGAACCTGCACACAACACAACCAAAGTACTTTGCCCCAACTTACAGTGAGGTTGTCAATCTCACCGGTTTGCTGTAAATAAAGGATTAAGCGTATCGTGTAGTAAAAGATAGTAGTTTGCGAGAATATAAATAATGCGAGTAAATAGTAAATGGCAATAAGAATATAAAAGAATGGACTGGGGTTCACAGTTCACTAGAGGTGTCTCTCTATAAGATAAATAACATGTTGGGTAAACAAATTACAGTTGGGCAATCGATAGAATAAAAAAAGCATACAAATGTCATGAGGATCACTATGAGATTCACTTGGGCATTACAACATAATACATAGACCGTAATCCAACTGCATCTATGACTAATAATTCACCCGCTGGATATCATCCGAGCAACCGTTGGGTATTAAGTTGTAAGCAACAAATTATCGCCTTAAGCAATATGCGTAATGTAAACAATACAAGTATCCTTGAACATAAGATTATTGTTTTCTCCCTAGTAGCAACAACACATGTACAACCTTAGAGGTTTCTGTCACTCCCCCAGATTACTAGAGGCATAAACCCACTATCGAGCATAAATACTCCCTATTGGAGTCACTAGCATCTACTCGGCCAAGACATCTACTAGCAACGGAGAGCATGTAAGATCATAAACAACATAGAGATGATAAATCAATAAATCAACTTGGTAAAGTACTCAATATTCATTGGATCCCAACAAACACAACATGTAGAATTACATAACGATAATCTTGATCATGATAGGCAGCTCACAAGATCTAAACATGAAGCACATGGAGGAGAACACAACCATCTAGCTACTGTTATGGACCCTTAGTCCAAGGTAGACTACTTACGCATCACTCCAGAGGCAGGCATGGTGATGAAGAAGGCTTCCGATGATGATTCCCCTCTCCGGCAGGGTGCTTCTAATGACATCTATAAAATTATTATGCCACTTATTCAAAATGTCGTCTATATAGAAATATTGGCAGTGCTATTTTCATATATTTTACCGTGTTCCTACTAACCTCGCCTCTTCAATCTAGGTGTTCTACTCTCTCGCTGACTTTGTCATGTAACAATGATAACATCGACTTGGATGCTACATACTTTCATACAACATATTGATGTTTATTATTTTTCTTGGATATCGTATACTTTCAACATTTCATTTTGTCACCAGTTTACTACATCTCCTCTCACAAAAAGATGTTTACTATCCCATTGCATCACCAAAGTCTTCCCAACTGGCTATCGTCATAAAAAATGATTCATGTCAATTGCTTACACTTACACAACATAACAAAACTATAATTGCAATAACACATACACTTAAATCTGAAATTTTAGGTGATCATGGGAATACAATACTATTCTTGATTATATCATGGAAATACATGGATAAATCATAAATGTGTTACTTTGACCTTAGTTTGGCATTATGTTGCTACAAACTAAAAAAAGATTATGAAACATTTTCTAATAAATAGTCTGAAGATGTGGGTATTATCAAATCGTTATGGGGAGCGTTGCCCTAAACGTGGGCTGCTGGTGTATATTTATATTAGAAAACATACAGGAGATTTACATCGAGGAGAGATTACATCGATCACGGTATCGAGTCGGTACCGAGTCAGTATCGAGGGGAGAGTCCTTCTACAATACATCGTTTAACACTCCCCCTCAATCATAACTTATCTAAGTTAAGATTGCGACGAAACGTTTCTAATTGTCTAGTAGATAGTGACTTTGTGAATCCATCAGCCACCTGATCTCCTGATGATATAAACCGTATGTCCAATAACTTTTGAGCAACTCTTTCATGCACAAAATGATAGTCTACCTCAATTTGCTTAGTCCTAGCATGAAACACATGATTAGTAGAAAGATATGTCGCTCCAATATTATCACACCATAACACTGCTGTTTTAGACTGTGCCACTCCCAACTCATCAAGCAATGTTTGTAACCACATAACTTCAGCCATTGCATTGGCAAGTGATTTGTACTCAGCCTCAGTACTAGACCTGGACACAGTAGCTTGCTTTCTAGCATTCCAGGAAATAAGATTTGATCCCAAGTATACAACAAAACCACCTGTAGATCTCCTATCATCCGGACAGCCTGCCCAGTTAGCATCAGAAAAGGCACTAATAATAGTGGAAGGAGATTTACTCGGACGCAACCCAAGTGAGATAGTACCATGAAGATATCTCAGTATACGTTTTACGGCTGTCCAATGAACTGTCGTAGGAGCATGCAAAAACTGACAAACCTTGTTAACTGAAAAAGCAATATCTGGTCTAGTATATGTGATATACTGCAAAGCACCAACAATACTTCTGTAACGCGTAGCATCTTCACTGTTCAACACTTCACCATCAGTCAAAGATAACTTATCAGCCACAGACAAAGGAGTATCAACGGCTTTGCAGATTTGCATATTAACACGATGAAGTAAATCATTAGCATACTGCTCATGGGATAGAATAATTCCATCATGTACCTTCTTGACTTCAATTCCAAGGAAATAATGCAACTCACCCAAATCCTTCAATGCAAAGTCAAGTCCAAGATCATGAAGGAGAGCATCAATGGCTTTCTCTGATGAACTAGCAACAACAATATCATCTACATAAATCAGCATGAATATAATTACTCCCCCTTTGTTGTAGAAAAACAGAGAAGTATCAGCCTTAGAGCACCAGGCGCTTGCTTGAGACCATACAATGCTTTATCAAGTTTGCAAACATAACCCAAACGAGTCTCATACCCAGGAGGCTGACGCATAAATACCTCTTCTTCCAGAACTCCATGCAAGAAAGCATTTTTGACATCAAGCTGACACAATTTCCACCCACGAGAAACAACAAGAGAGAGAACCACACGAATAGTAGCGGATTTAACCACAGGACTAAAGGTGTCCTCGTAGTCAATGCCATAACGCTGCTTGAATCCTTTAGCAACCAAACGAGCCTTGTAACGATCAACAAAACCATCAGCCTTCCGTTTAATTTTATATACCCACGTACAGTCAATAATATTTTGACCACGACGAGAAGGAACAAGATGCCAAGTCTTATTGTTAAGCAAAGCAGCATACTCCTCGTCCATAGCAGCCTTCCAACGAACATCTGCAAGTGCTTCAGTAGTACTAGAAGGTTCACCTGTAGATGAAAAATAAGCGTACCGAATTGTGCCATCCGTAAATTTCTTTGGCTTAGAAACACCACTTTGAAGACGTGTATGTGGTCGCTCCTGCACAGAAGGAACCACAGCCGTAGTATCCACAGCAGATCCGGTCGGATGTGATGATCTGACAGAATACTCTGCACTTTCCGCAAGAGATCCAGTAGGCGAGTTTGTGGCCAAGAAAGGCGGAGCTGGAGGCAAAAAAAATTCGTTCGGCGAGGGGACCAAGGGGGACAACCCGCCCATGGCGGGACCAGGCTGGGACAACCCGCCCGTGGCGGGACCAGGCTGGGAACGAATCCCGCTTGATGTCGGGTGCATGGCGACGACCGCGGGCGGGAATCCGTCGACGGACGCGGCAGGAGAACCTTGGACGGATGCAACGGGAAAACCAAGGGCAGGACGCCCCACTAACAAACGCGATCCCGAGGCAGATGTCCTGCCAGAATCAGTCCTGATTGATTGGTCAGCAGTGCTGTCACCAGAATCAACACGTGGATCTGCGCCAGATGCTAAAAAATCAGTAGAATCATCTCCAAAAATATAATTTTGATCGGAATCCTCCACAAAAGACTCAGCAGCAGTATTATCAGTAGGATTAGCATCAACTAGTCCCTGCAAATCACACCCCTCATGACCATGCAAATTAAAAGGTTGCAAATTTAGAGGAAGCAAATTGATTTCATCACGTAACCGAGCGCTGGCATTAGAGTGCAAGGAAGCAAACGGAAAGACAGACTCATCGAAAATAGTATCACGGGAAATATACAAGCGACCCATGGAAATATCAAGACACTTATAGCCTTTGTGCATGTTACTGTAACCAATGAAAGCACATTGTTTGGAGCGAAACTCAAGCTTGTGTCTATTCTATGGACGAAGATTAGGCCAACATGCGCACCCAAAAATACGCAACATAGAGTAATCACCCTTATGAGTTATGACCAAAGAGACGTTCCTGAGGTGTTTGAGATTGGATGACCTTACTAGGCAACCGATTGATCAAATACGCAGTGGTAAGAATGGCTTCATCCCAATACTTAAGAGGCATAGATGCATATGCAAGAAGAGACAGACCAACTTCAACAATGTGTCTATGTTTACGCTCAGCAGGGCCATTCTGCTGATGCGCATGAGGGCAAGAAACAAGATGTGAGATGCCCACTCGCTGAAAAAAGGAGTTAAGTTTTTGATACTCTCCTCCCCAATCAGTTTGTACAGCCAGGATTTTCTTATCAAAGAGTCGTTCAACATGATGCTGAAAGTCATGGAATTTCTGAAACACGTCAAATTTCTTTTTCAAAAGATATATCCACGTAAACTTGCTATAATCATCAATGAAACTCACATAGTATTTAAAACGACCAAAAGATTCTGAGGCAGGACCCCATACATCAGAAAACACAAGTTCAAGAGGAGAAGAAGACACACTAGATGACTTTGGATAGGGTAATTGATGACTCTTGGCCATTTGACAAGCATCACAAACTGACTCTTTATTTGACTCACTAAACAGGATCTCGTTATCACGAAGAACTTGACGGACCACAATGGACGAATGATGACCTAGGCGCCTATGCCATAATGATGAGGAGGACTTGGCCGCACCATGAGTATGACGACCAGGCAGAGACGTAGATGAAGATGGTAGAGGGTAAAGTCCGTCCACACATCTACCTTGGAGCAGAACCTCCCTCATGTCCTGATCCTTAATAGAAAAAGAATTAGGCCAATATTCAACAAAGGCATGATTATCTCGAGCGAGGTGACTAGTAGAAAGAAGACTCTTTTTGGCATTAGGAACATGAAGAATATTATTAAGATGCAGGTCATGGTTAGGGGTATGAATAACAGAGTGACCAATATGATGTATATCCATACCTGAACCACTAGCTGTATGGATTTGATCGTTTCCATGGTAGCGATCCCTCACATGTAGTTTCTCCAGTTCTCCAGTAATATGATCAGTAGCTCCAGAATCTGTATACCAGTTTGGATCAGTCCCATATGCGCCTCCAATAGCCATACCAGCAGATTTTTCTAGACCACGATAATTTTTCTGAAACCTTTTGCAGCAATTTAGAGCAGTGTGACCTATTTTACCACACACCTGACAAGTCGGTTTATCACCACCGTATTGCTGATTCTGTGGGCGATACCCCTTGCCGCGCCCACCATTGCTACCTCCATTGTTGCGAGGATTATATCCACCTCGCTGGTCATGACCATGTTGTTCATAGCCATGTTGTTCATAGCCACGATACTCGTAGCCACGCTGCTGATCGTATCCACGCTGGTCAGAATAGCCTCCACGTCTGCCATTGCGTCCACCTCGGTAGCCACCACGACCACCACGAGTTGCTGCATTGACTGAAGAGTCTCCAATAGGATTTTGATCTTCAAGTCTAGCCTCGTATGACAGGAGTTGAGAGTATAGATCACTCAGGCTAATATATTTGTCTGCCTTAATCAAGGCAGTAATTGCAGCAACAAATCCATTATAGGCCTCATCATTGAGCCCGGCAAGCACATAGGAGATAATATCATCCTCTCCAAGAGGCTTGCCTGCAGCAGCCATCTCATATGCTAAGTTTTTGATATGATTGAAGTAAACTTCTGCGGTCTTGTTCTCTTTTTGAGCTTTGTTCAATTGCGTGCGGAGTTGCACCACACGGGCCTTGGATTGCGACGAAAACATCTCCGTCACTGCCTTCCAAACACCACCAGAACTTGTTTGCCCTACCATCTGAGTGACAATCGAGGGCGACATATTGCGGACAAGGAACCCAAGAATGCACTGATCAAGGGAGATCCAGCGAGCATAGTCAGGGTTTGGAACGGAAATTTCTTTCCCATCCTTGTCTGTAGCCATCGTCTCCTTAGCAGGCGCCGGCATTGATCCGTCCAGGAGCCCGAACAACTGCGCCCCACGGATTTCCGGCAAGATCATCGTCTGCCACACCAAGAAATTGTCTCGGTTGAGCTTTTCAGAGAGAGAGAGAGAGAGATTCGCCGAGAGAGTCAGAGTGTTGCTGGGCATCGAGGAAGAAGCCCCAAGTGACATGATGACGATGATGATCTGGCTGATCGAGAACTTGGTGATGAAAAGTAACGGCGACGGAAGCGATCGAGAGGAGACGAATCTTGGAGCGATTTGTTTAGCGATCGACAGGCTCTGATACCATATCAAATCGTTATGGGGAGCGTTGCCCTAAACGTGGGCCGCTGGTGTATATTTATATTAGACAACATACAGGAGATTTACATCGAGGAGAGATTACATCGATCACGGTATCGAGTCGGTACCGAGTCGGTATCGAGGGGAGAGTCCTTCTACGATACATCGTTTAACAGGTATTTTTCGTGCGGCGGTGGCATCACATGCTCCTAACCTGTAGATTCACAAAGCTTTGTACTCCGTCCAGCCAAGATATATGTCCAAAAATATATGTATATAGACACGTATTAGTGTGTAGATTTGTTGATTTCAAGACAAGTATTTTGGAACGGAGAGAGTACTTTTTTTGCGGCGGATCAATTCTACCATAGGTACCCCGTATGGCTAGATCAATTATCTAAATCCAATGGTTATGATCTAGTTTTAATTTCAATCAATGAGATCGGCACCTTCGTTGGCAGTTAGCACGTGCAGGGATGGTACGTCTCTGTTGAGTTTTTTTCCTGAACCATTTTTTTTTTCTTATCAACCGTGGACGTGAGAGAGGTCAAAGACGTGGGATAAACTTATTGTGTACATGAAACATAATTACGTTAGGTTATTTTGTTAAATCCTAACCATAGAATTTAGATCATACTATCCAGAAAATTTTAATGATGTGGATTAAGGTGGTGTCTCAAAAACATAACCCCCCGTATTGTATTTTTAGTATATAGTAGATGTAGAAGAAAAAGAGTGTTGCTGAACATTGTGGGAGAAGCTTTAATTCTTATGGTACATGCATGTACTGCTTTGAAAAAAAATGAATACCTAACATCTAAAACCTGGCACCGCCACTGGGGGCGGCGCTCCTGTTCAGCGGCTCCGCCGACAACACTCCTGCCTCTCCGTGCTATCGGGCCACACCGAGCCGATCAGGTGCTCTCCGCCGATATGATCTGCAATTGTGCTGACTGCCGAGTCCCAATGCGAGAGTACCCCTGCGCCACCGCCACCGCCTACAAAATCGACATAGCTCCCAAATACTACCATCCTAGATCGAGTTGTACTGTGTTGCGGCCTTGAGGGGCACAATCAATCGGCTGACTGACGAAAGAAAAACGGACGCTCACGACGGACGAACGAAGGAAATCACGGACACGGGAACGGAAACGTACTAATAAAGCGTAAACAGGACGGACGATCGAAGGCGTAAAGACCATCTCACAGGCGGCCCATTGGCTAACGCAGGGTTTAGACGGAACCTCCAGACACAATGGGTATCAGATCAAGGCGGAAGCGGTCTCGCTCGACGGCACCGCCGCCATCGCCACGGGCACTGCCGCCGCCGCCATCGCCACGGGCACTGCCGCCGCCTTCTTCCTCCATGCCTAGTCGTCGGACTCGTGCCAGGTAAGTCTCCAACGTCATTGCCGTCAACCATCGCAAAACCTTCGCTCTTCCTTCTCCGCTGATCCGTTGCGCTCGTGCACACAACACAGGAGGTCTTCCGCTTCTCCTCGTCGGGGCGACACGGCGGCGTTAGAGGGAGGACTCACCGACGACCTCCTCGTCGAGATCCTCTCGCGCGTCCCCGCCAAATCGATCTGCCGCTTCAAGTGCGTCTCCAACCACTGGCTGAGCCTCATCGACCACCCCGACCACCGCAAGAGGCTGCCCCAACCCCTCGCCGGCTTCTTCTACAACTCCACCAGCAACAACCGGTTCCCGAGAACGGCTCTCCACTTCGTCAATGCCTCCGGGAGCGGCTACCCTATGTTCTACCCCTCTTTCGCCTTCCTGCCGGACTACCGGCGCCTCGATCTGATAGACTGCTGCAACGGCCTCCTTCTCTGCTACTGGGACGACGCCGATACCACCCGACGCGACGACTCATACATCGTGTGCAATCCCGCCACACAGCAGTGGATGGCGTTACCGTACCTGGACCTCAGCGAGGCCGGCGGCGGCTGCATTGTGGGCACGTCGCGTTTGGGTTTCGAACCGGCCGTATCTTCGCACTTCCATGTGTTCCTGTTGATGGAGGATGCACGCAGCCGCAACCTCACCGGAGTGTACGTGTACTCGTCGGAGACTGGGACATGGATCTACAAGGAGAAGGGATGGAACCAAGACGTTAGGCTCGTCGAAACTCGGTCAGCGACCGTCTTTCTTAATGGTTGTCTGCATTTTCGCACTCAACACGTTTGGGAGCAAGCTTGCTTGGCCGCGGTGGACACCAAGGGAGGAACATGGTCGAGCTTCGAGACCCCTTGTGATGTGTATAACAGTCAGTGCCATGGTTTCATTCAGCAGTTACACGGCCACTTGAACTATGTCAGTTTGACTATTGATGGTGATTGTGATGAGCTCTATCTAAAAATTTACGCCCTTGAGGACTACGCCAACAAAAGATGGACACTGAAGCATAGAATTAATGTTGACGATGACCCCGACAACACGTTTGGGGGGACAACCCAAGAGTACTTTGATTGGATCGCGATTCATCCAGATCTTAACTTGATCTTCTTCGTTCGCGGGCCAGAGAAAAAAGTATCAAATTACAGTATTGATCTTCGAACCGCGTGGGAGATCCACACACTGAAAGAGGGTCATCCACCATATCTGCCATACGTGCCGTTGTACTCAGAGTTAGAATCTTTGCACAAGTGAAATCAATATGACATGAGACCGCAGGTGCCTTTTATATGAGGTGAATCTTTGGCTGATTATCTCTTCCAATAGTGATTTGAATTTCAACTGAATTTTATCACATCTTCACTTCTTTTCCTCATGTAAACGGTACCGTGATATCAATACTACCTCCACATGTTCCGTTAAATTCGTCCAGTGTTTGAGCGAAGCTGCAATGATAATTTAGTAAAAGAAAGCCATGCTGATTATCATGTAGCTTACACTTGCATCTTCAGTTTGCACTTATGTAAAAGTATAAGCATCTTACTGACAGAGACATAGTAAAGAAAATTGTGTGAAGTCATTTTTATTCACAACTATATGTTTTTCTTATTGCAAAAACTTTGGATGAATCATGATACTAGCGTAATATCATCTACATGTGCTTAGACCATATCAATCATTCTTTCGTGAACCAACTATTTTTTACAAACATGACATTACTTCCGAGTGTTGGGAAGACATCCTCTCTTTTTTGTAGGATTTGTTCAGGTTGGTGGTTTAAGAAAACATTATGATCTTACTACTCCGATCCCTCCGATCGGAAATAACTATCAGCAATTTTGTACTAGCTTAGTACAAAGTTTGTACTAAGTGTCCGATAGTTATTTCCGATCGGAGGAAGTAGTATAATGATGAGAAAATATGTAGCAGTTGGGTTACAAACTTTTTTGCACAATGAAGCTGCACGTCGCTCCACTCCTTTGAATGTTTACAACGGTTCTTCAGATTTCGGATGCTCTATATTGCTACAATGGAATGGCCAAATAACCGTTTTTCTTAATGAAAAACACCTAGGATGGATAATTGTGCTAACATTATGGACATGTTTGGTAGCCCGGTTGGCTTATCTCATCTCAGCCTAGCTGAGTTCAGCTATGCCCATTACAGCCAAGTGTGTTTGTTGTGTTGTGTTTGGTAGGTTGTATGACCTTGGCTCAGCTCAGATGAGATGGTGTTTGGTAGACTTGTATGACTTGAGCCATGCCACAGAAAATTAAAAAGCAATCAGGTCCTTAAATATAAACTAAAATGCAATCGAGTCCCTACATGCAAAAATCTAAAATCAGTCGGGTCCCTATGGAGCTCCGGCTCTTGCTCCGGCACGCCGCCGGCGAGACGAGCGAGACGCCGGCAAGAAGAGCGGCCGCCACCCTCCAGCGCCACACGCCGAGCACGCCGGCAAGAAGAGCGGCCGCCGGCGAGACGAGCGCCTGCTGGGAGTCCACGCGAGGTCGACGACGCCGTCGGGCGCCACACGCCGAGCACGCCACCAGCAAAGCCACCAAGCGCCTCTGCCGCTCCGCGCGAGGTCGACGACGCCGTCGGGAGCCTTGCCTGTGCTCGCGGGCCATCGGGAGAGGGCCGCCCGGATCCCCTCGTCAACCACATCTGCGGGAGATCCCGCCGCCAGATCCCGTCTGCGGCTGTCTACGGCGGTCGGCGGCGGCTACGGCGGTTGGCGGCGGCGTCTGTGGCGGCGGTGGTGGGCTGTGGGCGGCGGTCTGGGGGGCGGCGGTGAGAGCAAGAGAGTGAGAGAGAAGAATGAGGGGAAGAGAGAGCAGGGACGGGGACTCTTGGGGGGAGGGGGGGGGGGCGGCGGGCCCACGCGGTGGGCGGCCTCGCGGGGCGAACTCAGCCGGGCTGAGTTGAGAGGCTCGATTTGAGCTTCTCTACTCAGCCTGGCTGAGACATCTTTTCGGGCCGAGGTGGGCAGTGCCTGGTTGGGCCGACCCGATCTAACAAACACCAAAACTTAGAAAAATCTGGGGTGAGATGGAATAATCTGAGTCCAGCCGGTCTACCAAACACACCCTATATGATCTTCTGTGCGTAGACCATACAGTATTAATCATTTTTTCGTGAGCCAACTTCTTTTTTCCAAGCACGACATCACTTCAAAGTGTTAAGAAGACATCCTCTTTGTTTGTAGGTTTTGTTCGGGTTGGTCTATTAAGAAAACTCTGTAATCTTGCTTGTGTAGTGCTCAGAAGATACTTGTATGTAACAGTGGCAGTTGGGTTACAAACTTTTTTGCACGATAATAGAACTGCACGTCGCTCGAATCGTCCTATATATGCAAGTATACACCGGTTCTTCAGATTTCTGATGCTCTATATTGCTACAATGGAGCGGCCAAATAACTTCCATTCGTGAAATGGTATTTGTGGTCCACAAGAAATACATAGGATTAAGATACTTTCAACCTAGAGCCGTGCTGAGCATCCTCTGGGACCCCGATCCCTCGCATGGAGCACTTGACACGTACGTAATCCGTCGTTTCGTTCCCTGCGTTCGATCGCTCCCGTCCCTAGCTTCGGGAGACGCTAGCTCATGTAAGCTAAGGTAGGCCCTTTCTTACACGGGCCGATCGAGGGCAGGAGACGCTCCGCTTTCGCCTGCACGCCATGACGCCAAGCCGCCGCCGCCGACTAGCTCTTTCCTTTTTCCCGCGGAACAACCGTCGTACTCCAACCCCGCAAAAACCTATATAACCGCCCACCTCGGCACCAATCTCCTCCACCCTCACGTCCCGCTTCTCGATTCCAGCCAAACCGCCCTAGGGTTTCGAGGCTGTACCACGATGTCGTCCATGAAGCCCAACGACAAGGCGGCGTTTCGGCGCGACCTCTACAAGTCCTCCGTCGGCGCGGACGACGGCCGGCTACGCCGAGTCGAGATCACGGTGGATATCGGGAAGGCCGGCCGCAATGCTCAGCTCGAGAAGAGGCGCCGCGGCGGGCTACCTGCAGCCTCCGCCGCGGTGAGCCACTCCTCGGCGCCGCAGCACAAGGTTTGCTCTCGGAAAATCTGGTCTGTTTGCCGGGGTCAGGTGGGGGATTCTCGATTTGACTGTTTCGTATCTGTGTTCGCGTGCAGCTCGAGGGTTTGCCCGCCATGGTGCAGGCTGTGTACTCGGACGATGTGGCCGTGCAGCTGGAGGTCATCACGCAGTTCCGAAAGCTCCTCTCCATCGGTAAGGCTTTACTTGCATCAACCTCACGTCTGTAGATAGTATTTGCGTTTGTTTGAGTATGAGTATATGGGATGAAATTGAGATGACCATGGTTGGGGCGGAATCACGACAAACCTGTATGAGTCTTAGTTTACTTTGGTAGCGAGATCAAGTGCCTCCGCGTGTTCTGTTCTGAGATTTAAAATTCACGGAGTAGGTTAATTTAATTTATATCTTTTAAAGCTTCGATTCTGCAATTGTTGATCTAGGAAATACTTGTTTCAGTAATCCTGCGACAGTTCAAATTTCGATAATTAGGAAGACATCGCATGCTTCTTTCGTTGTGTACACCATCTGTTAAACATGCAACAGTAAATTAACTTCAGCTTGGTTCATGGAATTTTTTTGGACAAAGTCTGATGGTCAGTTGTTCCATTGATCAATTGCTTCAGTGTCAAAATTGTAAAGGTTTTACTTACTGATATGTGTTGCTGAATGTTTGTAGAGCGGAGCCCTCCAATTGACGAAGTGATCAGCACAGGCGTTGTTCCTCGCTTCATTGTGTTCCTTACACGTGAGGACTGTACCCAACTCCAGGTGAGAACAATCTGAATGACAAGTTAGGTTAATTTGGCTAGCTGTAGTTACATTCAATCACCCACATTAACAAAAATAACTCCGGTTTGCTTGTTACAGTTTGAGGCTGCATGGGCACTCACCAACATTGCATCAGGCACATCAGATAACACCAGAGTGGTGGTTGAGGCCGGTGCTGTGCCCATCTTTATCAAGCTACTCAGCTCCCCGAGTGAGGATGTCCGCGAGCAGGTATAAGAGCGAATCACGGAAGAATCGTCTTTACTTTGAGAGACCTTACTGCATGATGTTTATGTTGGTATATTCCCTGTTTGTATTTTCAGGCTGTATGGGCTCTGGGGAATGTCGCTGGTGACTCTGCAAAGCACCGTGACCTGGTGCTTGGATGTGGTGGACTATTACCATTGTTGCAGCTGCTCAATGAGCAAGCCAAGCTCTCGATGCTCAGGAATGCCACATGGACCCTCTCCAACTTCTGCCGTGGGAAACCACAACCAAACTTTGAGCAGGTTTAATTCTGGGCTGGTGTTCCATTGATTCAACTTGCTGCAAATATCGATTATTACGATGATTTGGTTAATCAACTTGTCCCTGAGCAGGTCAAACCGGCTCTCCCAGCACTGCAGCGCCTCATCCACTCTTTGGACGAGGAGGTCCTCACTGATGCCTGCTGGGCTCTCTCATATCTTTCTGATCGAACTGACGACAAGATCCAGTCTGTGATTGAATCTGGTGTGCTCCCTAGGCTTGTGGAGCTTCTGACGTAAGATCATTTTTCCTTTCACGCCCTTTCAGCTATCAGAACGCCCATTCACAGATGGTGCAAGTGCTAACTCCTATTATTTGATATAGGCACCCTTCGGATTCTGTGCTCATTCCAGCTCTGCGTACGGTGGGTAATATTGTTACTGGTGATGATTTGCAGACTCAGGTAAAGCTCATGTCAGTTATATTATTTATATGCCCAGATTGTTACTTCAAACAGTGAAAACTGTAATTCTGGGTTGTTGCAAACTTGCAATGGTTAGTTAGCAGTTTCTTGGGAATTTAACCATGTGTGCTTGATATCTCTTTTGCAATGTTTAATTATGATGAAGCTTATATTGGTTGGTTATTCTAGCGGTGTACATGATATTTGCTGTGGATGGCTGTAGATTATCATTATAGTGTTGAACAGCGGTGTTATAATTCATGGAATGCATGGGCCTCTTTGTTGTTACAGCTGCACTTTTTGCTTGCAGATTATATCATTTGAATTCTGCTATGTCTATCAACACAACAAGATTATCGCAAGATAATCCTCAGAATTTATTATAAAGACATTCATGCAGTACTGTTGTGCAGTTTATATCATTTTAAGTTGTAGTAGCTGTTTGCATACCAACTAAGTTTGTGGTACTTATTCATATTCGGTGTTTCCCTTTACCTGAGATCTGCTATCTGTATGTCTTTAATATTTATCCTTTGCTGCAGTGTGTCATTGATCATCAAGCACTTCCCTGCCTCTTGAACGTCCTGACCACCAATCACAGGAAAAGCATCAAGAAAGAAGCATGCTGGACAATTTCAAACATCACAGCTGGTAACCAGGACCATATTCAGGTTGGCGCTCGCGGAATTTTGAATTTGTATGTTGCTTTGTAAAGGGGCCACCCTTCTAATATTTTTTTGTTTGTCTATAGGCTGTGATCAACGCAAACATAGTTGGGCCTCTACTACATCTTCTGCAAGGTGCTGAATTCGACATCAAGAAGGAGGCAGCTTGGGCAATTTCAAATGCCACTTCTGGTGGAACACATGATCAGATTAAGTACGCGGCATCTATATTTTGCGTGTTTTTCTTATTTGTTATTGCTGTTAGTTTGTGTTTTCATGTTGATATTCTAATAACATTGGCATCTACATGAAATGTTGAGCAGGTTCCTTGTTGCTCAGGGTTGCATCAAGCCGCTCTGTGATCTGCTGATTTGCTCGGATCCCAGAATCGTAACAGTTTGCTTGGAAGGCCTTGAGAACATCTTGAAGGTCGGGGAGGCAGAAAAAAACCTTGGGGCTGGGGATGTCAACAACTACACGCAGATGCTTGATGATGCTGATGGGCTTGAAAAGATTGAGAACCTCCAGAACCATGACAACACTGAGATATACGAGAAGGCGGTTAAGCTGATTGAGTCCTACTGGTTGGAGGAGGAAGATGATGCCATGCCTTCTAGTGAGAACCCCCAGAACGGCTTCAACTTTGGGAATCAGCAGAACTCGGTTCCATTTGGTGGGTTCAAATTTGGCTGAAGGTACTGTATGACCTCTTGAACAGCTAAAGTGAACTTGTTTATTTGTGTTTCATAGGGTCTGTCTTTGAGTTTTGGTGTTTCCTGATGTTACATTACTCGTGCAGATACCTGGTTGGAACGGTGTACCGTAGCTACTTATTTGGGACTTGTCAGAATTGGGGGAGTCTTGTCGTTTGAGTCATGGCTGGGTCCTGTCGGTCTGGTCTCAAAGCAGTCTTCATGTCAGTCTAAGCAGGGTCAGTCCTTTGCGCTGCATAAAAGTGGTGCAGTTTGTCCTAGTCCTCTTCCGCGTCTTTAGCTCGCCTTGCAAAATTGGAGATGGCGCTCAATGTATAAAAATTACTAGCTAAATGTCCAGTGATTTTCCATGGCCGCCTCAAATTGTTGTTGCGGTATGTGTCAATATAATGCGCATTATATTCATATGTATAGAAAACTATCGCTACTATATAATAATTGAAAAAACAATATGATTCTACCTTTCTTAAAATGCAATTCAGTAAAGAAACTATAACTTAACATCAAATGGTTGAGTAAGATTTCACTCCATCGTATCATGTAAACTATAACTTTGTATCTCTCTTTCTCTTAATTTTTATCATCTTATTTCTATATTTCAGTGTAAAAATAAACTAAAACTAATAGTTATACATAGTGCGCCTGCCACAAAATATAACATTTGAAGGAGCAAAGATCTTATGTGCGTGTCACGCTTCGAATTGATTTACCACTGTACGTTGACATTAGCACACCGCATGGCAATGGCTGTGCCTTTTTCTCGGTAGCAGTGACCATCCTTATGTATTGTTGATCTGTCTGATCTTTCCTGCTAATTAGTCCTCCATGTTCTTAATAAGTCTGATCCTAGTTTCCTTTCATCCTGCCTGCGTGCACTTTTCTATTGCCATGTCTGTGTCAAGACTCTGTGTTGAGCGTCCTCTCCTGTCCTGTAGATGTTGGAGCTCCGATCTGCTGCTGATCTCTACTGTCTTTTACATAACTGAAAATGCTTTTAACATAAGCTGGGCCCATAGAGGGTATTTTCTCGAAAAATATGAAGTGCAAATTGTTAAAATAGAAGAGAAAAATTACATTGCAGATTCGTCCAAGAAGTCCCCCTCACGTTTCTGCATAAACGAAATGAAAATGGCTTGTTTCCTGCATGGCAGTGCCACTCTTATGTGATGCAAAGTATTGATCGATCCGATCTTTGCGGCAAATTAATTTCAAGTAATCTGAGTGTAGAATTTTTTTAAAGAATTATTTCCTCCGTCCCAAAATTTAAAACTTAACTTGCTCTAGATAGATATATGTACATCCGCTCCTAGTAAAAGTTGAGTCACTTAATTAGATGGAGGGAGAGATTCAAGAAATCTAATGAAACTCTAGGTGAAGCAAAATGATAATCAATCAAAACCTTTCCCCCTTCTTCACTGAACCTAGGGGTATAAATGGATCGAATCGAGTAATGCTTTCCCATATCCCTTATCATATTTTTTCGCCGGATTTGGATCGGAGCAGATAATGAATGAATGCGGATTCAAATGCATAATATATCGGACCGTGGAGTTGGATAGGAAATGGAGCGAATTCGGATAGAAAGTGAACAAATATTATTAGATAAATACGTGCAATAAGACATATTTTCACCATTCCAAACAATATGAACACAAAATTATTTAGAGTGAAAAATTGCTCAAAATTTCACCTATGTGAAGATCATAGCACTTAATAGCATTACACCAAGATGAAGGCCGTACTTTAAACAAATTAAGAATGGTTCGGTTGAGGTAATTATGTGATTGCTAGGATTATATATTCTACATAATGATGGCAACTTTAGGCTCATCTAATCGGATTATCTAATTGAGAAGGTCAGATAATCTGTGAAAAATAGCAGATAATCCATATTAAAAGGATAATAGCAATATCATATCAACTATCATATTCGTTAGATAATAATAATACAATAGCGAATCTCTTCTTAATTATTAATAGAGTAGGGCAATTCTTTTGCCCTATTTAAAAAAAAGAAAAAAGGTTCATTTATTTTTTGAACAGAAAACTTGACACAAAAACCTATTTACAGAAATGATTTTTTTGAGACAATTTACTGAAACTAAATGAAAATATCTAATTTTACTTTTTTTACGGTAAAATATCTTCTTTTCTTAAAGTTGTGGATCGAGTTGTGACTTTGTGACGAGATTCAGCCCAGTACCTATCTGATTGACGGCCCATTCTCTAGCGTAGAAATGAAGAGACTCCCAATCCCGTAGGTTTCCATTCTCACCGGGGCTGATTTTGTTTGCGGTCACCGAGTTCCTTGCCACAGGCTCACAGTTACCTTTGTTGTTTGTAATAGACGCCATTTGAAAAGTTGGGTAGATAATTCCTCAGAAGGCCCATTCTGAATGAAATGAGGGCAAACCAAATATTGTCGTGACTTCTCCCATTTTGGGCCCATTGTGGTCCCGCATGTCAGTATTTCTCCGTTATGTGCTGAGCCAGTGGGTCCTGCTTGTCAGGAGTCTCCGTTATGTTGCCTCGTTAGTTGACAGTCTGTCAACTCCACCTGCAACTTTCAGTACGAACAAATCCCCTTTCTTGTCCTTCCAACCCTAGACCCCCCCTAGGTCGGTGTCGAATTCCGGCGACGGCGCATATCTACCAGCAGGAAACGAGAGGCACCATCGCCGCCAGGAGCGGCGATTGCTGGAGCTGCTAGACAGGAAAGCAGCCAGAGATCTTGCAACAAGCCAGCAGCGGGTAGCAGCGAGAAGCAGAAAGCTTGCCCGACGGCGGTGGCGCCGCCGACCAAGCGAAGAGCTGGCCCGGCGGTGGCGCCGCCGACCAAGAGCAATTGGAGCGGTAGCCCTCTGGCGTCGCTGGCGCGGCGCCGCCTGCAGATTGGAGGAAAAGAATAAATCCCAAAGATGAACAGAATTGGGCCTTCTACTGTCAGTGTGAGCGCCAGAAAGCAGAGGTGAATATTTCAAATCCCTCTCTTACATCCCGATAGCACTAAGATGTTTTATGGAACGACAGGAGTAACTGTCAGTATCTAAACAATTGTAGAGAAGAAACTGACTGATTTTTGTCATATGTTTACAGAAATTGTGGTATTATTTTGTATGCAAGTAATCATCAATCTCTATCAAACCAACCAACATGCAAACCCAGAATTTTTATCTTATGGAAGTCATCTCAAATTATGTTGAGATCTGAAGGCTCTAATTTATCCAAAAGCAGAAAACATACTTTTTGTCTTATGTTTTCCCAAATTGTGGTATGATTAGAGAGAAGCAACTAATTTTTATCTTTTGTTTCCCAATATTTGTGAGACAGCGATGATTCAGAGAACACATACAAAATAAATGTCCGAGTGCATCAGTACATTGCTAGATTAGATTATGGCTTGGAGAGGTATGTGGCTTTGCAGTCTGTGCAAATAAATGTGAATTGCAGTGAGATTGTGTCAGTTTTGCAGCTTGTTGATATTCTTCACGCTAGGATTCCTTGGGGATCCAAACAGAAGGCTAAGTTTGTGTGGATGAACATGAATCAGGTGTACGAACAACTTGAGCACTCCCATCAGCTGTTGCAGATTTGGGAGAAGTATAATGGTACTCGTCAGTTGGATCTCTTTGTTATGGTAGATGATGTTGATGCACCAGAAGCACAGTTAGGTGCCAAAGGTGTTGATCCAGATGGTGGTGCTCCCAGTGGTATGGATGCTTGTAAACTAGCAGCTACTGACCATTCACAACTGTATCTAATTGCTTTGCAAGTGAATTCTTACACTGCAGTACTAGATGATGCCAAGAATTTACTGTGCAGAACGATCATATGGAAATAATGGTAGATCCCAAGATAGTTACTGTTAACCAGATTCTTGAGCAGCTAAAGCAGAGATGTCCTTGGGGCCCTAATCAGCAGGCATATTTACGTTGGTGGCACTTTAAGAAGAGGGATTTCATCAAAATTGTAAAAGATAACGATCTCATGCAGGTTTTTTGAAGGAAGAAATTGAGTAAGAAGGTATTTTTTGTTGTTGCAATTTCAGAAATGGTTGGAGATGATGAGACTGCTGTAGAGCTGTCATCTTGAAGTTTTGAGCTTCCCGCTTTATAGGTGCTGATATGTTACAGTGAGAAGTAAAACCCAATTCTGATCACTATTTGATTCATCTCCTTCATTCTGCATCACTCTGTAAATGTTTGTGAGTGTGCTGTAGCTGCTCCATGCAATAAGCTGTTGTATCTTAGAAAATGTTGTATCTCATATTGTCTGCCTCAAACTTCTTCTGAAAACTAGTGTCAATTTATAATTTTATTGTAGAACTATGTTGAGAGAATGTAATAAATTCATTTCTGGGATATTGAGATGTTGTAATATATTGACTGCTGAAATAATAAGCGTTGTTTACATCACTTGTTATATTATATTACAAACAAATCATGTCGTGTATCTACATGCCTTATACTGTGTAGATTCACATTTATAAAATACATTTCAAATTTTGAAGAGTAAAACTATGCATAATTGAAATATTAAAAACTAAAAATTAAAAATTACAAAAAATACCAACTAGTAGGGGACAGTCATTGTTCTGCATAATTTACCAGATTTATCCAAACTCAATTGCCAACTTATGTGTTGTTTTCCTTTTGAAAGCGTATAAATTATTTATTTCCACTGAGGCATGGGTAGTAGGCAGAACAAGATATTTATGTTCAAACTGACCGTTGAGTCACTACCTCGCACGCTGGCTCTGCCACTTCTCTCTCCTTCCTCTAGTTCTACCCCTCCCTCTCTCCTTCCTTCACCATGCCGTCTTGTAATGATGGCGACGATACAAGCTACGACAGCGGCAGCCTTCTCTCTGATTTCGACTACTGCCGGACCAATGTGAGTTCCTTTTATTTGACGTGTTGGTTTATGGGGTTAGGAATTTAGGTTTAGGTTTTGTTTTAGGTGCCACAGACCATCTACGACCCAGATTGGGATGGTTTGGCGATCGAGAGGGAGGCACCATGTGACCATGGGTTGAAACTAAGGAAATTTGTTGCCTTCGAAGGCACTAACACAGGAAAAAGGTTTATAGGATGCGCAAAGGAGGTTTGGATTATTTATATTGCAAAATGAATGTTTGAATAGCGTTGTTCTCTCTTCATTTCATAGTTTCTTATATTTGCTATACTATGCTGCTGATCATTAGGATGGTCCGATGTGTGGAATAGTGGAGTGGATTGATCCGGAGTGGCCTGACCCACTGAAGAAATGTTTGGTCAAGTTATGGGAGTTGTATAAATTGGAAAGTATTGGGAGAGTTAGTGATGCTTGTGCTGCTGCTGATGAATGTTACAAGCTATCACAGGATAAGAAGGAGCTCGAAGAAATAAACAACAATATGGCCGAAGAACTCCAGAAAACAATGACCGATAGGCAGGTGGCATCCATTTCAAAAAATCTTCTAGATATTCAAATTTTTCTGAAGCTCAAGGCAGAAAAGCAGAGGGACCAGCTGAAGGAGGAGAAAAAAAGGCTGGAGAACTGCATTGCAGATCTCTTGAAGCAAGCAGCAGTTAATAAGGACAAGTTAGATAGATTGAAACAAATTTTAGATGAATAAGTTATGTCTATGTAATTCAGCATTTCAAGTTATCTAAAAGCAATAGCGTACCTACAACAATTGCTTCCATATAATAGAGAGCATTAACGCAATATCATAGTTCGGTTAACATTTCACTACTAGTTCAGATAACATAAGATTCATGCTAGTTAACACAAATTTCAGACATACAGGACGATGAAACGTAGCGCGCAGACTACATCGTATCTCCTCTTACTTGGAGGCAATCTGATCCTGCTGGAGGCGCTCAAACTCATTGATCTTGGCTTTCAGCATGATATTCTCCTTCTTAACAGCCTCGAGCAGACTGGCTGCTTTGCGAGTGCTCTCGGTCATCAGCTTCAAGAGATCTCTGGACTTGTCTCTGGCCTCATAGGCTACCACGGTCCTCTCGCTCTGCTTGATCTGCTCTTTGAGGCCCTTGGTGATTTGCACACGAAGGTCGCTGCACGTGGCATTTAGCTTTAGATTTTCCACCTTCAGCGCCTTGATGGTCAACCTATCCTTGTCCAGCAATATTTTCATTTGCTCTTGCGTCTTCACAAGGTAGTCCATATGCCCCGATAGTAAGCCTTTTGCAGCCATAAGCTTGTCAACCTCATGCACCAAAGTTCGGGATTTCTCCTTCTCCTGATCCAAATGTGAGCCTATGCTACCACAGTGCAGCTCGAGGGAATGTTTCTCGGCCAGTTGGCTCTGTATCTTGACATTCAGTACGACCACATCTGTCTCGATCTTCTCCTTCGCTTCCGGCACCGGAGTTTAGGGCATGCAATAAAAGAAATCAATGCTAATACTGCCTCTGTTCACAAATATATAGTTATTTTTATAGTTTTTAAAGTAAACTAGATACGGTTAACAATGAGTGAATCTATACACTAAATCTATACAGATCTACATGCATAGCACCTAGCCGCATTGCCAAGGGCAGGCTATGAACAATGGTAAACGGGCTTGATCAGGAAGTAGACTAGATGACATGCGATTACCTTGCTTAGTCGGGGAATGGGCTTGATCAGGAAGTCCACTGACGGGTCCATGGTCTTCATGGGCAGCTTCTTATCCGTCGATTTTGGGGGCCTAAAAAATCAAATAGGTTACAAAGTTGGAAAGAACAAACAAACGGAAGATCAAGGCGTTGTTAACCCACCCGGGGGAGACAACGTCTCCCTTGTCCGTTGGTGCGCAGAAAGATAGGACGGCTTCGGCCTGACTGATTAGGCTACTTGCATGGAGATCTACCTGCCGGTGGGTTAACTCCTTCCTCTCTGCCACCCTAGTCTTGACCCCATCGGTCTTCAACGCCGGTTGGGTCCGCTTCTTGGGAGGCATGGCTTCGTCGTAGAATGGAGGGAGGGGCAAGGAAGGCAAGAGGAAGAAGAGAAAGTGGGTTTCTGCAGAATAGTGCTACCCGGTCAAGGACCAGCTTCAGCTGACCACCGTGTCCTTGCCTCCTGGGCACCATCTTGATACGTCTCCAACGTATCCATTATTTTTGATGCTCCATGCTTGTTTTTACACCATTTGCCTTGTGTTTCGTTACACTTCGTGGCGTTTTTATGCGATTTCCGAAACTAACCTACTAACAAGATGCCACAGTGCCAGTTCCCTGTTTTCTGCTGTTTTTGTGTTTCAGAAAAGCTACACGGGAAATATTCTCGGAATTGGACGAAACAAGTTCCAGAAGTCTTATTTTTCCTGGACGAAGGACGAGGACCAAACGGGAGCCGGAGAGGGGCCAGAGGCTGGCCACACCATGGGGGGGCGCGGCCCAGGCCCTGGGCGCGCCCACCTATGGTGTGGAGCCCCTGGTCCACCTATAAGAAGCCTCCCGACGGAAAACCCTAGAACAATCGGCGTTTTTCCCAGAACAGTTTTGCAGCGCCGCCGCCGTCGAAGACAAATGTCGGGGGACAGAAGTCTCTGTTCCGGCACCCTGCCGGGACAGGGAAGTGCCCCCGGAGCCATCTACATCGGTCTCCATCACCGTCTCCGCCGTCTCCATTGACCTCACCGCCATCTCCATCAACCTTGCTGTCTCCTATGATGAGGAGGGAGTAGTTCTCCCCCGGGGCTGAGGGCTCTACCGGTAGCTATGTGGTTCACCTCTCGCTCCCATGATGTGATCTTTATGTGATCGTGAGCTTTGTATCTAGTTGAATTGGTAGATGTTATTATTCAGATATTATGCTACTCCTATGCTTTATTATTGTACTCTCCGGAGATACCTCGTATCATGGTGTAAAGGTGACTAGTGTGTGCATCATGTGTATCTTTTTGGTTAATGTCTCTATAAAATGTTGGTGTTTGTTGGAACCATCTAGTGCATTCATGGTGATAGTGTGGGACAATCTAGTTTGGGTACATACGGACTTTGAGGAGTGCTTCGTAGCCCTACGCATGATTAGTGTATGTTTTCCATTGGAGAATTGTTTTGAGTTGCATATTGATGATAGTATCTATTGGTTCAATTATGTTATATTTGTTGGGAGTGTGTCCACTAGTGAAAGTATGATCCCTAGGCCTTGTTTCCAAGCTTTGCACACCGTTTACTTCCTGTTTTGTTACATGTTTGCTTGCTGCCATTTTTATTTCAGATTGCGTTTACTACTTATAATCATCACAACTACTTGTATTTCACTATCTCTTCGCTGAACTAGTGCACCTATACATCTGACAAGTGTATTGGGTGTATTGGGGACACAAGAGACTTTCTGTATCATAATTGCAGGGTTGCTTGAGAGGGATAGCTTTGACCTCTTCCTCCCTGAGTTCGATAAACCTTGGGTGATCCACTTAAGGGAAACTTGCTGCTGCTCTACAAACCTCTACACTTGGAGGCCCAACACTGTCTACAAGAACAGACGCGTGCGTAGACATCACATCTCAAGCAATCTCGGCCGTCCGTTTGAATCTAAGCGTAGCCCTTGGTACCTTGTCGATGAAGGGTCACCGTAGGTACGAACGAATAGGAAGCAGTAGCCCCTTGCTTTTTCACTGCGCACTACCATGATGGGACTAGGCATTGAACTCGATGGGACTCTGCATTTGGTCCCAGCTAAGCGGCGGCACGACGCGCACGCCCAGGCATACATGTACATCTATCTCCTCACCCGGCATGCATCCATGCCCGTGATTTTTTTTGGCCATGCATGACATGGCATTCAAATAGGGAATCTTTGAAATGAAACTAAAATAAAATAGCGATTGTAACTGATACTTGAATTACATATTTTCCACATCAGAGTCATCGAACTCGCCGTCGCTATCTATGTGATAGGTCTTTCGACAGTTGCAGTTGTCGTAGACCTTGACGGAGAACTCATCTACTCCGTTGAACTTGAAGATGAGGATGTACCCGAGTTGTAGATCGTACGCACGGGCAAAGGCACCCCAGCCACGCCCAAGGTACATGTCATCTGCTGCATCCACGTACAGCTGGACGGGCCAAGTACCTCGGGCACAACCAGCTACCCGCAGACCTACTTCGGTAGGTTCATGACCTGCAAGCTATCGCGCAAACTTTAGTGGGAACCGCAGCTGCTCCAAGTTGTGGCGCTCGAACGTGATCCGGGCGAATTCGAACCCTGGCAGGAATCGCGCCTGTCTCTGAGATGACAGCTCAGACGAGGGCTCGGGTGACGAATCCCTAGACATGTCAATAGACATGTCAAGAGACGATGGCTCAGCCGCCGACCCACGTCCTCCTCGACGACCACCACCGCGCCCGCGCCTAGCACGACCGCCGCCGCGGCCTCCTCCACGCCCGCTGTGGCTACCACGACCGCCCCCACGTCCTCGACCTCTCAGAAGCCTCCCCATCCACGGCGGTGACAGGAAGAAGAAGAGGTAGAAGAAGAAGGATAGTTGATTGACTGGCTGGCTCGGGAGGCTGCTGCGGGTGGCCCGGCTGCTGCGCATTTTGTAGGCCAGGAACCGCCAATTAATCAAGCCACAATGACTTCTCCAATTTCCCAGGCGTGAAATTAATCAAGTATGAATGGCCATGCGCAGGCCCACTTGCGAGAAGTCAAAGGATCGCCGCGTTACACGTAACAAAGTGTAACATGCTAGGCACAAAACAACGGGGCACAAACCGGAACGGGCTCCTCTGACTTAGTGTGGTCTGACTTTGTGTCACTGGTAAGTAGGGCCCACCACACGTGGGGCCTACTGTCAGTGACCCAAAGTCAAAAAAGTTAGGGTGTGGAAGTTAGAGGATCCACGGCGTATTTTTTAAATAAAGTCTTTTTGAAGGACCCACACATCTGTTTTGACACCTCCGGCCACTAGAAAAAAATGGAAAATGCAGCGTTTTTCTATTTTTTATGATTTTTCCTGCTTGGAACCACCTCTTTGTGAAAGATTCCACATGTGAACCCTTGGGATGCCATGTTTTGTATTTTTCCTAGGTGATGCATCACTCACTATGACTCCATGCACAGTTTTTCCATTTTTTTGATTTTTTCTGAATTCCCTAGGCCCCCCTTCCAGATCTAGGTCAAACTCGCGGTGCCATCGATGTCTGCCAGGTGGGGTGGGAACCAAGGTTTGGTCTTGGTTCTAGGGTCCCACACCCCCAGGGGACCTCCATGTATTTTTTTCCCCAATTTTTCTGGTGTACATTTCTTGTAGGCCCAGTGCAAAATTGGATTAAAATGGATTTAGGGCAAAAATAATGCATTATATGGCAGCAGGCCGAGATAATTCCTAACCACCTGGATGTGGCACCCCTGGTAGGTCCCCCACCCATGAAAATTAGAATGGTGATGTTTTGCACACTGCCCTTGGTGGCCCCTTTACAAAAAGACACCTGTTTTGACCCCTCCAGCCACCTGAAAAATGGGAAATGCATTTTTATGTGGAAACTAAAAAAACACTAGTTGCAAAAGTTGTTAGGAATGCAAAGATGCACATCTCCACCAAAAATGGGACCATGGTTCCATAGTTTGCTGTGGAACTTGCACAAACCATGGTCACCTGGCAAGGAAGACCAAGAGAACTCCTGCTTGGAAGCACCTCTTTGTGAAAGAGTCCACATGTGAACCCTTGGGATGCCATGTTTGGTATTTTTCCTAGGTGATTCATCACTCACCATGACTCCATGCACTATTTTTCCATTTTTTTTTTGATTTTTTCTGAATTTCCTAGGCCCCCTTCCAGATCTAGGTCAAACTCGCGATGCCATCGATGTCTGCCAGGTGGGGTGGGAACCAAGATTTGGTCTTGGTTCTAGGGTCCCACACCCCCAGGGGACCTCCATGTATTTTTTTTCCCAATTTTTCTGGTGTGCATTTCTTGTAGCCCCAGTGCAAAATTGGATTAAAATGGATTTAGGGCAAAAATAATTCATTATATGGCAGCAGGCCAAGATAATTCCTAACCTCCTGGATGTGGCACCCCTGGTAGGTCCCCCACCTATGAAAATTAGAGTGGTGGTGTTTTGCACACTGCCCTTGGTGGGCCCTTCACAAAAAACACATTTTTTTACCCCTCCGGCCACCTGAAAAATGGGAAATGCATTTTTTATGTGGAAACTGAAAAACACTAGTTGCAAAAGTTGTTGGGAATGCAAAGATGCACATCTCCACCAAAAATGGGACCATGGTTCCATAGTTTGCACATCATTTCCGTAAACGATGTTATTTAGCTCCCAAGGTGCTAGGTCAAGAGCCCCCCTTTTATACCCCTAACGATGGGACCTACATGAATTATTTCATGAATGAGATATATGTCCTATCTCTCAAATTCTATAACCAGACATGTATAAGTTATTACCATCATCTGTCAGCGCCGGTCCTAGATGGGTGTGGTACTGGTAAGTCCTGGGACTGTGCCCAATCACACAGTTCTCATTATCGGAGGGACAGTCATAGCATGCTTCATGATGTTGCATTGTAACCTGTAATTGTGTGAGGGACAGTTCATTATCATTTCAAAATAGGAACATGACAATATAACCAATAGCATTACATAGCTTCCAATAGCAATTTAAAAGCTCCACCAAGATCATGTCCTAACTATGTATAATCATTAGAATCCGACCTCATTGGAAAGACCTAAAAGCATGCCAATTTTGTGAAGAGTTTGCCTATGAATCCTTGGCATGCCATGTTTGGTATTTTTCGAAGGTACTACATCACATACAATGACTCCATGCATTGGTTTTCCAATTTTTCGATTTTATTTGTATTTCTTTTGCTCACTTTAGAAATCTAGGTCAAACTCACGGTGCCGTAAGCCCTAAACCCCATAACCCATCACATCTATTTACTTCTTATAAATAATCAATTATAAATCACCAAAAAGCATGATGTAGCTTGCAATGTTTGATATAGAAATAACCAATAGCATGGCTAAGCTTTCAATTATAATATGTAAACTAGAACATGATTTTAAACCGAATAGCTTTACATAGCTTCCAATAGCAATTAAAACGCTCCACCACGAGCATGTCCTAACTATGTATGATCATTGGAAACTGACCTCTGATGCCGAGTAAATGACCGGCCAGTTGGGAACCCCAAGAGGAAGGTGTGTTGAATATAGCAGCAAGATTTTCCCATAGTAAGAAACCAAGGTTTATCGTTCAGGAGAGGAAGGAGCCAATACGACAGAAGGTGATGCCCGCTAGCTTGCGACAGCTACATACAATTTATAGGGCGCCTCATCCGAGCTTTGCTTCGCAAGCGGCAACGTGGAACCTGCACACAACACAACCAAATACTTTGTTCCCAACTGACGATGAGGTTGTCAATCTCACCGGTTTGCTTGAAACAAAGGGTATGAGCGTATCGAGTGGAAAATAGTGATAGTATGCGAGTAAAGTAAATAGTGCGAGTAAAGTAAACAGGTGATAGCAATATAAAGGAAATAGGACTGGGGTCCACAGTTCACTAGTGGTGTCTCTCCATAAGATAAAATAATGCAAGTTGGGTAAACAAATTATAGTTGGGCAATTGATAGAATAAAGACAACGTGCATATGATGAGAGGATCACTATGAGATTTACTCTGGGCATTACAACAAGATATATAGACCGCCATCCAACTACATCTATGACTAATAATCTACTTGTGGCGAATCAATCCGAGAACTCCACAAGTATTAAGTTGCGAATAACAGATAATTGCATTAAACAAAGCATATGCCCTCGAGCATATGAATGTTGTTTTCCCCATAGTAGCAACAGCACATCTACAACCTTAGAGGTTTTTGTCACTCCCCCAGATTAAATAGAGGCATGAACCCACTATCGAGCATAAATACCCCCTCTTGGAGTCACTAGCAACTACTTGGCCAAGATAGCTACTAACAACGGAGAGCATGCAAGATCATAAACAACATAGAGATAACATAAGATAAATTTCAGTACATCAACTCAAGCATAACACCAATATTCATCGGATCCCAACAAACCAAACATGTAGAATTACATAACGGTGGTCTCAATCATGTAAGGTAGCTCATGAGATCTAAACATGAAGCACATGGTGGAGAAAACAACTATCTAGCTACTACTATGGACCCATAGTCCAAGGTAGACTACTCACTCATCGCTCCGAAGGCAAGCATGGCGATGAAGAAGACCTCCGGTGGTGATTCCCCTCTCCGGCAGGGTGCCAGGAAGAGCTTCTGGACCCTCCCGATCTTCGGGTCGACGGCGGCGGCGGATCGCGATGTGTTCTGGAAAAGTGATCGGGTCTTTAGGTTTTTCCCGTCGGGGGGTCTTTATAGGCGAAGGGGCATCGTCAGGAGTGGACCGAGGTGGTCTCACACATAGGGGGGCGTGGCCTACCCCTGGGCCGCGCCGCCCTGGTGTGTGGGGCCCTCGTGGCCCCACTCTATCTCCTCTTCGGTTCTCTGGAAGCTTCGGTGAAATTCTGGGCGACTGGCTTTGGTTTCGTCCAATTCCGAGAATATTTCCTGTGTAGCTTTTCTGAAACACAAAAACAACAGAAAACAGGGAACTGGCACTGTGGCGACTTGTTAATAGGTTAGTTCCGGAAAATGCATAAAATTACCACGAAGTGTAACAAAATACTAAGCAAATGGTGTAAAAACAAGCATGGAGCATCAAAAATTATGGATACGTTGGAGACGTATCAACCTCCATTTCAAAAGCATGTGGAAAAACTAGGTCAATCTCACGGTGCCGTAAGCTCCCAAAAGTATGCCAAATTTGTGAAGAGTGTGCCTATGAATCCTTGGCATGCCCTATTTGCTATTTTTCCAAGATACTACATCACATACCATGACTCCATGCGTTGGTTTTCCAATTATTTGATTTTATTTTTATTTCCTTTGCTCAATTTTGAATTCTAGGTCAAACTCACGGTGCCGTCACCCCATAACCCATCACATCTATTTTCTTCGTCTAAATAACAAATTATAAATCACCAAAAAATATGATGTAGTATGCAATATTTGATATAGATATCACCAAGAGCATGACATAGCTTTCAATTATCATTTAGAATTCATCTCAGCAAGAACATGTCAATATATCCAGTAGCATTGCATAGCTTCCAACAGTGATTTAAAAGCTCCACCAAGAGCATGTCCTAGATTTCCCCTTTTAGCACAATGGAGCTATGTTGTGTCCAAGATACAACACAATTTAAACTGGAATAAGAGCACCCATTCAATCATTTTAAATCTAGCACCATATATTTTGGCAACAAACCGAACCGAACAAAGACTAAAATACAATAGGTAACCAATGTTTTGGCAGGGCATGCAAGTTTGGGCAACATACATAGCAACCATATGGGTCTGATTATAGAACAATCAAGCACGCTCAGTGATGGCGCGGTGATGAATAGTGCCAGAGAACTTGTTGGCGTGTAGTTGATGAAGTAAATGACCGGCCAGTTGGAAACCCCAAGAGCAAGGTGTGATGAATATAGCAGCAAGTTTTTCCCTCAGTAAGAAACCAAGGTTATCAATCCAGTAGGAGGATGAAATACGACTGAAGGTGATGCCCACTAGCTTTGCGACAGCTTCGGACAATTTATAGGGCGCCTCGTCCAAGCTTTGCTTTGCGAGCGGCAACGTGGAACCTGCACACAACACAACCAAATACTTTGTTCCCAACTTACGATGAGGTTGTCAATCTCACCGGTTTGCTTAAAACAAAGGGTATGAGCGTATCGAGTGGAAAGCAATAGTAATATGCGAGTAAAGTAAAAAGTGCGAGTAAAGTAAATACGTGATAGCAATATAAAGGGAATATGACTGGGGTCCACAGTTCACTAGCGGTGTCTCTCCATAAGATAAAATAATATATGCTGGGTAAACAAATTACAGTTGGGCAATTGATAGAATAAAGACAACGTGCATGTTGAGAGGATCACTATGAGATTTACTCTGGGCATTACAACAAGATACATAGACCGCCATCCAACTGCATCTATGACTAATAATCCACTTGTGGCGAATCAATCCGAGAACTCCACAAGTATTAAGTTGCGAACAACAGATAATTGCATTAAGCAAAGTGTGTAATGTAAACAAAGCATATGCCCTCGAGCATATGAATGTTGTTTTCCCCCTAGTAGCAACAGCACATCTACAACCTTAGAGGTTTCTGTCACTCCCCCGGATTAAATAGAGGATTGAACCCACTATCGAGCATAAATACCCCCTCTTGGAATCACTAGCAACTACTCGGCCAAGATAGCTACTAACAACGGAGAGCATGCAAGATCATAAACAACATAGAGATAACATAAGATAAAATTCAGTACATCAACTCAATCATAACTCCAATATTCATCGGATCCCAACAAATACAACATGTAGAATTACATAAAGGTAGTCTCGATCATGTAAAGCAGCTCACGAGATCTAAACATGAAGCACATGGTGGAGAAGACAACCATCTAGCTACTTCTATGGACCCATAGTCCAAGGTAGACTAGTCACTCATCGCGCTGGAGGCAAGCATGGCGATGAAGAAGACCTCTGGTGGCGATTCCCCTCTCCGGCAGGGTGGCGAGAAGAGCTTCTGGACCCTCCCGATCTTCGGGTCGACGGCGGCGGTGGATTACGATGTGTTCTGGAAAAGTGATCGGGTATTTAGGTTTTTCCCGTCGGGGGGTCTTTATAGGCGAAGGGGCAGCGTCAGAGGTGGACCAGGGGCCCACACCACCAGGGGGCGTAGGCCAGCCCCAGGCCGCGCCGCCCTATGGTGTGGCCGCCCTCTGGCTCGGCTCCGTCTCCTCTTCGGTCTTCTGGAAGCTCCGTGAAATATCTGGACGTCTGGCTTTGGTTTCGTCAAATTCCGAGAATATTTCCTGTGTAATATTTCTGAAACACAAAAATAGCAGAAAACATGGAACTGGCACTGTGGCATCTCGTTAATAGGTTAGTTCCAGAAAATGCATAAAAATGCCACGAAGTGTAACGAAACACTAAACAAATAGTGTAAAAACAAGCATGGAGCATCAAAAATTATGGATACGTTGGAGTCGTATCACTCAGTGACCCTAGAAATATTTTTGGAAAATTCCCCTTGAACTAGGGCCGCCCCTTGAACTACTACTAGATCGGAGCATTGGGCAATCCGAATCCATACGGGGAAAACCCTACACTTACCTTGAGAAGGGATTCCTGCGTGCAGGACACCGTGGAGGTCGAACGCCACCCGGCCGGCGTTGGTTCGAGCAGTCGCGGTGGGCGGGGCGCGACCAACCCCAGCAGCCGCCGGTTTGGGAGGAAGGAGACTGGAAATGTGATTTTCCCAATTTTAGGGTTGAGGTCGCCAGGGGTGGAGGGGCATCTAGTACTTTACCCCATATGGCAATCCCAGTCTAACTGACAGTGGACCCAGATAAATGAAGTAAAAGCCCAAGTAGATAAACATGGACAGTCACTGTTATTTTATTTACGGGGCAGATAAAGGCTGCTACGCGTCTTCCTCCCCTGTCTCCCTCCCCACTTCATAGTCCCCACCCTAAGCTCGCCCCCGCTCATGCCACCGCCGCCGCCGACGCTCCTATATCAAGCCCCCATCAAGCAGGCAATGTCTTGCCTTGTCGCCGCCGGTGTGCAGGTGCCAATCGTGGCTGTCATGAACTTCCCCAAGTTGGCGTTGTCGGCGGGGGCGTTGGAGTGGGGGAGGAGGGTTTCCCCAAGGTCTACATGCTCACCGGCTATGTCCGAGGTAAGTGCTATGAAGCTGAAGTGGGGTAAGCTGGGGAAGCGTCGTCGTCGGCCATGCACCGGCTGCCCGGCGTCGAAGACCAACAAGAACTTGCGGCGGGCGAGGAAGCGGGCCATATCGAGATCTAAGATATAGTGTGTTCATGCGCCGCCGGTGAACCACAACTACACTGATCTATCATTGCGACTGCGGTTCACCAGGACATATGACTGCTACCAAGAGCTGCCGTACTACTCGTTTGAAGAATGCCTCGCGGCGGTGCTGCTGGTCAGGTTCAACAAGATGCGCCCCCGCCAGAAGCGCGGAAAGCCCTCCTCCCCCAAGGGCGAGCGTGGAAAGCCCTCTTCCCCTGCCCCCAAGGGCGAGCGCAGCCGCCCGAGGAAGGGGAAGCCACGACGTGCATGCTGAATGGAGAAAAGCAGCAGGAGTTAGGCGGGAAGGGAAATCGTTCAATTCCAGTTGATTTAGCAATGAACTTTAGCCCTTCGCAGCATTTCGGTATGCCAACTTCCATGAAGGCTGCTCTCCCCTAGTTTCTTCAGTTAAGTATAGTTAGTGTTAGACTAACTCTGAAGAATAGCTTTTGTATAGACAAGGCTCAAGCGGGCTTTTATGTTACTAACTAGCTTCTGTAAGTTTGAAGCAACCAAATATTATGAACTTTCAGATTTAGTGTTTTTCCTATAATTTCAGATCTGAAATCTACATTTATTGTTCTTCATTTGTGAGATTCGCATTTATAGAGATGAATTCAGTGAAAATTAACATAACAACAAACTAGATGTTCACGAGGTTCCGCCACCAAGTCCACAGGAACAGCCACCACCGCCGTCACCATTAGAGACGGCTGGCGGATCTCCTCTGAGATTGCCGCGCTTCCAGATGTGCCATCGCCATTAGAGACATTAGAGGAGCTCAGATCTATCGGGGAGGGAGGAGCTCAGATCTATGGGGGAGGAAGGAGCCGGAACTGCGAACTGGTTGCTCCGGGATGGGAGATGCTAGCACCAGGGTGGCGAAAGCGATGGGGAGCTTGACTCCGGCGAAGCGACGGCGAGCTCGATTCCGATGTAGCGACGACGAGGGGTCGACGGCGAGCTGGGCGGGCGGACAGAACAGGGGAGGACGACATAACAGGGAAGAAGACGGTGGTAACAGAACTCTAACGCTGACAAAGTCAAGTTCTATTAGAATAACGGGTAAACCTGAAAAGGTGGGCTCAGCAAGCGGCAGCGGAACGGGATTTATGAGTTCAAACGTTTTCTCCCCAATTCAAACACTAGAATTTGGGCTCAAACAAATTTGATCGAAAAAAGACCCTCTGAGTTATTTCATAAGGGCTTTTGGACCCGCAGGGTGATTGCAGCTAAGAAGGGCACCTGTGAGCCTGTGGCAAGGAACTTGGTGACCGCAAACTGAATAGCCCTCTCACCGATGCTCGACGGCGCCGCCCATAGTCCGCCGCTCGCCGCCATGTCCATCCCCGCGGATCTCTCTTCCCCGTGGGAGGAAGGCTGTACCTCAACTCGATTCAGGAGCGGGGAGCAGCACTGGCGCGCGGCATCAATCATGGTGACCATCCTCTCCGTTCTTCACCGATCCCCTCACGTCTCCACCGTCTCTTCTTGTGCAGGTCATCCTCTACCCCTCCCAGCGACACGACGGTCGAGCGGCTCACCGACGACGTCCTCGTGGAGATCCTCTCACGCGTCCCCGCCAAGTCGCTCTGCCGCTTCAAGTGCGTCTCCAAGCACTGGCTGGGCATCATCCACCACCCCGACCATCGCAAAAAGCTCCCCCAAGCACTCGCCAGCTTCCTCCATAGCAGCACCATCACCTCCGAGTGGCATCTGGAAGCATTTGTACACTTCACACTAGTATTTATTAGTGGCGCATTTGCAAATATGCTCCACTAATAATTTTCTTACTAATGGCGCATATTGTTCAAAATGCGCCACGCATAACTGGCGGGACCCACCAAAAAGGGCGTCGACAAAATATCCTGTATTATGCGTGGCGCATTTGCCATATGCGCCACGCATATTTGGCCTATTAGTGGCGCATATTGCAATATGCGCCACGCATAGGCAAATTATGCGTGGCGCATATAGCAAATGTGCCACGTATAACGGGAGGAAATTTTTTTCACGTCCCCCCCCCCCGTGGGTCGTCTTTTTAGTCTTTCAAAAAATAAAATAAAATGATAAAAGGTTTGAAAAAAATTCAAAAAATCAGATTTAGTTATGTTATGTGATCTAGTAAGTAAGAAAAATAATAAAAAAGAATTTTGATATTTTTTTCAAAAAAACTTTATGTCTCGGTAAAACGGCCATAACTTTTGCATACGAAGTCGGATTAAAAAGTTTTTTATATGAAAAAGTATCAGAACGAAAAGTTACATCCGATTTCAACTACCTATGGTCGTTTCGACAAATTTTAGAATCTCAAAATTCAAAAGGGAAAATAGACTTTTTCGCACTTTTATATTTTCAATTTTTTTTATTTTTTATATATCATAATTTCTATTGGATTAAACTTTTGGATTAGTTATATACACACATATAGCACACATGCAGATATACACACACATATATACGCACACATACACACACATATACGCACATATACACGTACGTACATACATATATACACACATATACGCACATATACACGAACGTACAAACACATATACACGAACGTACAAACACATATACACATATATACACGGACGTACATACACATATACACGAACATATGCACACATATATGCACATATACGCACACATATACACATATATACGCACATATACACACATATATGCACATATATACGGATGTACATACACATATACGCACATGTACGCACACATATACACACATATACACAAACATACATACACATATACGCACATATACGCACATATACACACATATACACACATATACACACATATACATAGACGTACATACACATATACACACATATACACATATATACACACATATACGCACATATACACGGACGTACATACACATATACACATATATATGCACATATACGCACACATATACGCATATATACGCACTTATATGCACTTATACGCACACATATACGCATATATATGCACATATACGCGGACATACATACACATATACACACACATATACATAATACATATACACATATACAAACATATACACAAATACACACACATATATGCACATACACATATATATATACAAGCCACATAGGCCTTAAGAGGATTGATATGATAGTAATATCAATAAGAACTTGGATAGGTTAGGGAAAGATGGGTGACCTACCGGGAAGTCAAGAAATTCGGTGTGATTTGAAAATGTTCCTCATGTGATAAAATCCTCAAAAAATTCAAATACAATAGTTTTTTCACATTATTTCGATTTTTATGATTTTCAAAAAAAATTTGGTTTTTTTCGATTTTTAAATTATTTTTTGAAAATTTTGAATTTTCAAAGGCTACTAGTGGCGCATTTGCCATATGCGCCACGCATAATTTGCGCCACCAATAAACTGTTACTAGTGGCGTGCCATTGGTGGCGCATTCCATATGCGCCACACATAAGAAAAAAAATGCGCCATCTATAGCCCTTTTTCCTCATGTGATAAAATCCTCAAAAAATTCAAATACAATAGTTTTTTCACATTATTTCGATTTTTATGATTTTCAAAAAAAATTTGGTTTTTTTCGATTTTTAAATTATTTTTTGAAAATTTTGAATTTTCAAAGGCTACTAGTGGCGCATTTGCCATATGCGCCACGCATAATTTGCGCCACCAATAAACTGTTACTAGTGGCGTGCCATTGGTGGCGCATTCCATATGCGCCACGCATAAGAAAAAAAATGCGCCACCTATAGCCCTTTTTCCACTAGTGTCACCAGTGTCCCGGGGAGACGCTGCCCTCCGATCGACACATCTTGCACTCTCCTGCCCAACAGCCGGCGTGTCGATGTATTGGACTGCTGCAACGGCCTCCTCCTCTGCCGCTGGTACGACATCTCCACCCGAGGGGATGAGTTCCGTTATGTCGTGTGCAATCCTGCCACGGAGAAGTGGATCATATTGCCGGACTCCGGCAAGGCCACCAACAAAGTGGGAGCGGTGCGCTTGGGCTTTGAACCGGCCCTGTCGTCGCATTTCCATGTGTTTGACTTGGTAATGGACCAGGAGTTTTACTAGGACCCTGACATCGCTGGAGTGGCAGTCTATTCATCTGAAACCGGACAATGGGTTTATAAGGAAAAGAGATGGGATGCACATATCAGGCTCATTAATCATGAATTAGCATCTGTCTTTCTTTACGGCTATCTGCATTTTCAAGCCGACAACCGTGAGGATTCCACTTGTCTAGCTGTAGTGGACACGGAGGGGGAAACATGGATGAACTTCGGTGTCCCTGCTGGCGGTCTGATTGATGGTTTTATTCAACGGTCACAGGATCGCTTCCATTATGCCAATTTTCAGAGATATGAAGATGGTGCTGTAATTAGGCTAGTAGTTTATGTTCTCGAGAACTATGAAAGCAAACAATGGATATTGAAGCATAGCGTTGAGACTTCATGCTTATTTGGAGGGATAGAGTATTGCCTAGTTGGAGGCTACGATTATTCCATGGATGGGGGGTTTGATTGGGTTGCGATTGATCCAGAATGCAACTTGATATTCTTCACTATTGGGTGGGAGAACAAATTCATGTGCTATAATATGGATTGTCGGCAAGTCAAAATGATCTCCAAACTTGTAGATGGCAAGCCGCCATATCTGCCATATGTGCCGCTGTATGAAGAGTTGCAGTCATTGAAGATCTGAGATCATTATGGGGATGCTGGTGCCTCTACAAGAACTGGATCTTTTATACTCAGTATGAGTCAATTCTCCATGCTATCGAACAGGCTTGGTGTTCCTGCTTGAATTGAGCTCTTGTTTTCTGACTGATGTATGCATGCTTTTGAGTTTGGAGAAATGGCGTTGTTCACTATGGAGGCAATCTGGTTGAGTTTTATATAATTAGTTAGTCTAATTGTACTGTACTTTCTGTTGTCTGTTCTGGTGAAATATACTATCATCATCTGGTTGAGTTTTATATCATCCATGGCGGAAGGGCCGAGTCCTAACCGGAAGGGCTTGGCGTCACTAACCTTGCTAACCGTTTTGGAAATTTGGCAAGAGCGAAATGCACGCATCTTCAATAATAGGCTCTCCCCAACCTTTGTAATCATAGATAAGATTAAGTGCGAGGCGAGATTGTGGGTTCTCGCGGGGGCGAGAAAGTTGGGTGATTTGATGCCGGGAGAGTATTCTCTTTTGTAATCGGGTTATGCTTTCCATTGTAAACTCCTCTCTTAATTAATGAATTGGGCAAAGCTTTTGCCCTTGCATGTTCAAAAATCTTGTAAAATATTTGCATCGCATAGTGTTTGTGCAAAGGTACTATGATCATTTTGTAAAATATACAATCGATGAATATCATGAAGCTTAAACTTACATCTTCTATTTGCAGTTGTTGAAAGCATGAACATCTTATTGGCAGTGATTTAGGAAACGATCACTTCTGTGCTAATGATATGATGTCTGAAGTTCAGCTAATGATATAAATATGTGAAATCACTTGTCTTTGATTCTGATTGTTTAAGAAAAAAATAGGTGCTGCTATCTGATGGCTTAACACTTTGAATGAATCATGAATACACATGTCACTTCCTGTGATGCTAACTGTACTTGTGGAATGTTAGCTGAACATCAATAAGCTGTGTTTGGTTCATAGTGTTCATTAGTATGTTAGGACTTTCTGTTTTCCAAACAAAAAGGTTCTCTGGAAGACCAGGAATATGTCATTGTTGCCTATGTGTCTTGTTCACTTTGTGCGGAGTTTGCAATCATGAACTTTGTATTGTTTTTCAGAAACGAATGCACCGTCAGTTAATGACATAACATTAGCTGGGTCAGCATGCCTTCTTGTGTGGCCTTGTTAATTCTTCGCAGTAAGCTACTGGGTTTGGTCAAGTGCAGATCGTTGAAAAAAGGAAAGAAAAAAAATCAACGTGTACAGTCTTGCAAGAAATCACCTCCACGTTCTTACCGAAAAAGGTTCATCTAATTTTTTTACAGAAAACTTAGCGCAAAACATACCTATGCATGTGCCGTCCAGTGGTAAGGATATTTTCAGTCTGTGTTGCAGGCATGAAGCTGAAACCGGAGCCCTGCGTCTACACAGAGCCATGAACACAAACGGCGGTGGCAGCGGCATCCTAAATACCGACAGACGAGAACAAGGATATTCTCGGTTTGTTTCAGTAACTTGAAGCTGGAACCGTGAGGCCTGCTACGACAGCCGCCTGTTGTTCCTGAATCCAGACTTTCAGTGTGCAGGACGTCCAAAACCGAAATTCAGAAGTGACTGATGGAACATTACAGGCACCATCATCAAGTCTGAGTGTGCAACTGGAAGGAGAACTTCTAAATTTCTATTTTAAACTATTTTACGTTCCCTCCCTGAACAAAATCCACATACAAAGAGGACAACTTCCAGGTCTCCTGGAGCACCTTTGTGTTTCAAAAACTCTTTTAAGCTTATTTACATAGAGATGTGACAGCCATTTGTTTCAGTATTTTAGGACTTTAAAAGGAAAATTCCGAAATAGGGCTGCAAGGTTGAAATGGACTTAAGTGTCTGTCTGAAAGCAAGACGGCCACATAAGGTGCAGCATTGCTTACTTCAACTTATCTTAACCTATATACATTCCAGCAAACAATACCCAAAGTGAGGACTAATATTTATTTATGTGTTTCTACGGCAATTAATAAAAGGCAATAGTGGCCTTGCCTATGAGACTCTAATTCTCGGATCCCTGATTTTTCAATTCAAGATTTTAAGAAATACTAGGAAGTTTGGCGCGGTGTCACGCCGCGCCCGTACTGTAAGATTGTTTATTAAAATCTGAGTTGCTGGAGTAACGCGTAAGTGTTGGTGTCGAAGCACAGTTGAAATAACGTAAAAGTTGTACCATAAAAGCATTGGTAGGGATTATTTTATTCCCGCTCACGTTGGTGATCGTGAGGCGATGACAAAAAAGGGTAATACGGACAAAAACTACTTGATGATCATGAGGCGATGGAAAAAAGGAGAGTAGTACAGAAGTAGCACTACACTACAGTTGAGATGCCTGGAGTGAGGCAACTGCAGTGCCAAAGTGAGCATTGTGCGTGCCGGCTTAAAGAGGAGCAGGCAGCGAAGCAAGTTTTTTAGAGTCATAGAGAGGTCAGTATGATTTTCCCCAGCTAAAAGTGGCGGCAAGCGGTAGAGTATCTTTATTTCCGGTATGATTACCTAACTCAAAGAGACAACGGACGGTGGAGTAAGTATACCTTTTGGGCACTGGTGTAGAAGAATACGGTAGTATTTCTTTGCTGGTAAAAGAGGTGGTGGGCGATGGAGCAAACATATGTTTTTAAGGATGAAAGCGGTGGCAATTTTCTCGTAGAGGCATATATTTTATGATATTGCTACAGAATAAGATGGTAGTGTTTTTCCCTGGTAAAAGATGTGGCGTGCATTGGATCAATTATATATTTTTTATGATAAGCCAGTATTATTTTTCCATGGTAAAAGAGGCAATGAATGTTAGAATATTTTTCTGAAGTTACCATAAAAAAAGGCAGTAGTATGTTTTTTAAATAAAAGATATGAACAAACATGGAGTATATTTTAAAGGCAATCATTAGAAGAAGGTACATTTGTTAGAAAAAGGCGACGGATAGTTTCGCATTTTGTTTCTCGAAGTTGTAACAGGAGAACGCTGAAGCTAGTGTAGAAGAAGACAGTTACCGCTAGAAATTTACCGATGGAGATTGCTGGTCATGCAGTGTCCAAGAAATGTTGGGAATTACCGTTGATGAATTACACGCAATTGAAGAAATTATTGTTGGGTATTATCACCAGTGAATTACTGTTGGTGTTGAATGTTCGTGTCAAAAATTATTCTCGAAGAATTGACGTTTGTGTACCGTCAAAGAAATACTGGTGAACAATTACTGTCTGAAAATTACTCTTTTATCACAATATCCATACCAGGAAAGTAGCGCTAAAAAATCTCCGTAAAAAAATAATGTAGTGCATACTGTCCATGCTGTAATGAAAACTATCGGAAAAATTATTTTACATGTTGTACCATAAAACTACTGTAAAAAATCAACAATAAAAGTTCTATAGAAATATTATTGCAAAATTATAGTCGGGGACTTGTGCATCATCATTAAAGAATCAATGCTTAGTAATACCATTGTTGAATTACTGACTGAGCTGAAGATTTGTTCCAAGATTGTTTTTATACAAAAACATCAGTAAAATATTTTAGCTCTTACTATTCATGTTGTATCGGGAAACTACTGCAAATGTCAACTGATGAGCAATTAACGTCTAAGAATTACTATTATCCCAAGATCACTATCGGAAACTTACTACTAAAAAATCTTTGGAAAAAACACTATAGCGCACATTGACCATGCTTTAGCGAAAACTACCGAGACATTATCGTTCATGTTGTACTAGAAAACTAATGTAAAGAAATCAATATAATAAAAGTTCTAGAAAATATTGTTGCAGAATTATAGTCCGGGCATTGCCCATCATTATTAAAGAATCAATTCTAAGTAATTACCACTATGGAATTACTGATTAAGCTGAAAATTTGTACCCATAATTTTTTCATATAAAAACACCAGTAAAAATATTGTAGCACTTACTATTCATGTTGTATCGATAAACTACTATAAAAAATCAAATTTATAAATTACTCCAGCGGGCTCTATAAAAAAATTAATGACCGATATTATTTTTACCGTTAGATCCAAATCTAATGCTCCAAAGACCATGTGGCACTGTTCATGTGCGCATCACTGTTCATGTGAACAGTACACATGACGTGGTGCACTATAGGACCTTCCACTTTAATATATGTAATAGATATGTGAAACACATTGTACTAAATTTTTCTATTTATTACTTTTTAGGAGCTCACTAATGAAATTATATTGAATAAATTCAGAGCCGCCAGTGTTTTAAGCTAGATGAAAAAATATGAGATTTTTTTTGAGAGAACATGCGCTTTATTGATTAACTCACATCAGTACGAAGGGTTCGCCGGATACAATTCGGAACAGAATGAAAATACAAGTAGAATCAATTAAAAAACTTGACTTAGCTAAGATATGTGCCGCCTCATTCAACTTACGCTTCACGTGGCAGAAGGACGCCGACGAGAAGAGCTGCACCAAAACCTTGATATCAGCCACCAGAATACCAACATTGGACCTGACCTTAATTCAGGAAGATAAACGTTGAACCAAAGATAAGCAATCCGAAGCAAAAACTCACACGATCAAACCATTCCTCTCTGGCCAACAGCACGACAAAGGGCCAAAGCCTCTGCATATTCAGGTTCTGTTAGATTCTCGCAGCAGGCTACAAGAATATCTTGATGATTTCGAATGACCACACCTGCCCCCATATAACCTGTACCTCGGAGATAGCAGCATAGGAATTAACTAGAACCGTGCCTTGCGGTGGCGTAGTTCTGCTATATACAGTTATGAAGAACTATGGATCGAGCACTGTCAATGTACATGTCATCTACTTACCCGCTGATTTTATTTCAAGATGAGGGAAGATTTAGTACGACGTAAACAAATTTATTTCAGATCAAAATCGATCCTCATACAACATATCGCCTTTGCAATCAGAAAATAGTTGTTTTTTAAAACCGGTCACCAGTGTCATCCCCAACACAGAGAATCGAGCAAAAGAGCCATCATGGGGATGCAGCAACGCGAGCATAGATTCAGTTTGCTTTCAAGGTTGGACCAATAACCGCAGATTTTTTTTTATCAAACGGACTGCATAGTATTAAAAACTGGCATCAACAGCCATCAGGTTCATTACAAATTCAGGTAGAGCTCCTACCCAGATCACAGTACTTTTATTCTTGCAGCCCTCTTTAGCTAAACTATGCGCAACCACATTACATGTACGCCGCACATGATCGACCGAGAAGACATCGAAGCCCTTCAGGAGTTGCTTGATTTCCTCTACTAAAGGTCCATGGACCGATCTTTCCAAGCCAACAGTCTTCAGCTTTGTCACCGCACCCGCACAGTAAGTTTCCAAGGCCAGCTGCCTGACTCCAACCTCTTTAGCTAAGAGAACCGCACGTCGACAGGCTAGCAGCTCCGCTCCTTCTGGGTCCGATACATGAGGGAAAAAACAGCTTGCACCTGCAATAGGTTCGCCGTGGTGACCACGGATGATCACACCCCCACCTCCGACACCATCAGCAGACATAAAAGCTCCATCAGCATTCACCTTCTGCCAACCAGCCTCGGGAGGAAGCCAGTGCTCCTCTGTCCTTACTTTCAGAATTGGCTTGGTAACTTTCAGATTATGCCACTCTTCAACCAACGCTGACACTCTGTGAGCCGTCTTATCTGGATGCTCAATCATAGGTTCATCCCTGGCATTATTCCTAGTGATCCATAGATGGTAAAGAGCAGTCATAACAATGCCCAGCTCATCACCTGGGATTGCTCCGAACCAATCTAGAATCCACTTCTAGAATTCTGAATGCGAGCGCAATTCTGCAGGAGGCGATGCCAGACACAAGCTAGTGCTTGACCTAAGCTGCTCCCAGACCTGCAAAGAATGAGGACACAGCCAAAACCTATGCAGCAATGTTTCTTCTCGATTACAAGCAATACATCTTACTCCCTCCTTGATCTTCCTTCTTCTGAGTTCCTCTCCAACAGCTAACCCGTTTTTGGCCAATCTCCAACAATGGACTTTAATCTTGTTAGCCACATCTGCTGTCCAAAGAGCGAGCCATCCTTGGTGCTCTGTAACATTCAGAGAGGAACCCGATCCTGCTCCTGCATCCCTTTTCATCTGTTGCTTAAGATGGTATGCCGAACGAACACTGAAAATCCCATTTTCTTATGAACCCATCTCCTGGTTTCCGACGAATACACGTCCACTCCCTCAAGGACCTTGCAGTAATTCTCCAGCAAGACAAACACAAAGAAGTCGGAAGACACGGTCGGATCGAAACCCAGATGGACAGCGCCCACCTTGTTGGCAATGGCATGGCTGGATTCCGGCAGCATGATCCACTCCTCCCTGGCAGGATTGCACACAATGTACCGGCACTCGTCATCCCCGCTGCCGCTGGCGTACCAGCGGTAGAGGAGGAGGCCGTTGCAGCATTCCAATAGATCGACCCGCCTGTGGTTGGGCAGGAAGGGAAAAGAGGTGTCGATCGGAGGGCAGGGTCTCCCTGGGATACTGGCGAAGCGCACCTCGTTGGTGATGGCGAGCAATTGCCTGATGTAGAAGAACCCGGCCAGGGTTTGGCGGAGCTTCTTGCGGTGGTCGGGGTGGTCGATGATGCTCAACCAGTGGTCGGAGACGCACTTGAAGCGGCAGAGCGACTTGGCGGGGACGCGCGAGAGGATCTCCACGAGGATGTCGTCGGTGAGCCGCTCTACCGTCGTGGCGCTGGGAGGAGTAGAAGACGACCTGCACAAGCAGTCAAGCAGAGAAGGTGGAGAGGTGAGGGGGTCGGTGAAGAAGGGAGACCATGATTTATGCCGCCGGTGCTGCTCCCCGCACCTGACTCGAGTTGAGATACGGCCTTCCTCCAACGGGGGAGAGCGTTCCGCGGGGATGGACATGGTGGCGGACGGCGGAAGAATGCGGCGGACCACGCAGGCGCCGTCGAGCACCGGGGAGGAGAATGAAACCTACGGACTGGGAGTCTCTTCATTTCTACTCCCTCCGTTTGGAAATATAAGATGTTTTAGCTTTATGAAGTAAATATATCTAGACATCTTTTAGTGTATAGGTTCGTTCGAATCTATATACTAAAAGATATCTAGATACACTTGCTTCATAAAACTAAAACATCTTATATTTTTAAACGGAGGGAGTACCTTATAGAATGGGCCGTCAATTGGATAGGTATTGGGCTGAACCACGTTACAAACTCACTGTTTTCAATCCACAGGTTAGGAAAAGAAGATAAATTTGATTTCTTTTCTGTAAAATGTTTTTGTGCCAGGTTAGGAGTGAAGCTTTTTTTTTCTCTAAGAATGTGGAGTTATCTTCTTGCAAGACAGTGCACGTTGGTTTATTCCCCTTTTTAACGATCTGCACTGATCAAACCCAGCTAATGTTAGGTCATTAACTGACGGTGCCTATCCTTCTGAAAAATGATACAAAGTTCATGATCACAAACTCCGCATAAAATGTCTAATTGTGATCCATCTCCCTCATAGTCGCCAGAAACATCCCCCGGTACAGAGGCCAGCTAGCAACAAGATAAGACAAGGATGTTTTCCGTCTGTGTTGCAGCCTTGCAGCCTTGCGGGCTTGAAGCAATGAAGCTGAAACTGGAGCCCTTCTTCTACTTAGAGTGAAAACCAACGGCGGCGGCACCGGCATCCTCGATACGGACAGACGAGTACAAGGATAGCCTCGGTTTGTTTCGGTAACTTGAAGCTGAAACCGCGAGCCCTGCTACGACAGCCACCTGTTCTTTCAGGCTTTCAGTGTACAGGACGCCCAAAATCGAAAATCAGAAGTAACTGCAAAAGTGCATACCTTGCATTGGGCTGCAGTATACGTGGAACATTACAGGCATCTAGTCTAAGTGTACAACTGAACTTCTACATGCATTACACGGCACTGTTTATTACAAACTCTTTTAAGTTACCTCCCTGAACAAAACCCACATACAAAGAGGACAGCTTCCAGGTCTTCTGGAGCACCTTTGTGTTTCAAAAACTCTTGTAAGATTAATTACATAGAGATATGACAGCCACTTGTTTCAGTATTTTAGGACTTTAAAAATCGAAATTCAGAAATAGGGCTGCAAGGTTGAAATGAACTGAAGTGTATGTCTCGAAGCAAGATTGCCTCGGAAGGTGCGCGGCATTGCTTACTTCAGTCTATCTTACCTACATACGTGAATAGACACACAACAAACAGTACCAGTCTGATGAAGAAATACCATGTTAAAATAGTTAACAAAAGAATGAACATTATGATCCAAAGTATTTACCATTATATAGCAGCAAAGCTTGCTGTGTTCCACTACAAACATTTCCTAAAACATGCTACGCATTAACTAGCATGAAAGGAAGAACTCTGTATTTATCCTAAGTAGTACACAAGTGATCATTTACTTCATAAATGTCGATAGGATGCTTATCTTCGCACAGATTCAAACAAAAGACGTAAGTTTAAGCTGCATGATATTCATCGATCGTTACCTTTGCACAGACACTACGCGATGCAAATATTTTCCAAGATGATGATAGTATATTTTACCAGAACAGACAACAGAAAGTACAGTGCAATTAGGCTAACTAATCATATAAACCTCAACCAGATTGCCTCCATAATGAACACCACCATTTCTCCAAACTCAAAAGCATGCTGCATACATATACATCAGTCAGAAAACAAGAGCTCAATTCAAGCAGAGACACCAAGCCTGCTGTTTGATAGCACGGAGAACTGACTAATATTAAAGATCCACTTCTTGTAGAGGCACCACCAGTGATGTCAAATCTGCAATGACTGCAACTCTGCATACAACGGCACATATGGCACATATGGCGGCTTGCCATCTACAAGTTTGGAGATCATTTTGACTTGCCGATGATCCATGCTGTAGCACATGAATTTGTTCTCTCACCCAACAGTGAAGGATACCAAGTTGCATTCTGGATCAATCGCAACACAATCAAACCACCCATCCATGGAATAATCGTAGCCTCCAACTAGGCAATACTCTATCCCTCCAAATAAGCATGAAGTCTCAACGCTATGCTTCAATATCCATTCTTTGCGTTCACAGTTCTACAGAACATAAACTACTAGTCTAATTACAGCACCATCTTCATATCTCTGAAAATTGGCATAATGCAAGTGATCCTGTGATCGTTGAATAAAACCATCAATCAGACCGCCATCAGGGACATCGAAGTTCATCCATGTTTCCCCCTCCGTGTCCACTATAGCTAGACAAGTGGAAACCTCACAAATTCACAGCTCGATCCACAGTTTAGGAATAGAAGATACAGTATTCCCCTAAAAAAACAAATACAGTACTGTGAAAATGTTTTCATGCCAAGTTTTTTGTAAACAAAAGAGAAAATAGATAAGGATTTTTCTCTAAGAATGTGGAGGTGACTTCTTGCAAGACTGTGAACGTTGATTTTTCCTCGTTTTTTAACTGCACTGACCAAACTCAGCTAATGCTAGGTCATTAATTAATGGTGCCTTCGTTTCTGAAAAATAATACAAAGCTCATGATCACAAACTCCGCATAAAATGTCTTTTTGAAATCCATCTCCCTCGTAGTCGCCAAAAACATCCATCTATGTGCCGTCCCCGGTACAGAGGCGAGCTACCAACAAGGTTAAGACAAGGATATTTTCAGTCAGACTTGAAGCTGAAACCAGAGCCCTTCTTCTGGCGGCGGCAGTGGTATCCTCGATACCGGCAGACGAGCACAAGGATAGTCTCGGTTTGTTTCGGTAACTTGAAGCTGAAACCGTGAGCCCTGCTACGACCGCCGCCCGTTGCTTAGACTTTCAGTGTTACAGGACACCTAAAATCGAAATTCAGAAGTGACTGCAAAGGTGAATAAATTGTGTTGGACTGGAGTGTACGTGGAACCTGGCATCGTAGTATAAGTGTACAACTGGAAGCAGAACTTCTACATTACGTGGCACTATTTATTTCAAACTCTTTTAAGTTACCTCCCTGAACAAAACCCACATACAAACAGGACAGCTTCCAGGTCTTCTGGAGAACCTTTGTGTTTCAGAACTTCTACATGGCAGGCACTTGTTTCAGTATTTAGGACTTCAAAAAGAAAAATTGAGAAATAGGGCTGCAAGATTGAAATGGACTGAAATGTATGTTTCGAAGCAAGACTGCCACAGAAGGTGCGCGACATTGCTTATTTCAGCCTATCGTAATATACATACATTTAAAGACACCCAACAAACAATATCCAAATGGAGGACTAATATTTATTATGTGTTTCCTATGGTGATTAATAAAAGGCAATAGTGGCCTTGCCTATGAGACTCTAATTCTGGGTTCCCCTGATTTTTCAATTCTAGAATTTAAGACATATATGTGAAACACATTGTACTAATTTATTCTATTTATTACTTTTTAGGAGCTCACTCATGAAACTATATTGAAAAAATTCAGAGCCTCCGGTGTTTTAAGTTAGATGGAAAATTATGAGTTCTTTTTTGAGAGAACGGGCGCTTTATTGATTAACTCACATCAGTACAAAGGGTTGATCACGTCTTTTACGAAATAGAACATACAAGGCTTAATATGCATGATAAGCATTGATCACGTCTTTTACAAAATGATAATAGACCTTCGCTCAAACATTACATAAAGCTAACCAAACACATGGAGGTAGCAGGTTCCAGAACCATTGGTACACACAGCAGAATGTTCAGTGACAATTTGCATATATCTAATAACACAGAAATCAGCCAAGCAGCCTTCCATGATGAACCACCATTGCTTGAAACTTAAAAGCATGCATACATCAGCAAGAAAAAAGTGAGTCAAATTCTAGCATACATACCAAGCCTGCTTCTTTGTAGCATGAACAACCGACTGCTATCATAGATCAACTTCCTATAGACGCATCACCTATGTCATATTGGTGTCACATGTGCAACGATTGCAACTCTGCGTACAACGGCACATACGGCAGATATGGTGGCTCGACATCTTTGTGACTGCGGATCACTTTAACCTGCCGATGATCCATACTATAGCACATGAATGTGGTACCCAGACCCGCAGTGAAGAAGATCAAGTTACACTCTGGATGAATCCCAACCCACAGAAAATCCCATTCTAAGTTAACATCTGTCCCTCCAAATAAGTCTGAAGGTGCAGCGACGTGCTTCAATATCCATTCTTTGCTTTCATAGTTCTCGAGGACATACACTGCTAGCTGAGCCACATCATTGTCTTCATCTGTATAAAAATTTGCATAGTGCAGCCGGCCCTGTGACCACTGAATAAAACCGTCAACCAGACCACCATCACGAGGGACACCAAAATCCGTCCATGTTTCCCCCTCTGTGTCTACTGCAGCTAGACATTTGGAATACCCAGTGCCAAAGGCGTGAAAATAAAGTCGGCTGTTAGAAAAGACAGTTTCCATTGTGCTACGATTAGGAAAAGGGAGCACAATATATTGGTTCCATCTCTCCTCCTTATAAATCCATCCGCCGGTTTCAGATGAATACACTGCCACTCCGCCGAGACCGTGGTGGTCCCAGCTAGCCGGCTGCTCCAACAATTCAAACACATGGAAATGCGGCGACTTCGCCGGATCGAAGCCCAAACGTGCCATGCGCACATTCCAGTTTGGGGCGGCTTGGCCGGAGTCCGGCAATGCCACCCACTTCTCCGTGGCTGGATTGCACACAATGTAACTAAACTTGTTCATCCGGGTAGAGACGACATACGAGCCGCAGAGGAAGAGGCCATTGCAGCAGTCCATGACATAAAGGCGCATGTGGCTGGGCAGGAAGGCGAGGGAGGTTGAGGTGAGAGGGCAGGGGCTCCCCGAGACGCTGGTGAGGAGGAGAGGTGATTTCAACATGGCTTTACCGTCGAGGACGACGCAAGTGCTGCTGTAGAAGAACCCGGCGAGCGTTTGGGGCAGCCTTTTGCGGTGGTCGGGGTGGTCGATGAGGCCGAGCCAGTGCTTGGAGACGCACCTGAAGCGGCAGAGCGACTTGGCGGGCACGCGCGAGAGGATCTCGAGGAGCATGTCGTCGGTGAGCCTCTCGGCCGCCGCCGTCTCGCTGGAGGACGCAGAGCGATGTCTGCACAGACACAGATGGAGGAGACAAGAGAGGTCAGGCAATCGGTAAAGAAAGGAGAGCAAGCTTGCTATGAATGATGGTCTGCGTACAGGGAGGCACGGTTTGGAGCTCGGCCTTCCACCCGCGGGAGAGAGCGGTCCGCAGGGACGGACATGGCGGCGGCGGAAGAAGGCGTCAGCGGCGGCGCCGTCGAGCGATGAGGAAGAGGAGTGAAAAGCTACCGCACTGGCACTTTGCTTTTCCTGTGATACCTAATGGGCCGTAAGGTGAATGGGCCAACCCACACGTTAATCAAAAATTATCGAGGCGTCAGGACGGATCTTTTCTGAGAGCTTCAAGTCTCATCGTCGATGGTATCTCCGAGCCTTCGGTTCTTGAAGCAATGGCGTGTCAGGAGGCTCTTGCTTTGGCCCAGGATTTACATGTTCAGAGAATCACGGTGGCTTCGGACTGTTTAGTTGTTATTAGCGATATGGCGAGGCCCTATTCGAAAGCATATAGCATAATCCTGAAGGAGATAAAGGACTCAACGGCTTCTTTTGCTGATGAGAGTAGAAATTCAAATATGGAAGCTCATAGGCTAGCACGATTTGTTTCTTCTAGTAGTATTAGACGACAGGTTTGGCTCCTTCATCCCCCTGTCGATCTTTGTATCCATAACAATGTTTTAGTTCAATAAAGTGCTATGCTTCCCCTTAAAAAAAAGTAGTACAGTATGCGTGGCGTGCCCCCACCTGTTGGATCAAATGGGAAATCAACAACGACAAGGAGCAAGAGGAGGCCACCAAAATTCAGATTTAGCAGAGGCGGCTAATAAACCGGTGTGGGATAAATTATGGGATCTTGACATCCCAAGTAAAATTAAAATTTTTGGATGGAGGATTCTGCATGGAATGATACCTTGTCGAGGAGTGTTGGTGAATAGACATATTGGTAATGATGGAAGCTGCCCTTTATGCTCTTCAGGATGTGAGGATATTAAACATGTTCTCTTTACCTGTGAAAGAGCAAGAGCTGTTTGGAGGGGTATTGGTGTTTGGGATAATTTACAAGGGATTATGCATGTTGATAGATCTGGTTCGGTGATGGTGGAGGAAATAATTCTGAGAAATTCTCGAATTGAGTGCTTAGATAATATGGGACTTGCTGAATTAGTTTTAACTGCAAGGTGGTACATTTGGTGGGAGAGGAGGCAGAAAGTTCATGGAGAAAGTATTCAGTCCCCCAACCGCTCTGCTCTGTCTATTATTGTTCTAGCAAGATATTATATGCTAGCAAAGAAGAAGCCACACGCTAAGCCGAAGGAGGGCTGGCGTAAACCTTTGGAGGGAAAGTTGATGATCAACGTTGATGCTGCTTTTGATGTTGATTCAGGAAAGGGTGCGACAGGGGTGGTTATATGAGACTATACGGGTCAGTGTATAGCTACGTCCCAATGGTTCTTACCACATGTTGTTGATGCCCCTATGGCTGAGGCGTATGCTTTCAGGGAAGGCCTGGTGTTGGCACAGCGAATTGGATGTAATAATTTCACATGCCAAACTGATTGTGTGCAGGTGGTCGATACTATGAAGAATGGAGGCTTCTCAGCAATGGCGGCAGCAGCTATTTATGATGATTGCATTATCCTTTTGAGTGGCTTTGGTTTAGTTGATTTAGTTTCTTGTAATAGGGAGGCTAATCAGGTAGCGCATGAGCTTGCTAGTGATGCTTTCAGGACTAATAATTCTTGTACTTGGGTCGATGAACCCCCTAGGTTTATTCTTAGCAAGCTCGCGAACGATGTAAGCATTTTTTGATTGGCTGCAAGTTTCGGACGCACCCTTTTCCTTCCAGGGTATCTAAGGGGACTAGAAGGTTTTTAATGAGGCGGCTTGTACGCCTAATATATGGTGAATTTGAAAAAAAATCGCTATGGACTGACCTCCTAGTTTCTTCCTTGGTCACTTCATGCCAAACGATACCATATTATTGGACCTGAGCGAGATGGGCGAATTTTGGCCATTTCGATATTTTTCAGACAAATCTCGGATGAAAAAAAGTTAGAAAATTTGAATCTTGGACTAGGTATTTCTCACCAAAAGTGGATAGAATTGGATATTCTAGACAAATTTTGACCATATTTTTATTTTTTATTTTTTTCCATTCTTACATGTGCTCGACGGCGCAGTCCGTAGTCCGCCGCTTTCTTATGGAACCCGCCGCCAGCCGCCATGTCCATCCCCGCGGATCGTGATACATCCAAAATGTATCTACTTTCCAGCTTTTGCTATTGTTTTCCTTCTAATTTGTGTGTTTTGAATAAAACTAACACGGACTAACGCTGTTTTCAGCAGAATTGCTTTGGTGTCTCGTTTTTGTGCAAAAATCCAACTTTCAGGAAAATTCCCAGAAAATATCGCAAAATTCCTATTTTACCAGAAGACTCACAGAGCCAGAAGACGAGACGGAGACGGGCCACGAGGGGCCCACACCACCTGGCCGTGCGGGCCACCCTAGGCCACGCCTCGGGGTGGTGTGGCCGCTTCGGCCACCGCCTCGAGCCCTCCTTTCGCATATATAAAGCCTCTAACCTAAAAACAGAGGGGGGTTCGACGTTTTTCCAGAGAGAGTTTCGATGTGCCGCCACCGCCAGAAACCCCAATTCAGAACCAGAAACTCCGTTCTGGCACCCTGCCGGGACGGGGAATTGGAGGAAATCATCGCCATCATCATCACCAACGCCTCTCCATCAACCATCCATGATTCCCCCATCTATGTGTGAATAATCCCCGCTGTAGGCTGAAGGGGATGGTAGGGATTGGCTGAGATCATTCATGTAATTGCTATAAGATTGTTAGGGCATCGTGCCTAGTATCCGTTATTAGTGCTTTTGATATTGTTGTAACTTATTGTGCTTAATGCTTGTCACTTTGAGCCCGAGTGCAATGATCTTAGATCTGAACATGTTATTGATTCATGAGAATAATTATTGTTTGTGATCCTACCTGCAAGTTGTATACACATATCATTGTCCGGAACCCGAGGCCCCAAAGTGACAGCAATTGGGATAACCGGAGGGGATGGCTATGATGTGAGGATCACGTGTGTTCACGGAGTGTTAATGCTTTGCTCCGATGCTCTATTAAAAGGAGCACCTTAATTACCAGTAGTTTTCCTTGAGGCCCCGCTGCAAACGGGCTAGTAGGACAGAAGATGTCGTGCAAGTTTCTCCTTGCGAGCGCGCACGACTAAATACAGAACACATGACTATGGTTACTTAGTACTTGGATGCTTTATCATTATTTACCTACAATTGCCCATGTCTTGATTATTATCTGAATTTTCTTGTCCATGCAATGCCCATTCATCCATCCCTATGCCTATAATATTTTAATCCTGCTGTTTACTATAATCACCACTGCTGTCTTTATTTTATTACTGCTGCTATTATTTTGCTACTGCTACTGCTATAAAACTATAATACTGATAAACTGTTGCGAGCAAGTCTATTTCTAGGTGCAGCTGAACTGACAACTCATCTGTTAAGGCTTATAAATATTCTTTGGCTCCCCTTGTGTCGAATCAATAAATTTGGGTTTTACTTCCCTCGAAGACTGTTGCGATCCCCTATACTTGTGGGTCACCAACTAAGTTTGTGGTACTTATTCATATTCGGTGTTTTCCATTACCTGAGATCTGCTATCTGTATGTCTTTAATATTTATCCTTTGCTGCAGTGTGTCATTGATCATCAAGCACTTCCCTGCCTCTTGAACGTCGTCCTGACCACCAACCACAGGAAAAGCATCAAGAAAGAAGCATGCTGGACAATTTCAAACATCACAGCTAGTAACCAGGACCATATTCAGGTTGGCGCTCTCGGAATTTTGAATTTGTATGTTGCTTTGTAAAGGGGCCACCCTTCTAATATTTTGTTGTTTGTCTATAGGCTGTGATCAACGCAAACATAGTTGGGCCTCTACTACATCTTCTGCAAGGTGCTGAATTCGACATCAAGAAGGAGGCAGCTTGGGCAATTTCAAATGCCACTTCTGGTGGAACACATGATCAGATTAAGTACGCGGCATCTATATTTTGCGTGTTTTTGTTCTTTGTTATTGCTGTTAGTTTGTGTTTTCATGTTGATATTCTAATAACATTGGCATCTACATGAAATGTTGAGCAGGTTCCTTGTTGCTCAGGGTTGCATCAAGCCGCTATGTGATCTGCTGATTTGCTCGGATCCCAAAATCGTAACAGTTTGCTTGGAAGGCCTTGAGAACATCTTGAAGGTCGGGGAGGCAGAAAAAAACCTTGGGGCTGGGGATGTCAACAACTACACGCAGATGCTTGATGATGCTGATGGGCTTGAAAAGATTGAGAACCTCCAGAACCATGACAACACTGAGATATACGAGAAGGCGGTTAAGCTGATTGAGTCCTACTGGTTGGAGGAGGAAGATGATTCCATGCCTTCTAGTGAGAACCCCCAGAACGGCTTCAACTTTGGGAATCAGCAGAACTCGGTTCCATTTGGTGGGTTCAAATTTGGCTGAAGGTATGACCTCTTCAACAGCTGAAGTGAACTTGTTTGTTTGTGTTTCATAGGGTCTGTCTTTGAGGTTTGGTGTTTCCTGATGTTTCATTACTCATGCAGATACCTGGTTGGAACAGTGTACCGTAGCTACTTATTTGGGACTTGTCAGAACTGTGGGAGTCTTGTCGTTTGAGTCATGGTTGGGTCCTGTCGGTCTGGTCTCAAAGCAGGGTCAGTCCTTTGCGCTGCATAAAAGTGGTGCAGTTTGTCCTGGTCCTCTTCCCCGTCTTTAGCTCGCCTTGCAAAATTGGAGATGGCGCTCAATGTATAAAAATTATTTGCACCTGGTACTAAATTTTCCAGTACATCATATCGATTAACTGATCTGAATCATGTTATTGGTCCAAGTAGATGGAATGTACGCTAATAGTACTTTCCTGCTCCAATTGTTGCACATGTCATATTTGCATGATGATTGATGGTTCTATATGAATGTATATAGCAGATCTCAGTTGATATGCTTTCAAAACTACATGTAACTTATACATCATTGTCATCCTAAGGAATCGAGAAAATTGAATCTTACCAAAAGCTTCGTTACCTCTAGGCTCTTTTGGCTCCTATCATTTGGGGCTGGAATCAAAGAATTCATTTTTTATTCTAACAATTACTTTTTTGGCTGCCACAGAATTGGTTATGGAATTCATTTCGAATTTCATGGTTTTTCATCTCATGCCTTTTACACTTTGTCATTACAGAATTGAGAAGGCTTTTAGTATAAGCTGTGCCCATAGAGGGTATTTTCTCAAGAAAAATGAAGTGCATATTGTTAAAATAGAAGAGAAAAATAAATTGCGTAATCTTCCAAGAAGTCCCCATCGATCTGATCTTGGCGGAAAATTAATTTTTGATTTTTTAATTAATTTAAAATCTGCGTGTAGAATTTTCCAAACAAAAATAGGTATTTCCTACCTCCCAAAATTAAAAACTCAACTTTCTTTAGATATAGATGTATACATCCTTTTCTAGTAAAAGTTGAGTCACTTAATTTGATGGAGGGAGGGATTCAAGAAATCTAATGAAACTCTGGGTTTAACCCATTTTTTCGACACATCTATCAGCGGATAGCTCTGTCCCGTGGGAGGAATGCCTCATTTTAGCTCATGTCCGGTACAGAAAGCGGCATGATCATCAATCAAACCCTTCCCCCGGTCTTCACTGAACCTAGGGGTGTAAAAGGATCAGATCGAGTAATGCTCTCTGCATATCACACGGAAGACTTGTATAGGATCTGGCTTTAGATAGGATCTATGAGATCGATTTTTTTTAAAAGAAAAAACATATTCAATAGTCTAAAAAAAAGTTGACAACACACATCTGTGTTATATATGCCACACAAAAAAATTGCTGCTTTAAATTCAACCTACAAACAGAGAGCCAAAAAGATAAATTTGGGTGTGAACACTATTCAGCCAATCTGACACTATTCACTAGATTTTGTATTTTTTATTTCTCCAAGTGTAGATCAAATTTTGAGCTGAAATTTCTTGGAGTTGTAGATGCAGCCCATATATATGTTGTATAAGATTTTAAGAATAAATTTATATCTTTTGTTTGCATTTGTGCGAAGATAAGCATCCTATTGACATTGATGTAGTGAATAATCACTTGTGTACTTAGTACAAATACAACACTCTTTCTTTCATGCTAATTAATCGTAGCATGTTTTTAGAGGAAATGTTGTTAGTGGAACATCAGCAAGCATTGCTGCTATATAATGGTAAATACTTTAAATCATAATGTTCATTCTTTTGTTAGTCAACTATTTTAACATGGTATTTCTTCATCAGACTGGTATTGTTTGTTGGGTGTCTATTCATGGACGTCTTGCTTCGAGAGTTTGAGACATACACTACAGTCCATTTCAACCTTGCAGCCGTATTCCTGAATTTTGCTTTTTATAAGTCCTAAAATACTGAAACAAGTGGCTGTCATATCTCTATGTAATTAAGCAAAAGAGTTTTTGAAACACAAAGGTGCTCCAGAAGACCTGGAAGCTGTCCTGTTTGTATGTGGGTTTTGTTCAGGGAGGTAACTTAAAAGAGTTTGAAATAAACAGTGCCGTGTAATGTAGAAGTTCTGCTTCCAGTTGTACACTTAGACTATGATGCCTGTAATGTTCTACGTACAGTCCAGTCCAATGCAAGTTATTCACCTCCGCAGTCACTTCTGTAAAAAAAAGGTCAATGTATAGTTTCCTAAACAATTTGGAGGGTACTTCTTTCAAGACTGTGCACGTTGATTTGTTTCCCTTTTCTGACGATCTGCACTCTACTGATCAACCCAGTAGTTCTCTGCTAAGGATTAACGAGGCCGCACAAAGTTCAGAAAAATGGCATGAAGTTTTCATGATCACAAAATTCACATCAATTGTCTTCTTTCAGCCAATCTCCCTCAAAATCGCCAAAAACATCAATCTAGTTCCTCAACACCAGTGCGTCCCCGGTACCGAGAGACGAGCTAACAAGAATGTAAGACAAGCTTTCAGTTTGTGTTGTAGGCATCAAACTGAAACCGGATAACTGCATCTACAGAGATTCATGAACACCAGAATCGGCATCCTAGAAACTGATAGAGGAACACAAGAATAGTTTCAGTATTGGTAACTTAGCTGAAACCGTTGCCCTGCTACTAGTTTCAGTGTTATAGGACGTCAAGAAACGAAATTCAGAATTGACGGTGCAGAGCTGCCACATTGCAGTATAACCAGATGCAAGACTACCAATGAAAGTGAGCGGCGTTGCTTATTTTATCTGAACATCACCTAATCCACCGACCTGAACAAGACACATAGGCAACAATGACATATTCCTGGTCTTCCAGAGAACTTTTTTGTTTGGAAAACAGAAAGTCCGGACATACTAATGAACATTGTGAGCACAGCTTATTGATGTTCAGCAAGCATTCCACAAGTAGTTAACATCACAGTGATTCATCTAAAGTGTTAAGGCCATCAGATAGCAACACCTATTTTTTTCTTAAACAATCAGAAGCAAAGACAAATGATTTCACATATTTACATCATTAGCTGAACTTCAGACATCATATCATTAGCACACAAGCAATCGTTTCCTAAATCACTGCCAATAAGATGTCCATGCTTTCAACAGCTGCGCACAAGATGTAAGTTTAAGCTTCATGATATTCATCGATCATATATTTTACAAAATGATCATAGTACCTTTTGCACAAACACTACGCAATGCAAATATTTTACAAGATGATGATAGTATATTTTACCAGAACAGACAACTGAAAGTACAGTACAATTAGACTAACTAATCATATAAAACTCAACCACATTGCCTCCATAATGAACACCACCATTTCTCCAAACTCAAAAGCATGCATACATCAGTCAGAAAACAAGAGCTCAATTCAAGCAGAGACACACACCAAGCCTGCTGTTTGATAGCACGGAGAACTGACTAATATTAAAGATCCACTTCTTGTAGAGGCACAACCAGTGATGTCAAATCTGCAATGACTGCAACTCTGCATACAACGGCACATATGGCACATATGGCGGCTTGCCATCTACAAGTTTGGAGATCATTTTGACTTGCCGACGATCCATGCTGTAGCACATGAATTTGTTCTCGCACCCAACAGTGAAGAATACCAAGTTGCATTCTGGATCAATCGCAACCCAATCAAACCCCCCATCCATGGAATAATCGTAGCCTCCAACTAGGCAATACTCTATCCCTCCAAATAAGCATGAAGTCTCAACACTATGCCTCAATATCCATTCTTTGCTTTCATAGTTCTCGAGAACATAAACTACTAGTCGAATGATGGCACCATCTTCATTTCTCTGAAAATTGGCATAATGCAAGCGGCCCTCAGACTGCTGAATAAAACCATCAATCAGACCGCCATCAGGGACACCAAAGTTCATCCATGCTTCCCCTTCTGTGTCCACTACAGCTAGACAAGGGGAAAACTCATAGCAATCGGCTTGAAAATGCAAATAGCCATTAAGAAAGACAGATGCAAACTCATGATCAAAGAGCCTGATATCTGCATCCCATCTCTTCTCTTTATAAACCCATTGTACGGTTTTAGATGAATACACTGCCACTCCAGCGATGTGAGGGGACTCCTGATCCATTACCAACTCAAACACATGGAAATGCGACGACAGGGTTGGGTCGAAGCCCAAGCGTACAGCGCCCACTTCGTTGGTGGCCTTGCCGGAGTCCGGCAATATGATCCACTTCTCCGTGGCGGGATTGCACACAACGTAACGGAACTCGTCACCCTGGGCGGCGATGTCGTACCAGCGGCAGAGGAGGAGGCCGTTGCAGCAGTCCAATAGATCGACACGCCGGTGGTTGGGCAGGAAAGCGCAAGATGTGTCGATCTGAGGGCAGCGTCTCCCCGGGACACTGGTTAAGTGGATAGGTGCTTCCAGACGCCACTCGTAGGTGGTGGTGGCGCTGTGGAAGAAGCCGGCGAGCGATTGGGGGAGCTTTTTGCGGCGGTCGGGGTGGTGGATGAGGCTCAGCCAGTGGTTGGAGACGCACTTGAAGCGGCAGAGCGACTGGCGGGGACGCGCGAGAGGATCTCCACGAGGATGTCGTCGGTGAGCCGCTCGACCGCCGTGTCGCTGGGAGGAGTAGAGGACGACCTGCACAAGCAGAGACGGTGGAGAGGTGAGGGGATCGGTGAAGAAGGGAGAATAAGGTCGCCATGAGTTATGTTGCCAGTGCTGCTCCGCGCACCTGAATCGAGTTGAGGTACGGCCTTCCTCCCAGGGGGGAGAGCGATCCGCAGGGATGGACACGGCGGCCGCGGCGGACTACGGACGGCGCCGTCGAGCACCGGTGAGAATGGTGAATGGGCCGTCAATCGGATAGGTATTGGGCTGAACCTCGTCACAAATTCACAACTCGATCCACAGCTTAGGAAAAAAAGAAGATACAGTACTTATTTCGTTTCTGTAAAAATGTTTTCGTGCCAAGTTTTCTGTAAAAAATAGAAAATAGATAAGCATTTTTCTCTAAGAATGTGGAGGTGACTTCTGTGAATGTTGATTTTCCCCTTTTTTTTAACGATCTGCACTGACCAAACCCAGCTAATGTTCCTTTTGGAGAGCAAACCCAGCTAATGTTAGGTCATTAACTGACGGTACCTTCGTTTCTGAAAAATAATACAAAGCTCATGATCACAAAATCTGCATAAAATGTCCTTTTGAAATCCATCGCCCTCGTAGTCGCCAAAAACATCCATCTATGTGCCGCCCCCGGTACAGAGGCAAACTAGCAACAAGGTAAGACAAGGATATTTTCAGTCAGACTTGAAGCTGAAACCGGAGCCCTTCTTCTACACAGAGTGAACACCAATGGCGGCAGCAGCAGCATCCTCGATACCGACAGACGAGCACAAGGATAGTCTCCGCTTGTTTCGGTAACTTGAGGCTGAAACTTTCCTTGTGGCAGTTTTGGAGCCATATCTGAATTTCGTAACACTGAGCAACTAGTAGCAGGGCTACGTTTTAAGCTTAAGCCTCTAAGGCAAACATAAACTTATCCTTTGTCTTACTGTACCCTCGTTGTTAGCTCGCCTCTCGTTAACATATTTGTGTTGCTTTGGATGGACTTAACTCTGTAATTTGTGATAACAAAAACCTGAATGTGTCGGTTAATTAGGTGGTGTTAACTATGTCAGCATGCATTCTTGTGTGGTCTGTTAACCCTCGGCCGTAGTTCCCTTGGTCTGTTATGCATCTGAGTTAGTCGTCTTTTCCTCCATGCTAAGTGTAAGCATATTATCCTATCTGCTGCTAGTCAAATTGTGATATTTTCTTCAATCAAATAAAATGAAAGCCACAATCTTCCAAGAAGTTTTACCGAAACCGACAAGCTAAAATCTTAGGAATGTCATCTTTGTTTGTGGGTATACAGTTTAGGGAGGCAAGTTAAAATAGTTCAGAATAAGCAATGCCCGAACGTTCTATTATAGTCTTGCATCACTAGGATACCTATAATGCTGCGCATGCACTCCAATCCAATTCAGTGTTATTTTCTGAACTTCGATTTTTTAGGTCCTATTAAGACCGAAAGAACACCTGCAGCAGCGCCTTGCTTGCGTGCAAGCATGTAAAAACAAATCAACGTGCACAATCTTCCAAGAAGTTCCCTTCACATATTTGCAGAAACGAAATGGAAATGTCTTTTTCAGTTTTTGTGGAAGTCAAATTTAAGTCGTGGGTCGAGTTGTGACACAGTTTAGCCCAGTAACATTTAGTTGACGGCCCATTCCTCGCCAACATAGGAAAACACAACTCCTAGTTCCGTAGTTTTCTCCCGAAGGTTCTCAGTTCACAAAATCCTCCCACAGTCCCACGTTTTCGTCAGCACCACCGTCACCATGCCCACGGATTCACTCTCTCCAGTCGGAGGAAGGACGAAAATCAGTATAGCTGATTAATCAGTTTGCAAATTTATGGACCAAAGTGATCCAACTAAACAAGTTCATGTACGTTGGACATGCAATTTTCTTTAACATATAAACCAAGAGGGAGATGTTCTACCATCCAAGATCTCACTTCATAATTTATTTTTAATCACACGGAGGTGTGCTCTCATCCAATACAACCACTTGGTCCACCATAATAAAACATGAAGCCCTTCCCTTCTCTATTGAAGACATCAGTTTTATTGTAGCAATCTGGCCTGTCAACTAAAGGGACCCAAACTATAGCCGGCTCAACAACATGACCCTGGGAGTCATACAACTTAATATTCCTGAAAAATCCTGATTTTCTTTCGTCATCCTCGGGGAAGTGACCGCTGCCCATTGGAGGACCTTGTGTATTCCATGGGTAGCTCACAAATCCAAGCCATGCCAGTGTTCGTGGTGTACTTGAGCAAAGGTTCCCTGGAAAATGCCCCAAAAATGATGCGGTATCTGAACCGTGCTGCCGGTACAACACCCAATCTCCAGAGCTTGGATCCTATAATTGACAAAGGATGATGACGGTGACCAAGATATTCATAAATAGATGAATATATAAACTATCTATTTCCCATTTTGCATCAACAACTGCGATCTTAGTTGCATTAGTATCATCCATGTTATCATAATAAAATGAGGTAGTGGATCCAAGTGGAACTTAATTTAAAAGAATCCATATTAATAGGTGAGAAAAATCAACTTAATTTTTGTATGTCAAATTCATCTTAGCAATTTGAATGAAGTAAAAGACAATAAAGGAAGATATCATGCACTACTGCAAGGGTTTTAAAATCCTAATGTGGAAAACAACATGCCATCTTATAATAAGATAATCAAATTCAGCAGGTTGTTTTCTTCGCCATGTACATGTTTGTATGGACAATTTTCAAACATAAGCTTCTAAACATAAAATTGTCTAGACGAGGTGGCACCTTATTTAGGCTAAGAGTGACCTGGCGACCTTCTTTACCATATTCTGATGGAGGAGCAACAGCCTGTCCCGGCAAAAGTGAAGCTCCACTTGCCGGTACGTATCCTGCGCACCTCAAGTCATAGCAGCCCGTTGATGTGGCACCATCAGTCTGATTAATTATGCAATGGTAAAAACAAGTAATGTTATGCATAGATGGACAAACAAATAATTATACTTGGTCTGATCATGCCCTACGAAAAGTATGGTCCATGCTTTACCGTCGCCCAGTATGTAAAGAAGCGAACATCGCTGTTATTGTACAAATCAGAGGCCACCTGCAGGACAGAACCACAGTTTTACAATATGATTTCTAAAAAACATCTGAATCTATAAATATACATGGAGAATATTATATAATCCTACCTGAAATCCGGCTACAAATGTTTTGTAGCGTCCTTCTTCTATACAGATGATCTGTATGGATGCTCCAGACTGTTGAGACGGCCCTTGATTTGGGGACCCCCAAATGCTTATATCAGCTTGAATACCATAGAATTCTCCAGGATATGTGTGCCACATAGCATACTAGGGAAAAACAAAAAGGTTAGTTAATACTAATTACAAAAATAGTACAAAGATTTGTGATTCCTTGGCACAAAAACAAGCAAACAACTACTTCTCTTCCTAATTCTAGCATGCTTCTAAAATAGCAAACTTAGCCACAAAATATTTCACAGCCCTAATTGGTGAAACTATATGTTTGGCACCGATGACCAGAATGAAACCTCACCTATGGGCCGGGGTCCGACAATATGTGTATTGGGATCTCTTTAAGGAAAAAGGGTCTGAGAAGCTCAGGTACTACAATTTGATTCCCAATTTTTTTTTAGGGAAAAGAGTATGAAAGGCTCATATGTTTTACGGCATCAATAAGATTTAATTATAGAAATTGGCATGCCATACGTAGAAAGAACTTCCCTGGAAATCAAATAAATTTTTTTTTATCACAATGGGAAATGGAGAGAGGGTGTACATGAGAAATATGGTTGCCATTTTCATTGGGAAATGGATCACCCCCAGAGAACTGAAAAGTATTTAGTCTCCACGGTGTAGTGTGCTGCAAAAGAATTGTTGTTATTTTATACATTTGGGCCCATAATTGTTGTAGAAAGTGTACAAAAGATAAATTGTGAATTGTGATCTTGTTGCAACGTTCAAGAAGACAATGTAATACCATGAACAAAAGATGTTAACGAAGCAAGGAAGATAATTATGTACCTTCTCCTCTGTGGTATTTACACCTATTGACTCAACCAAGGTGAGGCAGCTCGGCACATATGAAAAATAGAACAAGATAGCTACCACAACGTAATCCATTAGGTACATAGAAGTTCCTCTTGCTAGAATGAGAACCAAATGGTTTGGTATGTCACTTCGAAGACATAATATATAGAGTATGACCAAATCTAAAAAAAAAGTAGGAACATAGAAATTTATGAAAAAAATGGTGGTATAATTTGGTAAGCACTTAATTCCTTGCAATGAATGGCCTCCAGAATCTTTCTTTTATGGAGTATATATATAGATATCATTCCTTTATGGAGTATAAATATATCATTGAATACCATGTCTGCATGTGTATTTAATTGCTTGCAATATATGAATGGCCTCCACATCACCATTCCATCTAGAGTATTATCATGTGTATTCTTTCAATCATGTTCATTAATATTGGGTTTATTTTGTACTGTACTAATTTTATTGTTTTCAGCAGGTTCGCCTTCTTCCGTTGGCATGTCCATCCTGCCATATCGCTCCCACGTGCGGGAGGAAAGCTGCACTTTGAATCGTGCCCGGTACGTAGGTGCAACATCCCCATTGGTCATCGCAACCTTTCATCTTTCTCTTTTACTAAATCAGCGCCACTTATTATGGATCGAGGGAGTAGTAAATTAAAAGGGGTACCTAAATTTGTTAGGATTTAAGTTAAAATTAAAACAGAATTTGTAGTAATCCCCCCAGCACGATCCAATGGTCAGAGATAATATGTGACATAGTACGCCCTGGGTGGCTGGGTTTTTCTCCACGTATAATATTGTACCAAATTTTGACGTTCAATGGCACTATAGTGAAATAGCGAGTCTCCAGTTTCAGCTTCAAGCCTTACGAGACAAACTGAAACGATCCTTGTGTTGCTGCACTACGGTTGTTAGCCCGCGTCTTGGTGTTATTGCATTCGAGATTGATAAGAAGAAATCTTTTCTGGAGTCTGCGATCAAGACAACTTTGATTGCTTTTTCTTTGTATGCCTGTCACAAAGGAACCCTTCCGACGATGCAAAAAAGGGGACACAGCTATATATTGCGGACATGAATGCTACTACTGTTAGTCTGTTACCAAGATGTAGCAAGCTCAGCACCTATGGTGTAATGTCATGGACAACACCTATCTTATCGATGGCGAACTTACATTTATCTGTTGATAAAATCAAGTGCTTCCACTGTTGTGAGTTGTGACTGCAATTTTGTCGAGAAGGATTGATAGCGTAGAATTGTGGACGGGCATAGTATATTTTTGGACAGGAGAGAGATATCCTCACTTTTTTTTAGAAAGAGAGATATCCTCACTTTTTTCTGGGATAGAGAAAAACGTACCATTATAAGACACCGCATCGAGGGCCCGACGCCTCACGCCTGGATGTAACACGGACACACGGTATAGCCCATCGTAGGTCTTTCCGCTCCCCTCACTACTAGGAAAACGTCTATAGGTAATACAGCTACCCGTAGCGCACCATATATATGGTGCGCTGCGGGTATTTACCCGTAGCGCATGTGTGTACATGCGCTGCAGGTATGTCACATATCCGCAGCGCACCATATATAAAATGCGCTACGGGTATATGTAGGTCTGGATGGGGAGCTCTGCCCATACTTACCCGTAGCGCATGTGTATAGGTGCGCTACGGGTAGTGTGAGAGAGGCAGTGCCATGTTATCCGTAGCGCATGTGTATAGGTGCGCTACGGGCACCTATACACGTGCGCTACGGGTATAAGGCCCGCCCAGTGAAAACCCTAGCCCAAAAGCGGCGCGGCTCCGCCTACGTCTCCCTCCTCTCCTCTCGCGCCGCCGCCCCAGCAGGCTCGCTCGCCCGCCCCAAAGCCTCCCGCCGCGTCGTGCGCGCTTCTCCACCCAGCCGGCCGGGCTCCTCCGGCCGTGCGCCCACCCAATCCGCCTCTAGCATCCAGCCTCGATCCCCCAATCCCCTCCCACGTTATGTCTCCTTCCCCAATCCCCTTCACTGCCACCGGTGGCCGGAGCCGCGGGCATCCTTGTTGGAGGAGTGGCCGGGGAGGCGGGTGCCAGACGTGGTGCCATCTGCGAGAATGGCTGGTGGCCCTCGGGAGCAGCGCCGCCCCTCGCTCGAACCGCATCCCCTTCTCTTCCCGCGCATGCATCCTCCTCCCTCCCTTTGGGCCGCCAGCTCCATACTCCTCTCCATCCCTTCCACTCCCTGCTGCTGAACTCGAGTCGCCGCCGCACTGGAGAGCACGGGCTGCAGCTGGGTCGAGCGAGATGGCGTGGACGTCAACTCGAGGTGAGCTTCCTTTCCTGCATCGTCCGCTCATGCCTTTTTATGGGTCTCTAACTCTTCGTGGTGTTCAAAACCGGGAGGAAGAGGAGGACCCAGAGGAGGAGATGGATTTGGGGAAGAAGAGTGGGAGCAGCACAGGCGGCCACTCGCAACTACTGGTGGCCGTCGGGAGCAGCGCGTACCACTATCTCTGCGCCTTGTGCTGTTAGTCGGTCGGTTTCTTCATCCCTCTGAACTTACTTTTTTTGCTTTTCCATTTTCTCTCACATATGGCCTTTGTTTGATGTGTGCCCTGGCAGCGTGCTGTGACGTGGCCTGATGAGCAGCCGGTTGCCGGAGGGAGCAGCGACGCCACGCACCGTGCCGTCGCTGGGAGGAGATGTGTATCAGCATGTATAGAAAGAATGAGAAGAAAACCCATGAAATTAGGTATGAGCAACAGATGTTTGTAGCTTAAGTAAGTTGCAAGCAAAACTGTATGTAAAAAAATTCAGTTTTGGTCATCCAAGGATGCATTGTATGCATCAGATGTTACCAAGCAGAAGAAAAGTTAACTAAAATAGAAACTTACTATGATTTATTACATGTGCCAGAGAACTAATAGTCCAAGCAGACAGGTCAGCAGCGGCCGGTAGAGGCAAGGGAACTGCAGGAAGTGCAAGCCGGTGGCGAGGTCGTGTTCTATTCATGGTGCAAGCACAGCTTAATTTTATAAGCTAAAGTATATATTTTATGAAAGGAAATCCTTGATTTTATGGGTATATATCATTTATCAATAATGAGTTATCTAATATTTTGGTTCAGAAAGTTCATCGGTTGCATTCTCTATAGAGCTTGGTGTAAATTATCAGTTGTATTCTTCCAATACTAATGTATACTCCTATAAACTTTAGCTGATGCAACAATCTTTGGCATGTGTTACTGAATATTCTGATGTTCCGCTTCATACCAATCTGAATATAGCTAAGGTTAGTGAGGTTGCTGTTCCAGATTTGTTAGGTTTCTTCTGCTGCTCCTTTTGTCTCTTTATCCTATGTTTTTTCAAATACAGATCAGTCCTTGGTTATTGGTTTTCTAAATTGCTATTAGATCGTTTCTGCATAATGTTTTTAAATTAGTCTAATAATGACATAGTTTGTTGGCCGAGTGGCTATTAGTACCTTAGTCTCTCTGGTTCTGCCATTGTGCAAAGGCACGACTGGTAGTTGCTAATTGTTTCACACAAAAACTAACCATTGTGTTACAAATTCTGAACCAAGAATTATCACGTGTGTGCATGTCAGATTGATCTGAACCAAGAATTACATTGTAACATGTACCAGATGGTACGTATCATTTTCTATGTTATGCGCAAATCTCCCTAAACCATGTATTCAATACTTATATATGCCAACTGATGAAGCTTTCTTATCTTCTGAGTTGGAGCATCTTTTTTTAGTACCTCTTAAAATTAGGTTGTTGAGAAAAGCATCTCATATTTGTTTTGATTAAAACTGCAATTGAAAATAATAGCTGCTGCAATATCTTCCTCTTTTCTTGTACTCCGGAGGTTTCATTGATAATTTATATTTTGATGGCTTTGTCTCACCAATGTTATTTGACTGAAATTACAGGCCATGGTCTTCTTAGCAATATGAGGGTGCTGTACATAATATATTGGGATGGCTGTCACTCTAAATTTCTTTGTAAGGTGTTCTCCTATCCACCCAACATACCATAGATAGAAAAATTTACTACCATGTTTTGAACTGGCGTCTCTGTTCTCTTATTTACTCATAATCATCTATAACTGATGGAATGTACAACACCACAGGTACCTCTGCTCTTCTTAGTCAATCTCCAGGTCTGTTACTCTTACTAATGTGTATTTGAAAACAAACAAATGAGAGCTTAGTTGCCTGTTCTTATGTCTTGATCTCTTGTATTGGATGCTAAAAAACAAGACCTATCTGGGTTTTTTGCTCTGTTACCGTGGTATTTCTCTGAAGTTTTGTTATCCATCGAATGTGCAAGCTTAGAAAATCTTCTTATGCTTTCTTTTGTGTAGGTCCCAACACTATTAAGTTTATAGTGATATATTAGATGATCTCTTGTATTGGATGCTAAAAAACAAGACCTATCTAGGTTTTTTGCTCTGTTACCGTGGTATTTCTCTGAAGTTTTGTTATCCATCGAATGTGCAAGCTTAGAAAATCTTCTTATGCTTTCTTTTGTGTAGGTCCCAACACTATTAAGTTTATAGTGATATATTAGATATCCGTGGTCCCTCCTGTCTATATTAATTTGGACCTTATTATACTGTGGGCGTGTTAGAGATAGCTGTTCTACTTATCAATTAGCGTCTCTCCGGTAAATTTTACTTGAAATGAACTGAATTTCACGTCAAAGAATGTGTGATCCTTACATGTCTTTTGTATATTACTTTAGTTACGCAGTTTATTTTCCTTTGTAATCTAGGCTCTAAAAGCATGGGTGGTTCTGTGGTAAGCTACTCAAAGTCTTTCTCTCCGGCATTAACGTCTGTCATACTGTCCGGTTAATTGGTAAAGTAGATGATTATGTGTTTAACAGTTGGGCCTCTATGTTCTAAATGTAATGTGCTTTTCTTAACCAATTGAATATATTTTCCACCTACTTATTAGCTCTGTTGTCTCCTTTTCTGTCAGTTTGGGTCGTGTTACTCAGGCCGTCTTATTGACATGTTGATTTTGGGACGGTTTTCCACAAACGCTGGTGGGAGATAGGTACATTTTCCTAGATTGTATCTTCATATGCTAATTTATCTAGGTAGGGGGTACGATCAGAGATGCCTTCAGTTCAGTCTTAATAACCCCTGGGCTTAAATTTGCTTGTCCTTCTCTAACTGCTCATGTATTGTCTGGTGGTGCCCTGGATAAATAGAGAGGCCGCGTGGCAACTGTTAACAACCGTGTCTTGATAAAGTGTTATTTCTTTAAAAAATATTAAAAACATTTATATTTTTCTTCCCGTCCTCGTGTGGATTAAAGTAGACTGTTGTCAGCCATTTTTAACTATTCAACACAACATTGTGCTGCTCCTCTTAACTACTGTTCTTATACTATCACCTAATTATTGTCTTAGTTGTTACTCAACAACCAGCTGTTTCATGGAGGTTGTCAAAATTCCAACCATTGTCATGCTCGAGGAAATATGGAAGAAGCTGCAAGTGCCCAATCAAAACACCAGGTTCATGTACTACTTCTGCATGTTCTCTCTGCTGGCACACGTCTGTCACTCTGATGGCACCATGTAACTCACCGGCCACCCTACTGGCACGACGGAGGTTTACGCAAGCTGTCAATATGGGATAGTTAGAGCATAAGATATATAGGGAAGATTGAAAATAAAATACTGCAAAATTGTAGCTACAAATGAAAGATTATAGCTACCACTGCTATGTGTAGTATTTTTTTTTCATTCTCTGCGTAGATTTATTACTGACTACGTATTATTTGTTTGTATTACTGCTTAAGTTATTTGTGTGTAATTTTGTGCTGGTTCCACTAATTATGTTTATGAAGTTCTCTTTGTTGTTCCCTCGGGTTACTATATAATAATAATGTTTTACAGAACTGTCATCAATGTAGCTATCAGTGCCCTCTAAAGCCCATTTCCTTCCTTTTGTGATTAGCATGCACATATGAATTAGGTTTCTATTGCAGCAGTTCATGTATGCAACTTATGAGGATGTTGCTTTTGCAATTCCTACATGCTGAGTTGTCTCCGTACTTCCTATTTGAATGACTTAAGTTATGTGTATTTGTAACATGTCACTTTTTCATAATAGACTTACATGCATGGTGATGGTGTTTTAACAGAAACATGTTGCAGTTCTTTGGGCAAACAGACTCAGTTATTTTTGTTGGCACCACTGTCCAAGATTATTCTGCCACTCGCTCTTTATTTCGTTACGTGGTGATAGCAGAGTATCATTTCTATGTTTCCTGTTAACATAAATGTAGACATCCAAAATAATTGTCCTCCCTGCTAGGTACAACATTTTATCTTGGCTTCTAATGCGGCTGACCAATTTGAACCCATGGCAGATTATTCGTTGGCTACCAACATTTTATCTTGGCTTCCAATGTGTTATCACCACTGTCTGATAGGCTAGATTGATCTATTTGTATTTTTGGTTGGTTCTAATAATTATGTGTATGATGTTCTCAGCTTATTATTAAATGTTTTATAAATTGTTCATTAATATGAAAGGCCGGCGCCAAGGCAGATTATGTCGATGTTGCTTTTGCTGTTACTTCCTTCTAATATGTTGCACTATTTTCCTAATGGTATATAAGTGTTTGCTCCTTCATGATTTCATGTGCCTTGCCCTAATTTTGTTATATAGAATGTAAATCAGCATAAGTTCAACAGGATCGTGCGCCAAGGCGCACCCCTAAATCTAGTAGCTACAAAGGGTACAACACCATGGCGGAGGCGGAAGCTAGGTGGAGGAACCACTTGCGAGAGGAGAGGAAGACGATCTTCGGCGTCACCACCGCCGTCTTGCTCACCGCGGTGATTGCGGTTGTAGTGTACTTCATCGTAGTGTAGGAGACTATCTCATTTATGTAAGATGTGATGATGAACTTGTATACTTGGTCCGTGTCGGTGTCTTAGACTACGAATGTGATCGTTTCATTTTGAAACAATGTGATTCATATGCTATGCATATTTTATGCTATTTATATTGCATTATCCTGTATACCTGTTATATTCTCTATATTGTACTATATTATGTATTAAAAACTATAATTTGGCAACATAAATAGAGTATTTTCGAAAATCAAAAAAAAAAACCGTAGCACATGTGTCTGGTGCGCTACGGGTAATATGCATACCCGTAGCGCATGTGTGTCTAGTGTGTTACGGATATGCATATTACCCGCAGCGCATGTGTGTCTGGTGCGCTACAGGTAATATGCATACCCGTAGCGCACCCGTAGCGCATGTGTGTCTGGTGCGCTACGGGTAATACATGCGCTACGGGTATGCATATTACCCGTAGCGCACCACACATGCGCTACGGGTATTTTTTTACTAGTGGCGTGCTACCCGCAGCGCACGGCATATGTGCTACGGGTAGCCATATTAGGTGCGCTACGGGTAAGCTTTTTTCTAGTAGTGCCTTCTCGCTCGGTAGCGCTGGCGCCGCCTTCCTCCGCTGCCATGTCCATCCCGGCGGATCGCTCCCGCCTTCACAAGGAAGGCTGCGCTTCGACACATGTCCGGTACGCAGAGCACCATCACCATTGGTCATCGTAACCTTTCCCTTCTCTTTTACTGATCCCACGATCCACGACCTCTACCGTATCCGTGTTCCCGCAGATCATCCTCTTCTCCCGTCAGCGGGACGGTGGCTGAGACCCTCACCGACGACCTCCTCGTGGAGATCCTCTCCCGCGTCCCCACCAAGTCGCTCTGCCGCTTCAAGTGCGTGTCGAAGCACTGGCTCGGCATCACCAACGACCGCCACCACCGCAGGAAACTCCCCCAAACCCTGGCCAGCTTCTTCTACACGAGCACATACGAGCGTGACATCCCCAGATCATCTCTCCAATTCGTCAGTGCCTCGGGGAGCAGCTGCCCGCTCATCTACCCGTACCTCGCCTTCCTGCCCAGTCACCTCAAAGTTGATATCTTTGACAGCTGCAACGGCCTCCTCCTATGCCGCAGCCGGTCTGATGTCGGTAACGGTGACGACTTCGACGACTTCCGCTACATCGTGTGCAATCCTGCCACTGAGCAGTGGCTCGTGCTGCCTGATCCTAGCCATGCCGGCGACGTCGGTAAAGTGCGTTTGGGCTTTGATCCGGCTGTGTCTTCCCACTTCTATGTGTTTGTTGAGTTGCTGCACATGCACTATCCGGGGTTTGACTATCGCATCGACGGAGTTGACATGTATTCGTCGGAAACCGGGAGATGGGCTCATAAGGAAAAAGGTTGGACCCAAACAATTTGGTTTTTCTCTTGTTGGGGAGCTCCTGTCTTCCTCAACGGATTCTTTCATTTTCTTGCCCTTGATGACAGTAAGTTACGCCTGTGTATAGCTGCCGTGGACACGGACGGGAAAACATGGACGACCTTCGGTTTCCCTCATAATCAGTACATTGGTTTTTTTCACCAGTCACAGGGTTACTTGCATTATACCCAGGATCAGAGTGGTAAAGGCGGTGCTGTGCTTAGAGTGTTAGTTCATGTTCTCGAGGACTATGACAACAAAGAGTGGGTATTGAAACATTGTGTGGAAATTAAGTGCCTATTTGGAGCGACACATTTTACTGATTCCCATCAGTTTGATTATTGCCGTTGGAACTTTATTCATCCGGAATGTAACTTGATCTTCTTCATTGCGGGGCATGCTACCACATTAATGTGCTAACATGGATAGTCGGGAGTCCAAAGTGATCAGCAGTCTTCCCTGCCGTCTGCCACGTCTCCCATATGTTCCATTCTATGCAGAGTTACAATCACTACACAGATGACATCCATATGAGGCTGCCAATGTCTTTTCAAAGAAGTGGATTCGATAGGAGTCAACTACGGAGCAGTGACTTGTTGGTGTCTGTGCTTGGATTTTGTTCTCGTTCTCTCTACTGTTTTATGCATGCTTTTAGCAAATGTCATGATCTATGATATTCATGCAGCATAAAATTATATGTTCTATTTAAAGTTGAGGGGAGAGTATAAGCATCTCGTTGACAAAGAAGAATCGGGTGATCGCTTTGTGTGCTAAAAATAGTGTGTGAAATCATTTTTTTTGAGGACTTTTACAATACCCTGAAATTAACACGAACCGTCCATTTCTATTAATCCAGTGGCTTGTGTGATGTGGTACTCCACCGTTGGTAAACAGAGTACTCACTCAAAAATTCAGGGAGTACCTCCACCGGTGGGGTATTTTGGTCTTTCACGTCTCAAATTTTTGGTCCAAAGTTCTTCCCATCGAGATTGTAATCCCCAAATCAGATCGATCGGAAAAAAGAGGAGTTTCTGACCGGGACGAGACTACGCGCGGCCTTGGCGGACAGCCCACAGACGGAGGAGCGTTGACGGTGGGGCAGGAGTAGGGGCCATGGCTGCCGCCGACAGTGGGGAATAGGAGGAGTACCGCGCACCTTTTCGCGCATCGCTACTCGCCATGGCTGCCGCCGCCGGAGAACGGGAGAAGGAGCACCATACACTGGCCCGCGCTATGCTCCGCGCCAGAGCTGCCGTCGCTGGCAGGGAACGCATTCCACTCTGACTGAGTTATGCTATACTGCCATGGACGCGTATATCTGCTAGTACTACTAAGTCAAGTTGCTTCTCCAGCGAATCATGTTTTGATGCTTTTAAGTTCTCGCTAAATCAATCGTTCATAAGGAACAAGAATTTATAGGCTATTATCTCAGTCCGTAGAAGCAAATAATTAGGTAAAAAGAACATCTCGATATCTCGCAATCGCTCATAAAGCACGTTGTAGTACTACGAGTATCAGAACACATGATAAGGCCGCCGGCGTGAGATGATATGGATCAGTCATGGGCGCTGGCGATCTGGACCAGCTCGTCCTCGGGGATTACGCGGATTGTGCAGTTGTCGTCATGCCGTCACTCTGGTTCACCTTGCCAGATCGTGAGGAAAAATCAATCCAGATCGTGAGGGCTCCTGTGGCTATTGGGATGATAGAATCAAAAGTCTGAACTACCCTCTGTTATTGACGGCCAGATTTAGCTGGTACTCCTGCGTGTGGTTTTGGAGTACCGGGTATTGTAAAATCCCTCTTTTTTTTTACCGCTAGACATGTCTTTGTTGATCGTGCAACAGTTTAAATAAAGACGTTTTCACTTTCTCTTGTGTTAAATTACTAGTGCATGTTTTAAATATGAGATAGTGTTAACAGAACATCAGTAGTAGCTCGGTATGACTGCTTGGATTTGGTTATCCTTTTCGACTAGTGTATGCATGCTTTTAGCAAAGGACATGATCAATGAGTGTCATCCAGCATATACTTGTATCTTATATTTAAAATTGGGAGAAAGTATAAAAACCTATTGACAAAGAAGCACCTAATAATCCCTTAGGTGTTTACACTACATTGTTGTGAATAACTGCTAGCTATAGCTTTGTTTATCATGAAACACTTTGAATAAAGGCCTTTTCTCTTTCTTGTGTCATGTTTTGAAATGAGATGATGTTTGCAGAACATCGGCAAGTTGTGCTATGTTCATTATTTTGCAAGGGTGTTATGTTCATTCTTCTGAGTAACTTTTTTTAGAACACCAAAATTGCTCCACGACACTTAAAGACAACTAATCCACGTTATCTCTCCATTCTGATCAGGTAGCTAGGCTTTTAAAAGGAGCTTGAAGTAAGAAAGGTCGTGGCCTTTCAATGCTTTTTGTAACACATTCGTGGCCTTTTCCATGCTAGTCGTACATAGTTGCTGTCAAAGAATCTAGTTATATTGTAAATCATTTGTGCACAACAACGTGGGCACTCTACTAGTCCAATGCAAACATACATTATGATTTCTGAATTATTAATTTTGGACGTCCTATAACACAAACAAGCTAGTGGTTGTTGCTGTAAAAAATGAAGTCACAGGCGGTTATTCTTGCATATATATAGTTCCTCACATGGGGTTTCAGATACTAATGATCCACAAGATGGAGTGGAAGATGCAAATAACATATGTTCGAAAATATGTGTCTTCAGGTCGATCTGTTGAGACTCGGATTGCAGTCTCAGCCTCCAAAGACATACTGAAGTTATCCGTGCGTTGCTGCAATCCTAGTCATTAGTTCTCGCCTCACTGTCAGCGACGGATGTGCGCGATTTCATTTTATCTTCGATTTGAACAAAGACTGGTCATAGAAAGATTGATTGCATGAAGATAAATTTGGGTTTCGGCTGAAAAAATTGAATTCTAGCCGAATTTCATCCATTTTGGTTAGGCCTGGTAAAATAATTTACCAGACGAAATCTTCTGAATTTGGGGGAATTTTATTAGAAAAAAATAATAAAAGTTTGGTCAAATTTTGTCTACAAATTCAAACTTCTGTCTAATTTCAATCTGAAATAGCTAATCCAAGATTCGAATTTTGTTACTCTTTTTTCATCCGAGATTTGTCTGAAAAATACCGAAATGGCCAAAATTCGCCCATCTCGCTCAGGTCCAATAAATTCCCAAAACGAAATCCAAATCCCTAACACCTCACTCAAGGAATTGAAAAACGGGTTGTTAGTGCGTCGGTAAATGGGCAAACTGTAGTATCACATATTCAGGTGTTGGGCTTTCGACGAGTCAGTACTTAGTACTGTAGCATATGGGGAGATTTCTGATATGGTGACACCTCGGCACCAAGCATCTGTAGGTTAATGCGATCGATCAGTTAGCTTGAGCTTGGTTCGCATGTACTGAATCTTTTCTCCATGGCGTAACAAATGCCATTCTTCACTGGAAGCATATTATCGATCTGGCGTTCGCTGTTAATCTTTTGCGCCTCTTAACCAAATCAAATCATCATCCAGTTAGCAAACACCGCCTAACTAGCTACGTCAGATGCGACGATGACATAAGGATCATCTGATCAGAGCGCCTGATTATTCCAAACATCCGAATTAGTGGGCGCTTGGTACCGAGGTATGGTCTGGCATGAAGTGACCAAGGAAGAAACCACGAGGTCAGTCCATGGCGATATTTTGGTGGCCTGCTCTTGCTGGCTGTCGTTGTGGATTTCACGTTTGATCTTCCGACAGGCGGGTGCACGACACACATAATGTACTAGTACTACTAACTCGATAATTTTTTATTAACTTCTGATTAGGATTGTCACGGCTCCTATGACCACCATGTGCTCCTATATGTTTCCATCGATTCTGCTGTTAACGCAGACCATCAGTTTTTGTAAGGAATATATCCTCATCTCCCATCTTCTAACGCATCGACAGCCAGTTTCATGGGGAAAAAAGTGTAGGCAGCCCAACGCATTAGGATGTGATGTTACAGTTGTCCCATTCACATGACAGCCCATTAGGCATCACAGAAAAAGCAAAGTGCCAGTGCGGTCTTTCACTACTCTTCCTCCTCGCCCGACGGCGCCGCCGGACTGACGCCTTCTTCCGCCGCCGCCATGTCCGACCCTGCGGATCGCTCTCGCCTCCGGGTTGAAAGCCGCTCTCCGACCCGTGCCCGGTACGCAGAGCAACAATCAACATAGATCATAGGAAACTTGCCATCTTTCTTTACTGATTGCATGACCTCTCCTCCATTTGTGTCTGTGCAGATATTGCTCCGTGTCCTCCAGCGAGATGGCGGCCGAGAGGCTCACCGACGACATGCTCCTCGAGATCCTCCCGCGCCTGCCCGCCAAATCGCTCTGCCACTTCAGGTGCGTCTCCAAGCGCTGGCTCGGCCTCATCGACCACCCCAACCACCAAAAAAGGCTGCCCCAAACACTCGCCGGGTTCTTCTACAGTAGCACTTGCGTCATCCTCAACGGTAAAGCCATGTTGAAACCACCTCTCCTCGTCACCAGTGTCTCGGGGAGCCCCTGCCCTCTCACCTCAGTCTCCCTTGCCTTCCTGCCCAGCCACATAGGCCCTTATGTCATGGACTGCTGCAATGGCCTCTTCCTCTGCGGCTCGTATCTCGTCTCCACCACCCGGATGAACAAGTTCAGTTACACTGTGTGCAATCCAGCCACGGAGAAGTGGGTGGCTTTGCCGGACTCCGGCCAAGCCGCCCCAAACTGGAAGGTGCGCATGACACGTTTGGGCTTCGATCCGGCAAAGTCGCCGCATTTCCATGTTTTTGAATTGTTGGAGGAGCCGGATAGCTGGGACAACCCCGGTCTCGGCGGAGTGGCAGTGTATTCATCTGAAACCGGCGGATGGGTTTATAAGGAGGAGAGATGGAACCCATATATTGGGCTCTCTTTTCCTACTCGTAGCACAATGGAAACTGTCTTTTCTAACAGCCAACTGTACTTTCACGCCCTTGGCATCGGGTATTCCAAATGTCTAGCTGCTGTGGACACGGAGGGGGAAACATGGATGGATTTTGGTTTCCCTCGTGATGGTGGTCTGGTTGACGGTTTTATTCAGTGGTCACAGGGCCGGCTGCACTATGCAAATTTTTATACAGACGAAGACAATGATGTGGCCAAGCTAGCAGTGTATGTCCTCGAGAACTATGAAAGCAAAGAATGGATATTGAAGCACGTCGCTGAACCTTCAGACTTATTTGGAGGGATAGATGTTAATTTAGAATGGAATTTTGTGTGGGTTGGGATTCATCCCGAGTGTAACTCGATCTTCTTCACTGCGGGTCGGGGTACCACATTCATGTGCTATAGTATGGATCATCGGCAGGTTAAAGTGATCCGCAATCACAAAGATGTCGAGCCACCATATCTGCCATATGTGCCGTTGTACGCGGAGTTACAATCGCTGCACATGGGACACCAATATGAGATAGGTGATGCGTCTACAGGAAGTTGATCTATGATAGCAGTCGGTTGTTCGTGCTACAGAGAAGCAGGCTTGGTATGTATGCTAGAATCTGACTCACTTTTTTCTGACTGATGTATGCATCCTTTTAAGTTTCAAGCAATGGTGGTTCATCATGGAAGGCTGCTTGGCTGATTTCTGTGTTATTAGATATGCACATTGTCACTGAACTTTCTGTTGAGTGTACCAATGGTTCTGGAACCTGCTACCTCCATGTGTTTGGTTAGCATTATGTAGTGTTTGAGCGAAGGTCTATTATCATTTTGTAAAAGACGTGATCAATGCTTATCATGCATATTAAGCCTTGTATGTTCTACTTGCAGTTGGGGGAAGAATATGCATATTATCAAAAGAGGTTTAGATGTTTAGTGAAACTAGCACAGTGGCCCTCGCAAATTCGAGGGCATTGGTCATTAGATGATTTGTTGTTATATATAAATCCTACCATATTTCTCCTTTTCAGTCTTATTGTGCGATTGCAATATCTTTTGGATCAAGAAGAATATTCTAATACATTTACATGAATGTATCTCCATTTACAGGAATAATCAATGTTGAATGTACCCATGTGAACCCCAGATTCTTAAACTCAACCTAATAGAAAAAAGTGTCCATGGATTTTCTATGATCAATTTTGTGAAGATTTTATATGTCTTGTGGCAAGGGTGTCTGAAATATTTGTATCTAGTCTTATGCTTGTACTCAAATTAAAAATCTAGTTGTCTTTTGATGATTTTTCTGTACTCAATCATGTACATTTTGCCAAAACATATAAATATGCATATGTATAAATTCAGTATACTCAATTACATACATGTTGATCAGTATATACTTTATATTCTAGCACATTTATCCAGACCATGTTGTAGCTAGCTAGCCAACCATACAGCAACTGCATATAATTATTTTTTAATAGAGTCAACTGTTTTCTAGAGAGATTGTTTTTCACAACCCTAACCATTATATTGTGGGAGCGTACTTAAAGGAAATTTATAATGAACGACGTATCGATTGATAAAGCAGTTGCCTGAGCCTTGCACATCAGTCAACCTAAAGCGCGAGTTCGTTCTAAACTTCTCCATAGTGTCTTTTTATTTTATTTTGAAACACGTAAGGTATGCTACGCGAGTTTACAATTATCCCCATTAGTTAAATTGGTAGTACCACCGCTTACAATATGGTACCATAAAAATAAGTTGTTCTAAATAGTATGTTTGTATGGCTAATTTTTTTCCACTAAATCATGGCCACAACTATTGATCTAGCCATGAAACTAATTTAGATAAAGTGGTCTATTTATCCATACATGGTATATTATCTAGATGTATTATTATGTTATATATGGGTCCGTCTATTTCTCCAACATATGAGGCATAATCATCGGATATGCGAGTGGTCTAGTGTTATTATCGTGATCGCAAAACTCGCCGATACATATGTACTCCTCTTTCATCCGTGAAAAAGTGCACTTTCAATTTGTTGGAGAGCTAAACTTTTTAAAGTTTGACTATGTGTAAATAAAAGAGCGCCAATATTTATGCCATCAAATTCGTATCATTAGATTTGCAATAAAATACTTTTTCATTATATAGCTATTTAGTTCACAAACATTGTTATATTTTTGTGTAAACTTGGTCAAATTTGAAATAATTTGATTCTGCAAAAAAGTTGGAGATACACTCCTTTATGGACTAAAGAAATATCTATAAACTAAAACATGTCTAGATATAAAATTGATATCAGGAATTTATGACAGAGAGTCCTAGAGATACACGCTCTAGCTGGCTCGCGCTCTTTTCTCTTTTTTCTTTTTTAAACTGGACCATGTACCGCGTGGGTAGCATGCAAGTATGCGATAGTTGAATTGTTTTGTAAGTCCATGTTCGTGGCTAGCTAGGTCTCTCTCCCTATTTGGATTTTTTTTTTAAACGTGACCAACTATTTGGAGCATGTATGTGTTAGTCCGATCTATTTATGTTTTCTTTTTACATTATTTCTGATATGTGACATTGCCTATTGTTGCTTGTACCAACTATAGTTTTACGTAACCTTTGTTATCTTTAAATCCTAGCCATAGATTTTAGATCTAACTATTAATATTAATTTAGATGACGTGGGTTAACACGGTGTCTCTATTTTAACACCCCGTATTGTGCTTTTAGTATATAGTAGATGTACTAGCTGTAACGATATAATGTGTGAGAATCGTATGTGCATTTGCTGATGGTAAATCAATTTGGATGAATACAACATCACTTACTAATGTGTGAGAATCGTATGTGTTTGAGCGAAGATACTATGATCATTTGGTAAAAGACGTGATCAACATTTATCATGCATATTAAGTCTTGTATGTTCTATTTGAAGTTGAGGGAAGTATGGGCATCTTATAAACAGAGGTTTAGTGAAATGTTCACTTGTCTTGTAATGATATAACATGTGAGAATTGTATGTGTTTGCTGATGGTAAATTAATTTGGATGAATAAAGTGTGGCTTACTAATTATTTGTGGTATGCTGTAAATAGGACACGTTTTAGCAGAACATCAGCAAAGCCATGCTTGTAACATAGTGTTCGTTGTCTTTTAGCAGACAACTTTTTGTTTGTTCAAACACAAGATTGCTCGTAGGCGTCGTTTTTGTAAGTGGTGTTTGCTCAGGTAAAGGAGTTTAAAATAAGCAATGCTGTGCATTTGAATCCCGCAGTAGTCTTGCTTCTCTTTCTAGTTATTGATAGATACCTGTAAGGCTGTAATTTTGCATATACACTCCGGTCCAGCTTGGATGTCAGATAACACGGAACCACAAGTGTCTGCCATGGCAGGGCTCCAACTTCAACCCTTCGAAACAAACCAGAACGTCCCACGAGTTTCAGTCTTCTGATGGTAAAACAATCTTGATTAATACAGTGTCACTTCCTTTGGTACAAGTTACCTGAATTTTGTTAGCAGAACACAGCTTGTATCATTGCGTTCACCCTTTTGTCAGACAACTTTTTTCCGCACACAATAGTCCTTGAAGGCATCCTGTCTATTTCTAGTATATGTTCAGTTATATAGATCCATTCCTCAAGTCCTGTAACACTCAAACTACAGGTAGCTCTCATGGCAGGGATTTGGTAAGGATGATGAAGCTGACCTTCTGTAATGAGAGCATGTCTTCTTTGCGATCGATCACAAGGGCTATCTATCGTAACTCACAAGGGACACTTGATGTGGATTTTTCAGCCATAGAAGAACTTGGGACTTGGGAGGATCTGTGGATTAGTTAATTATGTGATAGGAGGTAGGCAAGCTAGCTGCTTGGGTTATTCATCAGTGGCTAGATATCTTTACCTTTCTTGTTGCGAGGTAAACAATTTGGTTGGAGCACTTTAAAGATTTCACTTGACATTGAGTTTCATTAAGAAAGCTTGGAAGCCTCCGTCCGTTTATCAGCTAACAGGAGGCAGGCTGGTGGGTAATTATATTCGTCAGTGGAGTGCGCATAGCTTTTCCTCCATGGCAGTGCCATTCTTACATGCATGCAGCATAGTATGGTCGAACGATCTGGTTCTTAACTGAATCAAATCAAACACGCAGAATCTTTCCAAGTATAGTACATTTCATCAGTCAGCAAGGTGTATACAACAACTAAATCAGCGACACCTATCGGAGGGAGTACGAACACGTAGACAGCCCAACGCCTGAAAGATGCGATCCTCTTTCTCTCAAAGCAGCAAAGAAACTAAGCAAAACAATAACAACGTAAAAAGATTGGAAGTGAGAGACTCCCCTCACAGAAATCCTCTTTCTCCCTGGCAACGGCGCCAGAAAACAGTCTTGATGTCTCACAGGACCCGTTGGGAAACCCCAAGAGAAAGGTATGATGAGCACAACAGCAAGTTTTCCCTCAGTATGAAACCAAAGTTTAATCGACCAGTAGGAGAAATAAATCACTTCTGATGGTTGTTGCTAGCTGACTTTGGCAGGGCACACTACCGGTGTCAGCAACAACGTGGAACCTGCACACAATACAACCAAACTACTTTGCCTCAACTTACAGTGAGGTTGTCAATCTCACTGGTATTGCTGAAAACAAAGGATTAGACGTATAGTGTGGAAAGAGATGTTTGTTTGTAGTGAATGAAATAAAATAGTAGTTGCAGAAAGAAAACAGTGTTTGTAGTTGATGGTATTATCAGTGTAAAAGAATGGACCAGGGTTCACAGTTCACTAGAGGTGTCTTTCCATAAAGATAAATAACATGCTGGGTGAACAAATTACAGCTGGGCAATTGACAAATAGAGAATGCATAAAAATGCATGTACATGACATGAAGATCACTATGAGATTCATTTGGGCATTACAATATGATACATAGATTGTACTCCAACTGCATCTATGACTAATAAACCACCTTGAGGATATCATCCGAACAACCTTTGGGTATTAAGTTGCAAGCAACAGATTATTGCATTAAGCAAAGTGTGTAATGTAAACAATATAATTATCCTTGGACAAAGGATTGTCGTTTTCTCCCTAGTGGCAACATCACATCAACAATCTTAGAAGTTATTGTCACTCTCCCAGATTACTAGAGTCATGAATCCACTATCGAGCATAAATACTCCCTCTTGGAGTCACAAGCATCTACTTAGCCAGAGCATCTACTAGCAACGGAGAGCATGCAAGATCACAAATAACATAGACATGATAGATCAATAATCAACTTGACATAGTACTCAATATTCATCAGATCCCAGCAAACATAACATGTAGCATTACAATAAGATGATCTTGATCATGTTAGGCAGCTCACAAGATCTAAACATAGTGGCACAAAATAGGAGAAGACAACCATCTAGCTACTGCTATGGACCCGTAGTCCAAAGATGAACTACCCACACATCACTCCGGAGGCAGGCATGGTGATAAAGAAGGCCTCCGGTGATGATTCTCCTCTCCGGTAGGGTGCCAAGAAGAGCTTTAGAACCCCTCCTGAACTAGGGTCGACGATGGCGGCGGCTATGGAACGTTTCATGCATGGAGGCTCGGGTGTTTAGTGTTTTTCCGAGGATGTGAATATATAGGCGGAAGGGCGAGGTCGGTGGGCTCTCGAGGGGCCCACACCATGGGGCGGCACGGCCAGGGGACCCACGCCACCACCAGGTGTGGTTGCCTCGTTGCCCTACTTCGTATCCCCTTCGGACTCTGTGAACGTGTCAGAAACAGAGGAACTTTGGCTTTTGTTTCGTCCAATTCTGAGAATATTTCCTTCAGTAATAATCTGGAATAGGAAAACAGCAGAAAACAGGAACTGGCACTGTGGCATCTTGTTAATAGGTTAGTTCTAGAAAATGCATGAAAATGCCACGAAGTGTAAACAAAACATAAAGCAATTGGTGTAAAACAAGCATGGAGCATCAAAAATTATAGATACGTTTGCAACGTATCACCACCCTCTGTTGTATATAAAAGGGTCAGCCGCCGCCGTGGATAAGCCCTAGGAGTCCCACTTCCTCTTCTACCTCTAGTTCCCATCATTCACCAGAAACCCTAGCTCCGGCCAAAACCTATCGCCGTCGCTAGAGGTCACCCGAAGATTCGCCATACAACTTTGGAGATCCGCCTTGTTGAGCTATGCATCACTGCTGAAGGAATTGGATTTGTTCGTCCTTAATAGCCGGTTATTCGCCGTTCCCTTTCGACAGAGTTCATAGGGGAATTCCACCGTGCACTCGGCCATGACCCCAATCCTCGATGTATACCTCACCAGAGAAATCCCAATGAGCTACTCGAATCCTAAGCCCTTCAGTCTTTGTTGTTGTGCCCGGAATAACTACCACGTCGGACAACGTCGAATGCCGTCGCTCGGACTCACCGCCGACGATGCTCCGAGGACCAATAGGCACCGGCTCCACCACTATTTGGTTCAACTATGTCTCCTCATTTGAACACACACACGCGAGCGTCCTGGGAGTGTTTGTAGCGGTGTCTCCGGCCATCACCAGAGTGGAGCTCTGCCCAGTCAATGTTTGACTCGGTCCCTGCCAACATGGTAGTTGACCTAGTGTCGTGGTATTTTAGTGACAGTAGCCATGGGGATAGCTTAACGGAGGGGCTCGACGGTGTGCGACGATGGGTCTGGCTCGATATTGTGTAACTAGGACACCAGCAATTTACCCAGGTTCAGGGCCCTCCACACCGGAGGTAACACCCCTACTTCCTGCCTTGTTTCTTATTCTCAGCACACGGTGGCTACAAGGCTCCTAGAGTTGTATTGTCTAGGGCTTGCAAACCCAAGCTGCCAGAGCTCAGGAATTGGAGACGGAGCTGGCGAAGGCCCAAGAAGTGGAGTCGAAGCTGCGGCTGGAGTTTGACCAGTGGTTGGCCGAGGAGCGGGAAATCCTTGCCGCGAAGTATGAGGCCGAGGTGGATGAGCTCCGCACATCACTAGGCGTCGATGTCGAGAACCGCAATGCCAAGATCGGCGAGCTGGAAACCCTTCGAAGGCTTGATGACGAGAAGCATGAAGCCGAACTCAGCGTTTGGCGTGCGCGGGATCGCAAGCTCCACGCTGGTCTCCAAGGGCTGGAGCACGCTCTTCATGGATCTTTTTGTATATAGATCTCTTCTTATGTATCTAGGGTTTCGTATGATGAATTGTGAAGAACTTTTCAGTTTATGGTTGTATGGATTTGGTGCACTTTTGTATTAGATCTGATGAAATTTGACATATGTTCTTTATGAAAAATTATGAAGAACTGTACACTGCTTATGAAAAATTATGGGCAAAATTCGCTGAACTTTACACCAGTGCTGGCGGATGCATTTGAAATATCGTGCAAAACTTTTGCAAATGAACCTGACCAAAACCCTAGAAGGACTTCCAAAAAAATCGAAAGTGTCCAGGTACTTTTTTGTAAAAGTGTCTCACCATCTTTATGCACCTGACAGATTTCAACGGCTAGTGATAGAGTCCTAGCGCCATAACGTCCTGAAGAAATCCGTGTTGCATCTTGTTTTCTTATGAACCCATCTCCTGGTTTCCGACGAACACACATCCACTCCCTCAAGGACCTTGCAGTAATTCTCCAGCAAGACAAACACAAAGAAGTCGGAAGACATGGTCGGATCGAAACGTAAATGGACAGTGCCCACCTTGTTGGCAATGGCATGGCTGGATTTCGGCAGCATGACCCACTCCCCCCTCACAGGATTGCACACAATGTACCGGCACTCATCATCCCCGCTGCCGCTGGCGTACCAGCGGCAGAGGAGGAGGCCGTTGCAGCATTCCAACAAATCAAGCCGCCTGTGGTTGGGCAGGAAGGGAAAAGAGGTGTCGATCAGAGGGCAGGGTCTCCCCGGGATACTGGTGAAGCGCACCTCGTTGGTGACGGCGAGCAATCGCCTGATGTAGAAGAACCCGGCCAGGGTTTGGCGGAGCTTCTTGCGGTGGTCGGGGTGGTTGATGATGCTCAATCAGTGGTCGAAGACACACTTGATGAAGGGATTCGCAGCATAGAAAACAAAAATTTTCCTACGAAGACGAACAGAAACAAACCAAGATCTGATCTACGAGATGCAAAACAATGGGCGGGGAAAGAGATCTACATACCCTTGTAGATCGCACAGCAGAAACGTTCAGATGAACATGGTCGGCATAGTCGTACTAGCGTCTCCTCCTCGCGATCCGATTCGATCCAAGCGCCACAACGGGCGGCGCCTCCGAGCGATGCACACGTAAAGCGCAGCAACGACTCCTCCTCCTCGGTCCAACAAGGTGCGGTGGAGTGGTAGATGGGATCAGCAGCACGACGGCGTCGTGCTAATGGTGGAGAGTATCTGCATGCAGGGCTTCGCCTACGCGCACGAGGTGGAAGAAGATAGGCAAAAGACTAGTCAAACTAGGACTAAAGGCTACAGGTAAAAGAGACACAGCTGCGGCAGCCGATCCAACATCTTCTCACGCACCATGTGCTCTCTTTTATAGGTGATTTTGCTTGGAATAGAAGCTAGGTCAAACAGACATACTTCGTATCGTACAAAACACGCAGGCCCAGGCACGGCCCAGGCAGGCGGCCTCCCCGAGCGAGCCGGCATGCGGCCTGGCCTGGCCTGGCCCGAGTGCGGCCTGGGCGCAGCTGGCCCAGCCAGCCAGCCAGCGAGGACGCGGCCCAGCGGGGCGCGGCACGCGGCCCAGCCAGGCACGCAAGTGGCTGGGACGGCCCAGCGGGTGCGGCCCAGGCGCTTCAGCCTCTCCTTTTTTTCTTTGCTCTTTTCTTTTTGCAGTTTGTCTAGATAGAGCTACTAAATAGACCCATTAGCAAAACTTTCTATGGACTACCTTTTAGCCCTTATTTATTTTTAATAAATAAATATATGTATTAACATTTATTAATTCAATTAATTAATAAATCATTAATCATCTTCCCGGAACAATTCCGTAACTCTCTGAAACAATTTCCATAAATCCCGAAACTACCCTAGCATTGATGAGCGTTAAGTGTGTGACCCTACGGGTTCGAGAATGCGTGGACATGATCGATATCAATAATCAATAGCGGGGTCTGGAAATCTATATTGACTCCCACATATTCAACGAAGATCATTATCGGTGGACCACGATGTCAGGATTCATTAATCTCGTATACAAATTCCTTTGTCTCGTGATATTTTACTCGCCCGGGATTCGATCGTCGGTATCGCCATACCTAGTTCAATCTCGTTCACAGCAAGTACTCTTTACTCGTTCCGCAATCCAATATCACCCTATGATTAAACTCATTAATCACGTGTTTGCAAATGGTGTATGATATTGATTACCGAGTGGGCCCGGAGTATATCTCTCTGACATGGGAAGGACAAATCTCAATCTCGATACATGCAACCCAACAGGTACTTTCTGATTAACCGAGAGATACCTTTATGATCACCCCCTCATAGGATGACGTTTGATGACCTCAAAGCTCTCTTCCGGTACCAGGGAGTGGCATTATCTCATGGTCTAAGGAATAGGATACTGACATAGGAAAAGCTACGCAATTGTGAACACAATGACACGATCTAATTGCTGTGCTTAATTTGGGTCTGTCCATCACATCATTCTCCTAATGATATGACCTCATTATTAATCGACAACTCATGTCTATGGTTAGGAAACCTTAACCATCATTAATCAATGAGCTAGTCTAGTAGAGGCATACTAGGGACACGGTGTTGTTTATAAACCACACAAGTATTAATGTTTCCGCTTAATACAATTCTAGCATAGAATATAAACATTATCAAGAACAAGAAATATGATAATAACAATATTATTATTGCCTCTAGTGCATATTTCCTTCAGTCTCCCACTTGCACTAGAGTCAATAATCTAGTCAATACTTGTGCCTTTAACACCTGTGGCATTCCGGTGTTCTTTATGCACGTTGCACGTGGTAAACCTTATCAACGGGTCTGACACTTTTAGGTCCATGTGTATTTGCATATCTTTTGTGTCAGCACGCATTACTCATCTTCTATAAGATGGCATCGTATAAACTTGGTCTTCTGTTGAGACCTTGTTTCTTTGTCAAAACTATGTTGTCACTATTATCGTACAATAGAACTACATAGTACTAGCACATTTGGAACTACACCTAGTTCTCTTGCCGCTTCTAAAGCGATTATATACTTAGCCTTCGTTGCAGTATCCGTCACAATGTCTAACTTTGAAACCCATCCAAGTTATCATGGAACTTTCTTCCATCTTATTGTGCCACCTTCTAACTCAAAACAAATAGCTTAAAATTGAGATAAAATTTTACCTGTATATGTGACAAAGCCAATGTAACATATTGCAATGAACCATTTGTCACTTTTGCATACATAATATATTCTTCGTTCTTCAAAAGTACATAAGAATATTTTTACTATTGTCCAACTATCATCATATGAATGCTCGTAACCTTTTAGAGCATCGGACATATCTGGATCTACATATCATGGTATACAAGATTGATAAAATCATTCTTGCGGTTTCACTCATCAAGTGTCAAAACAATTGATTCTTGCTCCAACCTCTTCCATGCAACAAGAACCGTTCTTATTGTTTCCATATTGAACAAATTCAATATTTCATCTATGTACTTTGGCAAAACTATATTAGTGCTTCAATCTATCTGCATAGACATTGATGCTCAATATTCTGGTTTTACCTAAGTCTTTCATCAAAAATCCAATTTTAATGAAAACTTAATAATATCAAGCAAAACACATAATTTCCAATGACCGATATGTCATCTACATAAAGTATTAGAAATATGTCTCAGCGCTCCCACTTACTTTCTTGTAAATACAAGCATCTTCAAATATCTTGATGAAATTAAACTCTTTAACATTTTCATCATTGAAGATTCCAACTTTGTTATGCTTACATTGAATTTTGCATACATATTGTTTCATTTATTCAACTATCATATCTCAAGATGTAATTGTTGCTAAAATAATCCATATGACAAAGTCAGGGCCCATCACCACTTCTTTGTATATTGTTGGTTGCTATTATCTAATAATATCTCATCCTCAAATCTTGCTATTTGATTATGACCAACTTGGTTAAATAGGAACTTTGATGTCCGGTACTACAATATATTGTAGGTGCGGGAGCCATGAATGCAGTTGCCACTTCCAAAACATTTTCCGGTGCTATGCTACTTTGCTCATCTTGCTCAGGTTCAATAACCTCATCAAGTTCTATTTTCCTCCTACTTAAACCTTTCGCGAAAAAACTCCTTCATAAGAAATTCACTTCTTTCAGTGACAATCACTTTTATTTGGGTTTATGGCAGAAGGAACACCCATCGACATTATTTGTGATAACCTACAAAGACTTACTAATCCGACTTTGGTTGTAAACATTTTACATATGCCTTGCATACCAAAATGTAAGAAAAGACAACTATAACTTGTATGGTGTCATTTTAGCAGATTATGATGGCACTCTATTCAGTGAAAAGCGGTAGTCTCTAAAGATTAATCCATAAATTATATTGGTAGTTTTATTTCATCATTGATCTAACCATGTCAAACAAGGTTTGATTACATCCATCAAAACTTCATACTCATATGGTTTTTATCACGATGCAAGTTTGTGGAACAATTCCCTTAACTCTTAGATGTTTGCTAAACTTGTAACTCAAATATTCTTCTTTATGATCCAATCATAAAAATTGAATTTTCTTGTTACAACAATTTCCACTTCATAAATTGAACAATTTCAATCATTTCATACTTCTATCTCATCAATTAGATATGCCATACATCTATTCGAGTCATTGATGAAATAGAAAATACACCACGCTTGACTTCACACCATGGACTACATACATCAACATGTATGATCTCCATTTAGTTAGTCGCTTGTTCTGTCCATGGCCCATGACGAAGTTTAATCATCCTTAGGAAAAGTCTCACAAGCGTCAATCAATTCAAAATCAAATGACTCGAAAATCTATCAATATAGAATTTCTTTCATGTTTTGTTTCCAATATGACTTAAACAATGGTGTCATATATAAGTGAAATTCATTTTGTCTTGCGACCTTTAGCATCAGTGTTATAAATGTCTATTTCACCAACAAGGTAATAATAATCTATCCATCGATTATGGAAGACGGTAATAATATGAACAACGATTGTTCTTGTTATACTAGCACAAGATAATAATTATTATGTTCTTAACAAATCTTGATGGCTAGGGTTGATGCCAATGAAAAACACAATAACAAATTTATTTGTTTCTCGATGCGCATTGTCACCACATTCTTTTGCTAGTTATTTAGGCCATTGTAGTTCTTGCATTGTGTTGCTTTGTATGACATTTCATACCAACAATTCAGTATCCAATACCTAAGAATTACATTGTAAACGAGCAAAGAATCCATCTATAACATGTACTCCCTCTGTTTAGAAATATAAGATGTTTTAGCTTTGTGAAGGAGATGTATCTAGACATCTTTTAGTGTATAGGTTCACTCGAATCTATACGCTAAAATATGTCTAGATACATTTCATTCACAAAGCTAAAACATCTTATATTTCCGAACGGAGGGAGTATATCATTTATACACCTGAGCTGGACATTTCCAGTCTTTTCCTTTTCTACCAAATATTCTGCAGATCCTATTTAGCGTTTCCTCTCCATTTAGAAGAATCTATCAACATCAATTGTGTCAAGCATTTGACACATAGTCCAAAGGATGTTTAGTCAAATACTAATGGCCTTCGATTTGCACATTGAGGTGGATCACCATCATCATATAATTGGCATTCTTCCGGGTTCCATTCTTTAGCATTCTTTTGGTATAGCAAAACAATTTAGCCGATACATTTTCATTCATCCTATCATGACAACTTTCATGATGAAACTACAATAGTTCCCAAACTGTTGGGTGATCTGGACGCCCAGCACCTTCAATATTCGCATATATTCAAACAATATGAGCATATGTTCTTTTACTAAATTATACTTCATCATTTTGCAAACAATCAAAGTTTTAGATATCAAATATCTTTCACCTTTTGTTTGTTTCTCAAACAATTCTTTCAGCTCGATGATCACTTTGATTCTCAAACAATTTTGAAGATCAATTTCTCATGGAGGCAAATGTATGATCGTTGGATACTAAAGATGAATCGTTGCTCTTAATACAACTTATTAAATCGCATGGAGCAGGTGAGATTTGCTAAAATTGCAATAGGACTCAATGTTTGATCTCGACACTTTAACTAAACGGCACTAGTCCAAAAAGTGACTATCCAGAATTCTATAGTTCTTTTAACTCAATTAAAACTAAGTGACGAGGGGTTAACTCGACAAATGTCCTAAATGAAGGACTTAGGATCGGGGAGATAGGGCGCCGGATGAACTCGAAGGTAAAGTTAGTTGAAATAAGTGTATGTCGAAAGTAAACTTGGGTGTTCAACCTGGCTTGCTTTCAATCTGCCCTACACCGTCCCCTCTGCTACTAGTTGATGGCGCCAGAAAAGAGGCTGCTGGCGTGGAGCAGTAAGTCCTTGTGCGTGGTGAATGACCAGCCCGTTGGGAACCCCAAGAGGAAGGTATGATGAGTATAGCAGCGAGTTTTCCCTCAGTTAAGAAACCAAGGTTTAATATCGGTCAGGAGAGGAAAGACAGCGATGACTGAAGGTGATGCGGAACCTGCACACACACAACCAAGTACTTTGTTCCCAACTTGCGATGAGGTTGTCAATCTCACCGGTTTGCTTGAAACAAAGATTATGAGCGTATCGAGTGGAAAACAATATAGTATGCGAGTAAAGTAAACAGTATGAGTAAAGTAAATAGGTGATAGCAATATGATGTAAATAGGACCGGGGTCCACAGTTCACTAGTGGTGTCTCTCCATAGATAAAATAACACATGCTGGGTAAACAAATTACAGTTGGGCAATTGATAGAATAAAGATAAACGTGATATGTCAAGAAGATCACTATGAGATTTACTCTGGGCATTACCACAAAATACATAGACCGCCATTGCTACTGGTGCTGGCGCCAGGAAATTACTGATGGTGCCAAGTTGACGTGGGAGCAGACTGTTCTTGTGCGTGGTGGATAACCAGCCCATTGGGAACCCCAAGAGGAAGGTATGATGAGTGTAGCGGCTAGTCTTCCCTCAGTTAAAAAACCAAGGTTTAATGTCGGTCAGGAGAGGAGAGACAATGACGACTGAAGGTGATGCGGAACCTGCACACACACAACCAAGTACTTTGTTCCCAACTTGCGATGAGGTTGTCAATCTCACCGGTTTGCTTGAAATAAAGATTATAAGCGTATCGAGTGGAAAATAATATAGTATGCGAGTAAAGTAAACAATGCGAGTGAAGTAAATAGGTGATAGCAATATGATGTAAATAGGACCGGGGTCCACAGTTCACTAGTGGTGTCTCTCCATAGATAAAATAACACATGCTGGGTAAACAAATTACAGTTGGGCAATTGATAGAATAAAGATAACGTGATATGTCAAGAAGATCACTATGAGATTTACTCTGGGCATTACAACAAAATACATAGACCGCCATCCAACTGCATCTATGACTAATAATCCACCCCCGGGGATATCAATCCAAACACCCCAAAAGTATTAAGTTGCGAACAACAGATAATTGCATTAAGCAAAGTGTGTAATGTAAACAAAGCATATGCCCTTGAGCATATGAATGTTGTTTTCTCCCTAGTAGCAATAGCACATCTACCACCTTAGAGGTTTCTGTCACTCCCCCAGGTGAAATAGAGGCATGAACCCACTATCGAGCATAAATACCCCCTCTTGGAGTCACTAGCAACTACTCGGCCAAGATAGCCACTAACAACAGAGAGCATGCAAGATCATAAACAACATAGAGATAACAAAAGATAATATTCAGTACAGCAACTTAATCATAAACACCAATATACATCGGATCCCAACAAACCAAACATGTAGAATTACATAACGGTGATCTCAATCATGTAGGGCAGCTCATGAGATCTAAACATGAAGCACATGGTGGAGAAGACAATCATCTAGCTACTGCTATGGACCCATAGTCCAAGGTAGACTACTCACTCATCGCTCCGGAGGCAAGCATGGCGATGAAGAAGACCTCCGATGGTGATTCCGCTCTCCGGCAGGGTGCCGGGAAGAGCTTCTGGACCCTCCCGATCTTCGGGTCGACGGTGCCGGCGGATCGCGATGTGTTCTAGAAAATTGATCGGGTACTTAGGTTTTTTCCATCGGGGGGTCTTTATAGGCGAAGGGGCGATGTCAGAGGAGGGGCCAGGTGGCCTCACACCACGGTGGCGCGGGCCAGGGGCTGGCCGCGCCACCTGTGCGTGTGGGCCCCTGGTGGCCCACCTCCTACTCCTCTTCGGATCTCTGGAAGCTTCCGGGTAAAATAAGACTTCAGGAACTTGTTTCGTCCAATTCCGAGAATATTTCCTGTGTATCACTTCTGAAACACAAAAACAGCAGAAAACAGGAAACTGGCACTGTGGCAACTTGTTAATAGGTTAGTTCCAGAAAATGCATAAAAGTGCCACTAAGTGTAACGAAACAATAGGCAAATGGTGTAAAAACAAGCATGGAGCATCAAAAATTATAGATACGTTTGAGACGTATCAAGCATCCCCAAGCTTAACTCCCGCTCGTCCTCGAGTAGGTAAGTGATAACAAAAGAATAATTTTTGAGGTGACATGCACCTACACAATCTTGATCATATATGTAAGCATTGGTGAGCTGGGATCATAAGAACTTAAAACATGGGCATGAAGATATAATCATGACAATAAGAACTTAGCAACCATGTTGTAAACATGCAAATGAACACAAACAAAAGATCATGATAATGAAACAATGAAAGTCAAACGTGTGTTCACATCATAAGGAAAAACATATAAAAGGTTTTCAGCTTGTCCTTCAAAGAGAGCAAAACATAAATGCATAGGACACCTTCAAGTTTAAGAGAGCGACTAGATACAAATAATTTAAGACCAAAGTGAAACCAACAATATGAGTCAATCAATGAACTTTGGGACAATGCATATCACACTAAGAATGACAACTATGCTCTCTTAATGGTGCATAAAGAAAGAAGGTGGTGACTCAACATAAAAATAAAAGAAAGGCCCTTCCCAGAGGGAAGCAGTGATTGCAAGTTTTATAACCTTCAAAAATTATGGTACTTACCGGCTTTGAGCTCTCATTGCCCCCATCATAAGCATCTTGAATGGTTAAAGTTAATGCGAGAACAATTATGATGCATATGCTTGACAAATCATAAGTTGAAAACCTCGTGTCCCGTGAATACGAGTACCCAAACCTCATGCTACTTTACTTAGAGTCCCAAGCAAGGCTCTTGTCATTGTAAGTATATGCATATCATTGAGAACCGCCAATGGGGTACCTCCGTGCCCGATGACATGGAACAAGCCCACACCAAAATGACAGGACAAGCAGACAATGAACACCTCGACATCTCTTTTATTTGCCTTTTGTTTAGATTTTTATTATGAGATGCGTCGTTGAATGTTCACCATGGGTATGCTGCAAATTTTCACCATGAATTATGCATGGCTTAGATTGGCAGCCCGGCGTTTCCCTAACACATATACAAACTCCATGATCCCCACAAGATTCCCAATTCATTTCACACCGTGGGCATCCATAAACAAAAGATCACGATATCAACTCAAATAAGAAGTGCAATGTTGAAAGCTTGCCCCATGACAGCATGGCTGGGCTAGAATCCAACTTACAACTTGCAAGCATAACAACTCAACATAAGAGACCACAATGTCAAATTTTTAAGAACAGGAAAAAGTAAAGTGTGCCTTCCGGTTCGTGAGAGCTTTACTGACCGAATTTCGCATAACACTGATAAGAGTTTAATTTGAAGAGAAAATAAAAGCAAGTCAAATTTACTTGGAATAGCAAATTGCTAGTAGGTATGTATGGTGGACACTTTGGAAAACTTTGGCTTTTAGGAGTTGGATGCATGAGTAGAGCTCATACTCAGTACAAGGCGAGGGCTAGCAAAAGACTGGGAGCGACCAACTAAGAGAGCAATAATGGCCATAATCATGCAAAGCGACATTAAAAGAAGCATACGATGGCATCAAAAGTCAAAAACTAAATGATCATGAAGGCTATTGGCGACTTTGTAAGAGTCAAACATGTGTGAGCATGCGCCAAGTCAACCCAAATAAAGCAACAAGGAGAAAACCAAAATAATGCTTCCATACAATAAAAACAACGCATGATTTTTTCAAAGGCTCATTAAGCAATCTCAGTTATTTGAGACAAGTCATGCTACAGCAAAACCACTAAGCATACTATCAAAAAGACATCAAGCATGACATGAAAAAGCCTAAGCCGCAGTCTACACAAGCTCCTTCTTGTACCACTATTTTGCACAAAGCTTTTTCTCTTTTCCAACACCATTTGAAATTTTTATAAACACCTCTTTTGATGAAAAAAACTAGAGTGTTCTTGGCAAATGAAAACGAGTACAACTCCTACAAAGGAAATGTGTTGGGATCCAACCATTTAATGCAGCAAACAAACAAACTAAACCAACTAAGAAAACTAAAACAACTGACGCTCCAAGAAAAACACATAGTGCATGAAGAAATAAAAATATAGTGTTTTGAAAGGTGACCTGATTTTTGCCGATGAAGAAGGGGTGCCTCGGGGGCATCCCCAAGCTTTGACGCTTGTACTTCTTGGATATTTCTTGGGGTGATGCATGGGCATCCCCAAGCTTGAGCTTTTGTCCATTCTTCAACTCATCTCATCATTCTCCAATCCCTACACTTGAAAACTTCCTTCATACAAAACTAAATACAAATCTATTAGCAACATTAGTGCAAGCATAACATATAATCAATCTCTATTTGCTTCAGGTTTCAACTCAAAACCACCACATATATAGCAAATACTACTGTAGCAACTTCCCCAAAAGTTCCATGATCAAAAGAACTCAAAAGAAAGCGATAAAGTGGCAAACACAAATATTGGCAGAAATCTGTCAAAACTGAACAGCTGACAAAGGTCGAATTTTTGAGGGATTTTCTGTTGCTCAAATCAAAAAGTGTTCAACTAATAAAAGTTTGGATATAACCTGGGGCATATGCACAAGAAATCGCAGGTACAAAAGATAAACAGAGAAATTTCACGAATTTTTACGGTGCAGCACCGAAAACAGTTTCAGGACAGCAACATCCCCAAATCTTTACCTCACTCAAATTAGAGGCTTCTCTTGGCACAAAAACGAAATAAACAAAGATAAGGAGCAGTCATTACAGTAGTAATGACTTCCAAGACTCAAATAAAAGAAAAAGTACTAAAAAGAAAACATTGGGTTATCTCCCAAGAGTGCTTTTCTTTAACGCCTTTGAGCTAGGCGCAGAAAAATTGCGAATCAAGTAATATCAAGCGATGAAGCATCAAGATCATAATTTGCTCTAAGAATAGAGTCAAAAAGTAATTTCTTTCTTTTCCTAGGGAAGTGTTCCATACCTTTCTTTAGTGGGAATTGATACTTGATAGTGCCTTCCCTCATATCAATGATAGCGCCTACAGTTCGAAGAAAGGGTCTTCCCAAAATAATAGGACATGAAGCATGGCATTCAACGTCCATAACAAGAAAATCAACGGGAACAAGGTTATTGTTAACCACAATAAGAACATCATTAATTCTTCCCAATGGTTTCTTCTTAGCAACATCAGCAATAGGAACATCAAAATAACACTTTTCAAGCGATGGTAAATCAAGCATGTCATAAATCTTTCTAGGCATGATAGAAATACTAGCACCTAAGATCACATAAAGCATGGCAATCATAACCATTAACATGCATATCAATGATGGGTTCCCAACCATCTTCTAACTTCTTGGGAACAGAAGCTTTCTGCTTCAACTTCTCATCCCTAATCTTTATGAGAGCATTGGTAATATGCTTAGTAAAAGCAATATTTAAAGAACTAGCATTGGGAGTCAAAGCAAGCTTTTGCAAGAACAAAATTACTTCAGATATATTGCAGCCATCAACATCAAAATCATTAAAAGAAATAGAGCTATCATCTCCCACACTCCAAAAAATTTCAGCACTCTTTAGAGAAAAAGTTTTGGCAGTTTTAGGCTTTTTAACACAAGGAGTGGGAGTTTTCTCTACACCAATCAAAGTAAGAGGATTGCTAGCATTAGGAGAAACATCATTAGAGGTAGTAATGGTACATACCTTCATATCTCTAGCCATCTCATCTTCTCTTTCCCACCTGGCATGCAATTCCGCTAACAATCTAATATTTTCATCAATTCCAACTTGGATAGCATTAGCGGTAGCAAAAACATTGTTCTTTTTCACATCATTAGGCAACAATTTTAATTTCAGAAGTTCAACATCATGAGCAAGGCTATCAACTTTAGAAGCAAGGATATCAATTTTACCTAACTTTTCCTCAATAGACTTATTAAAAGCAGTTTGCTTACCGATGAAGTCCTTGAGCATTACCTCAAGCTCGGAGGGAGCGGCCCTAGTGTTGTTGTAGGAATTACCATAAGAGTTACCATAACCATTACCATTGGTAGAAGGATACGGCCTATAATTGTTACTAGCAAAATTGTTCCTATAAGCATTGTTGTTAAAATTATTGTTTCTAATGAAATTCACATCAACTTGCTCTTCTTGAGCAACCAGAGAGGCCAAAGGAACATTATTAGGATCAACATGAGTCCTATCATTAGCAAGCATAGCCATAATGGTATCAATCTTATCATTCAAGGAAGAGGTTTCCTCAACAGAATTTACCTTCTTACCTTGTGGAGCTCTCTCAGTGTGCCATTCAGAATAATTTACCATCATATTGTCGAGTAGCTTCGATGCGGCGCCCAAGGTAAGGGTCATAAAAGTGCCTCCAGCAGCTGAATCAAGTAGGTTCCTTGAAGAAAAATTCAGTCCTGCATAAAAAGTTTGGATAATCATCCAAGTAGTCAGTCCATGAGTGGGGCAATTCTTTATCATAGATTTCATTCTTTCCCAAGCTTGAGCAACATGTTCATTATCAAACTGAGTAAACTTCATAATATTGCTACGCAAAGCTATAATCTTAGCAGGAGGATAGTATCTACCAATAAAAGCATCCTTACACTTAGCCCATGAATCAATACTATTCTTAGTCAAAGACAGCAACCAATCTTTAGCTTTTCCTCTCAAAGAAAAAGGAAACAGCTTGAGCTTAATAATATCACTATCAACATCCTTATATTTCTGCATCTCACATAGCTCAACAAAATTGTTGAGATGAGCTGCAGCATCTTCAGTACTAGCACCAGAAAATTGCTCTTTCATAACAAGGTTCAATAAAGCAGGCGTAATCTCATAAAAGTTTGCAGCAGTAGCAGGTGGTGCAATAGGAGTGCAGATAAAATCACCATTGTTTGTGCTAGTAAAGTCACACAACTTGGTGTTTTCAGGATTGGCCATTTCAGCAAAACGAAAGTAAACAAGTAAAAACAACTACCAAGGATTCTAATTTTTTGGGTTTTTGATAAAAAGCAATGCAAGTAAAATAAATAAAGTAAAGCAAAACAATAAAACAAAGTAAAGGATGTGCGTGCGAAAAACTCCCCTCGCAGAAGTCATCTCTTCCTCCCCGGCAACGGCGCCAGAAAATTAGCTGCTACTAGTGCTGGCGCCAGGAAATTACTGATGGTGCCAAGTTGACGTGGGAGTAGACTGTCCTTGTGCGTGGTGGATAACCAGCCCGTTGGGAACCCCAAGAGGAAGGTATGATGAGTGTAGCGGCTAGTCTTCCCTCAGTTAAGAAACCAAGGTTTAATGTCGGTCAGGAGAGGAGAGACAATGACGACTGAAGGTGATGCGGAACCTGCACACACACAACCAAGTACTTTGTTCCCAACTTGCGATGAGGTTGTCAATCTCACCGGTTTGCTTGAAACAAAGATTATAAGCGTATCGAGTGGAAAACAATATAGTATGCGAGTAAAGTAAATAGTGCGAGTGAAGTAAACAGGTGTAGCAATATGATGTAAATAGGACCGGGGTCCACAGTTCACTAGTGGTGTCTCTCCATAGATAAAATAACACATGCTGGGTAAACAAATTACAGTTGGGCAATTGATAGAATAAAGATAACGTGATATGTCAAGAAGATCACTATGAGATTTACTCTGGGCATTACAACAAAATACATAGACCGCCATCCAACTGCATCTATGACTAATAATCCACCCCCGGGGATATCAATCCGAACACCCCAAAAGTATTAAGTTGCGAACAACAGATAATTGCATTAAGCAAAGTGTGTAATGTAAACAAAGCATATGCCCTTGAGCATATGAATGTTGTTTTCTCCCTAGTAGCAATAGCACATCTACCACCTTAGAGGTTTCTGTCACTCCCCCAGGTGAAATAGAGGCATGAACCCACTATCGAGCATAAATACCCCCTCTTGGAGTCACTAGCAACTACTCGGCCAAGATAGCCACTAACAACGGAGAACATGCAAGATCATAAACAACATAGAGATAACAAAAGATAATATTCAGTACAGCAACTTAATCATAAACACCAATATTCATCGGATCCCAACAAACCCAACATGTAGAATTACATAACGGTGATCTCAATCATGTAGGGCAGCTCATGAGATCTAAACATGAAGCACATGGTGGAGAAGACAACCATCTAGCTACTGCTATGGACCCATAGTCCAAGGTAGACTACTCACTCATCGCTCCGGAGGCAAGCATGGCGATGAAGAAGACCTCCGGTGGCGATTCCCCTCTCCGGCAGGGTGCCGGGAAGAGCTTCTGGACCCTCCCGATCTTCGGGTCGACGGTGGCGGCGGATCGCGATGTGTTCTGGAAAATTGATCGGGTAGTTAGGTTTTTTCCATCAGGGGGTCTTTATAGGCGAAGGGGTGATGTCAGAGGAGGGGCCAGGTGGCCTCACACCACGGTGGCGCGGGCCAGGGGCTGGCCGCACCACCTGTGCGTGTGGGCCCCTGGTGGCCCACCTCCTACTCCTCTTCGGATCTCTGGAAGCTTCCGGGTAAAATAAGACTCCAGGAACTTGTTTCGTCCAATTCCGAGAATATTTCCTGTGTATCACTTCTGAAACACAAAAACAGCAGAAAACAGGAAACTGGCACTGTGGCAACTTGTTAATAGGTTAGTTCCAGAAAATGCATAAAAGTGCCACTAAGTGTAACGAAACAATAGGCAAATGGTGTAAAAACAAGCATGGAGCATCAAAAATTATAGATACGTTGGAGACGTATCAAGCATCCCCAAGCTTAACTCCTGCTCGTCCTCGAGTAGGCAAGTGATAACAAAAGAATAATTTTTGAGGTGACATGCACCTACACAATCTTGATCATATATGTAAGCATTGGTGAGCTGGGATCATAAGAACTTAAAACATAGGCATGAAGATATAATCATGACAATAAGAACTTAGCAACCATGTTGTAAACATGCAAATGAACACAAACAAAAGATCATGAAAATGAAACAATGAAAGTCAAACGTGTGTTCAAATCATAAGGAAAAACATACAAAAGGTTTTCAGCTTGTCCTTCAAAGAGAGCAAAACATAAATGCATAGGACACCTTCAAGTTTAAGAGGGCGACTAGATACAAATAATTTAAGAACAAGTGAAACCAACAATATGAATCAACCAATGAACTTTGGGACAATGCAGATCACACTAAGAATGACAACTATGCTCTCTTAATGGTGCATAAAGATAGACGGTGGTGACTCAACATAAAAGTAAAAGAAAGGCCCTTCGCAGAGGGAAGCAGTGATTGCAAGTTTATAACCTTCAAAAATTATGGTACTTACCGGCTTTGAGCTCTCATTGCCCCATCATAAGCATCTTGAATGGTTAAAGTTAATGCGAGAACAATTATGATGCATATGCTTGACAAATCAAAAGTTGAAGACCTCGTGCCCCGTGAATACGAGTACCCAAACCTCATGCTACTTTACTTAGAGTCCCAAGCAAGGCTCTTGTCATTGTAAGTATATGCATATCATTGAGAACCGCCAATGGGGTACCTCCGTGCCCGATGACATGGAACAAGCCCACACCAAAATGACAGGACAAGCAGACAATGAACACCTCGACATCTCTTTTATTTGCATTTTGTTTAGCTTTTTATTGTGAGATGCGTTGTCGAATGTTCACCATGGGTATGCTACAAATTTCCACCATGAATTATGCATGGCTTAGATTGGCGGCCCGGCGTTTCCCTAACACATATACAAACTCCATGATCCCCACAAGATTCCCAATTCATTTCACACCGCGGGCATCCATAGACAAAAGATCACGATATCAACTCAAATAAGAAGTGCAATGTTGAAAGCTTGCCCCATGACAGCATGCATGGGATAGAATCCAACTTACAACTTGCAAGCATAACAACTCAACATAAGAGACCACAATGTCAAATTTTTAAGAACATGAAAAAGTAAAGTGTGCCTTCCGGTTCGTGAGAGCTTTACTGACCGAATTTCGCATAACACTGGTAAGAGTTTAATTTGAAGAGAAAATAAAAGCAAGTCAAATTTACTTGGAATAGCAAATTGCTAGTAGGTATGTATGGTGGACACTTTGGAAAACTTTGGCTTTTAGGAGTTGGATGCACGAGTAGAGCTCATACTCAGTACAAGGTGAGGGCTAGCAAAAGACTAGGAGCGACCAACTAAGAGAGCAGTAATGGCCATAATCATGCAAAGCGACAAAGCGACATTAAAAGAAGCATAAGATGGCATCAAAAGTCAAAAACTAAATGATCATGAAGGCTATTGGCGACTTTGTAAGAGTCTAACATGTGTGAGCATGCGCCAAGTCAACCCAAATAAAGCATCAAGGAGAAAACGAAAATAATGCTTCCATACAATAAAAACAACGCATGATTTTTTCAAAGGCTCATTAAGCAATCTCAGTTATTCGAGACAAGTCATGCTACAGCAAAACCACTAAGCATACTATCAAAAAGACATCAAGCATGACATGAAAAAGCCTAAGCCGCAGTCTACACAAGCTCCTTCTTGTACCACTATTTTGCACAAAGCTTTTTCTCTTTTCCAAAACCATTTGAAATTTTTATAAACACCTCTTTTGATGAAAACCAATAAAGATCATAGGCAAAAATACACCTTGATGAAAAGATATGACAAGATCTGAACGCAAATCAAGGCGAAAACAAAAACCAAAAGCAGTAGCAGAAAAAGAAGAACGCTCGATTTTTAATAAGAGTGAAAACTAGAGCGTTCTTTGCAAATGAAAATGAGTACATCTCCTCCAAAGGAAATTTGTTGGGGTCCAACCATTTATTGCAGCAAACAAACAAACTAAACAAACTAAGAAAACTAAAACAACTGACGCTCCAAGAAAAACACATAGTGCATGAAGCAATAAAAATATAGTGTTTTGAAAGGTGACCTGATTTTTGCCGATGAATAGGGGTGCCTCGGGGGCATCCCCAAGCTTTGACGCTTGTACTTCTTGGATATTTCTTGGGGTGATGCATGGGCATCCCCAAGCTTGAGCTTTTGTCCATTCTTCAACTCATCTCATCATTCTCGAATCCCTACACTTGAAAACTTCCTTCATACAAAACTAAACACAATTCTATTAGCAACATTAGTGCAAGCATAACATATAATCAATCCTCTATTTGCTTCAGGTTTCAACTCAAAACCACCACATATATAGCAAATACTACTGTAGCAACCTCCCAAAAAGTTCCATGATCAAAAGAACTCAAAAGAAAGCGATAAAGTGGCAAACACAAATATTGGCAGAAATCTGTCAAAACTGAACAGCTGACAAAGGTCGAATTTTTGAGGGATTTTCTGTTGCTGAAATCAAAAAGTGTTCAACTAAGAAAAGTTTGGATATAACCTGGGCATATGCACAAGAAATCGCAGGACCAAAAGATAAATAGAGAATTTTCACGAATTTTTACGGTACAGCACCGAAAACAGTTTCAGGACAGCAACATCCCCAAATCTTTACCTCACTCAAATTAGAGGCTTCTCTTGGCACAAAATCGAAATAAAAAAGATAAGGAGCGGTCATTACAGTAGTAATGACTTCCAAGACTCAAATAAAAGAAAAAGTACTGAAAAGAAAACATTGGGTTATCTCCCAAGAGTGCTTTTCTTTAACGCCTTTGAGCTAGGCGCAGAAAATTGCGAATCAAGTAATATCAAGTGATGAAGCATCAAGCTCATAATTTGCTCTAAGAATAGAGTCAAAAATTAATTTCTTTCTTTTCCTAGGGAAGTGTTCCATACCTTTCTTTAGTGGGAATTGATATTTGATAGTGCCTTCCCTCATATCAATGATAGCACCTACAGTTCGAAGAAAGGGTCTTCCCAAAATAATAGGACATGAAGCATGGCATTCAACGTCCATAACAAGAAAATCAACAGGAATAAGGTTATTGTTAACCACAATAAGAACATCATTAATCCTTCCCAATGGTTTCTTCTTAGCAACATCAGCAATAGGAACATCAAAATAACACTTTTCAAGCGGTGGTAAATCAAGCATGTCATAAATCTTTCTAGGCATGATAGAAATACTAGCACCTAGATCACATAAAGCATGGCAATCATAACCATTAACATGCATATCAATGATGGGTTCCCAACCATCTTCTAACTTCTTGGGAACAGAGGCTTTTTGCTTCAACTTTTCATCCCTAATTTTTATGAGAGCATTGGTAATATGCTTAGTAAAAGCAATATTTAAAGAACTAGCATTGGGAGTCAAAGCAAGATTTTGCAAGAACAAAATTACTTCAGATATATTGCAGCCATCAACATCAAAATCATTAAAAGAAATAGAGCTATCATCTCCCACACTCCAAAAAAATTCAGCACTCTTTTGAGAAAAAGTTTTGGCAGTTTTAGGCTTTTTAACACAATGAGTGGGAGTTTTCTCTACACCAATCAAAGTAAGAGGATTGCTACCAGTAGGAGAAACATCATTAGAGGTAGTAATAGTACATACCTTCATCTCTCTAGCCATCTCATCTTCTCTTTCCCACCTGGCATGCAATTCCGCTAACAATCTAATATTTTCATCAATTCCAACCTGGATAGCATTAGCGGTAGCAAAAACATTGTTCTCTTTCACATCATTAGGCAAAACTTTTAATTTCAGAATTTCAACATCATGAGCAAGGCCATCAACTTTAGAAGCAAGAATATCAATTTTGCCTAACTTTTCCTCAACAGACTTGTTAAAAGCAGTTTGCTTACCGATGAAGTCCTTGAGCATTACCTCAAGCTCGGAGGGCGCGGCCCTAGTGTTGTTGTAGGAATTACCATAAGAGTTACCATAACCATTACCATTGGTAGAAGGATACGGCCTATAATTGTTACTAGCAAAATTGTTCCTATAAGCATTGTTGTTAAAATTATTGTTTCTAATGAAATTCACATCAACATGCTCTTCTTGAGCAACCAAAGAGGCCAAAGGAACAATATTAGGATCAACATGAGTCCTATCATTAGCAAGCATAGCCATAATCGTATCAATCTTATCACTTAAGGAAGAGGTTTCCTCAACAGAATTTACCTTCTTACCTTGTGGAGCTCTCTCGGTGTGCCATTCGGAATAATTTACCATCATGTTGTCGAGTAACTTTGATGCGGCGCCCAAGGTAAGGGACATAAAAGTGCCTCCAGCAGCTGAATCAAGTAGGTTCCTTGAAGAAAAATTCAGTCCTGCATAAAAAGTTTGGATAATCATCCAAGTAGTCAGTCCATGAGTGGGGCAATTCTTTATCATAGATTTCATTCTTTCCCAAGCTTGAGCAACATGTTCATTATCAAACTGAGTAAACTTCATAATATTGCTACGCAAGGATATAATCTTAGCAGGAGGATAGTATCTACCAATAAAAGCGTCCTTACACTTAGCCCATGAATCAATACTATTCTTAGTCAAAGACAGCAACCAATCTTTAGCTTTTCCTCTCAAAGAAAAAGGAAACAACTTGAGCTTAATAATATCACTATCAACATCCTTATATTTCTGCATCTCACATAGCTCAACAAAATTGTTGAGATGAGCTGCAGCATCTTCAGTACTAGCACCAGAAAATTGCTCTTTCATAACAAGGTTCAATAAAGCAGGCTTAATCTCATAAAAGTTTGCGGTAGTAATAGGTGGTGCAATAGGAGTGCAGATAAAATCACTATTGTTTGTGCTAGTAAAGTCACACAACTTGGTGTTTTCAGGATTGGCCATTTCAGCAAAACGAAAGTAAACAAGTAAAAACAACTACCAAGGATTCTAATTTTTTTTGGGTTTTTGATAAAAAGCAATGCAGGTAAAATAAATAAAGTAAAGCAAAACAATAAAACAAAGTAAAGGATGTGTGTGCAAAAAACTCCCCTCGCAGAAGTCTTCTCTTCCTCCCCGGCAACGGCGCCAGAAAAGAAGCTGCTACTGGTTGATGGCGCCAGAAAAGAGGCTGCTGGCGTGGAGCAGTAAGTCCTTGTGCGTGGTGAATGACCAGCCCGTTGGGAACCCCAAGAGGAAGGTATGATGAGTATAGCAGCGAGTTTTCCCTCAGTTAAGAAACCAAGGTTTAATATCGGTCAGGAGAGGAGAGACAGCGACGACTGAAGGTGATGCAGAACCTGCACACACACAACCAAGTACTTTGTTCCCAACTTGCGATGAGGTTGTCAATCTCACCGGTTTGCTTGAAACAAAGATTATGAGCGTATCGAGTGGAAAACAATATAGTATGCGAGTAAAGTAAACAGTACGAGTAAAGTAAACAGGTGATAGCAATATGATGTAAATAGGACTGGGGTCCACAGTTCACTAGTGGTGTCTCTCCATAAGATAAAATAACACATGCTGGGTAAACAAATTACAGTTGGGCAATTGATAGAATAAAGATAAACGTCATATGTCAAGAAGATCACTATGAGATTTACTCTGGCCATTACAACAAAATACATAGACCGCCATCCAACTGCATCTATGACTAATAATCCACTCCCGGGGATATCAATCCGAACACCCCAAAAGTATTAAGTTGCGAACAACGGATAATTGCATTAAGCAAAGTGTGTAATGTAAACAAAGCATATGCCCTTGAGCATATGAATGTTGTTTTCTCCCTAGTAGCAACAGCACATCTACCACCTTAGAGGTTTCTGTCACTCCCCCAGGTGAAATAGAGGCATGAACCCACTATCGAGCATAAATACCCACTCTTGGAGTCACTAGCAACTACTCGGCCAAGATAGCTACTAACAACGGAGAGCATGCAAGATCATAAACAACATAGAGATAACAAAAGATAATATTCAGTACATCAACTTAATCATAAACACCAATATTCATCGGATCCCAACAAACCAAACATGTAGAATTACATAATGGTGATCTCAATCATGTAGGGCAGCTCATGAGATCTAAACATGAAGCACATGGTGGAGAAGACAACCATCTAGCTAGTGCTATGGACCCATAGTCCAAGGTAGAGTACTCACTCATCGCTCCGGAGGCAAGCATGGCGATGAAGAAGACCTCCGGTGGCGATTCCCCTCTTTGGCAGGGTGCCGGAAAGAGCTTCTGGACCCTCCCGATCTTCGGGTCGATGGCGGCGGCGGATCGCGATGTGTTCTGGAAATCTGATCGGGTACTTAGGTTTTTTCCGTCAGGGGGTCTTTATAGGCGAAGGGGCGATGTCAGAGGTGGAGCCAGGCTCCCTCACGCGGGCCCCGCGCGGCCAGGGTGCTGGCCGCGCCGCCCCTGCGTGTGGGACCCTGGTGGCCCCCCTCCTACTCCTCTTCGGATCTCTGGAAGCTTCCGGGTAAAATAAGACTTCAGGAACTTGTTTCGTCCAATTCCGAGAATATTTCCTGTGTATCACTTCTGAAACACAAAAACAGCAGAAAACATGAAACTGGCACTGTGGCAACTTGTTAATAGGTTAGTTCCGGAAAATGCATAAAAGTGCCACTAAGTGTAACGAAACAATAGGCAAATGGTGTAAAAACAAGCATGGAGCATCAAAAATTATAGATACGTTGGAGACGTATCACCCTCCTGGCCCCTATATATAGGTGGCCAGGTCTCGAGGATCGGGTAGGGTCCGATACAGATTACAACATCGACATACGGTAAGAACTCGTATTCGACTATCATTACAATTGGGCCTAGCTTAACGGGCCTCAGGGGTACTCAACTAACGGGATCTATTAACTATACCCTTGTCAGTAGCCCCTGAGATTCTACCAGAATTGCAGATTCGGGTTGAATCTCTAATCTTCAAATCTTCGACTTGATCAATTCTTCGATTTCTTCATATCTTCAAATCTTCGACTTGGTCTTTCGACTTATTTTCATGATATTTTTCGCAAGGGGTTTTGATGAACAAGCCTGACAACTCTGACGGATCAAGAGGTCAGTTAACTGCCGGAATAGATACTTGTCACCTACTTCAAATTCAATCCCCTTGGATTTGAATTCGGGATGCCGGTCAAACCCATTCTTTTGCCGCATTTAGGACTTACAAAGAATGAATCCCAGTGATTCTCTGGGTACCCAGTGCGTCCACCAGGATTTTCTTCGCGTCATAGACACGGATACATACCAGCAGAGCGCATCCATATGCGTATACCAGGCCACACAGGACGGATCCCAGAGTCTTACCTTCATGATAAATCACGGCATTCGAGTTTCGTTGCGATAACGCAACTCGAGAATCTTATGTCGCAGCCAAGTTTTGACTGATAAAATCAAAGAATTTCGACTTTAACTTAATTTCCTCCAATTCCCTCCCGATGGGAGTAGTCTCTTTGCATTTTGTCGACTATATAGCCGAAGTTTGTATGATATACTTTTTTCATCCTCGATATTGATTATCTCATCCTCTATCGGGTGCGCGCTCAGCGCTCCCGATGGGAGTAGCCCCCGAGGCTATGTTTGAATACTTGTAGTCAAGCATAGGCTCAAAAATTCACTTCGTCTTCTTTCTTGTAATATCTCCTATTTACAAGCCCCCGAGCCCGAGGCGAGGCCTTTAACCACAATCTCCCCTTCTTATTTTTTTTCCTCCTTTGGTATTTATCGTCTGCTACGTGCAGAATTTTAACTCTTTTGTAGAATACGTTTATGGGCTTTGCTTATCACGGGGGCCCGATAATACGTGCTTATAAATAAAGCACCTTCTGGCTAGGGTAAAAACCCTAATCAGATTCCTCCTCCGCCGCATCATCTTCTCTCTCCATCTAGGGTTTTCTAGCCTTTTCCTTTGTCCTCATGGCTGACGCAGATGGTTCTCGTCTGAACCTTGGCTCTCCGGTGGCGCCGCGAGGTCGGGGTCGCCCTCCTGGAAGCAAGAACAAGAACAACACAACTCCGGCCGCTGCATGATCGTCATCGGCCGCTCCGGTTAAGCGTCACCCCGGCCGCCCACCTGGTAGCAAAAATAAGCCCAAGGTGACTGGTGCTGCCCCAGGTCCAAGCGCTCCTCCTCCTACTGCTCCCGCTGCTCCTGCTGCTTCTCCCCAAATTTTTTCTTTCTTCTGCATTGCCATGGCGCAGTGCCGCGAGATTCAGCGCTTGCCGCTGAATTTCACCAAGTTCATGGATGGGCGAGAGCTGCGAGAAGCGGTTCGCCGCGAACAATCTGGCAGTGGGACTCCATACGAAGTGGAGGTTTGGTATGATGGCGACGGTGAGCAATACTTGAAGGGTGGCTGGTCGCAGTTTGCAGAAGACCACGACATCCATCAAGGTTTCTTCATGACCTTCGACTTCCATGTTGGTACGTCAAAGTTCGACATGAAGATCTATGACGGCACCCAGTGCTAGAAGGAGTATGAGGCTGAAGTCCACTTTCATTATGATCTATGTAATTTCTTTTGATAATGTCCTTGCTGTCGTGCTATATGTGATGAATGTTCGTACTCTACTTTGATGCTTTTATGAGTACCATGAAAACAAATCATTGTTCTGAGGTATGCTTTATATATATCGGGTTCTTTGCGAACCAATTATTTGGAAGAATATCGGGTTCTTTTGTGAACCAAGTTGTTTGAATATTATCGGGTTGTCTGCACAACCTTATAGTGAAAAAAGATCTCCATGTCGCGATAAAAATTTCTTTCATACGACCTGAGGGTTGAAGCCCCCGAGCGGAGAAGTAGAAATACTTGTACAATTTTGTTGAGTTCAACCCAAAGAACCCGACCTATGGCCTCATGTTCTGGATCCAGAAGGTTAACTCGAGTTTAATGATACCACTAGATTCATTCTACGCGTAAAAACGTCGTAGCTGCTCTGCATTCCACGGGTTACTCTCGTCTTTCCCTGTCTTCTTGTCTTGTAGTCGATATGCTCCTCCTGGTATTACTTCTGCGATGATGTAAGGTCCAACCCAAGGGGACTCCAATTTGCCATGGCTGTCTTGCCTGAGTCGCAAAACTAGTTCTCCCACCACGAAGGATCGTGGACGAACTCGACTACTGTGGTAGTTTCGTAGGCTCTGTTGATACTGCGTGGCTCTTTCTAATGCCTTATCTCTTGCTTCATCTAGTGCATCAACATCGTCTTGTAATGCTTCTGTTGATGTTGTTTCATCGTATGTCGTTACCCTTGGAGCCTCGTGTGTAACTTCGACTGGAAGCACGGCTTCTGCGCCATGGACCAGGAAGAAAGGAGTTTCTTGAGTCGCTGCATTGGGCGTGGTTCTTAGACTCCAAAGAACGGAGGGTAATTGCTAGTGCCAAGTTGATGTGGGAGCAGACAGTCCTTGTGCGTGGTGAATGACCAGCCCGTTGGGAACCCCAAGAGGAAGGTATGATGAGTGTAGCGGCTAGTTTTCCCTCAGTTAAGAAACCAATGTTTAATGTCAATCTTGAAGAGGAGAGACAATGACGACTGAAGGTGATGCGGAACCTGCACACACACAACCAAGTACCTTGTTCCCAACTTGCGATGAGGTTGTCAATCTCACCGGTTTGCTTGAAACAAAGATTATGAGCGTATCGAGTGGAAAATAATATAGTATGCGAGTAAAGTAAACAGTACGAGTAAAGTAAACAGGTGATAGCAATATGATGTAAATAGGACCGGGGTCCACAGTTCACTAGTGGTGTCTCTCCATAGATAAAATAGCACATGCTGGGTAAACAAATTACAGTTGGGCAATTGATAGAATAAAGATAACGTGATATGTCAAGAAGATCACTATGAGATTTACTCTGGGCATTACAACAAAATACATAGACCGCCATCCAACTGCATCTATGACTAATAATCCACCCCCGGGGATATCAATCCGAACACCCCAAAAGTATTAAGTTGCGAACAACAGATAATTGCATTAAGCAAAGTGTGTAATGTAAACAAAGCATATGCCCTTGAGCATATGAATGTTGTTTTCTCCCTAGTAGCAATAGCACATCTACCACCTTAGAGGTTTCTGTCACTCCCCCAGGTGAAATAGAGGCATGAACCCACTATCGAGCATAAATACCCCCTCTTGGAGTCACTAGCAACTACTCGGCCAAGATAGCCACTAACAATGGAGAGCATGCAAGATCATAAACAACATAGAGATAACAAAAGATATAATTCAGTACAGCAACTTAATCATAAACACCAATATTCATCGGATCCCAACAAACCAAACATGTAGAATTACATAACGGTGATCTCAATCATGTAGGGCAGCTCATGAGATCTAAACATGAAGCACATGGTGGAGAAGACAACCATCTAGCTACTGCTATGGACCCATAGTCCAAGGTAGACTACTCACTCATCGCTCCGGAGGCAAGCATGGCGATGAAGAAGACCTCCGGTGGCGATTCCCCTCTCTGGCAGGGTGCCGGGAAGAGCTTCTGGACCCTCCCGATCTTCGGGTCGACGGTGTCGGCGGATCGCGATGTGTTCTGGAAAACTGATCGGGTACTTAGGTTTTTTCCATCGGGGGGTCTTTATAGGCGAAGGGGCGATGTCAGAGGTGGAGCCAGGGGCTCTCCCACAGGGGTGGCGCGGCCAGGGGCCTGGCCGCGCCGGCCCTATGTGTGGGGCCCAGGTGGCCCCCCTCCTACTCCTCTTCGGATCTCTGGAAGCTTCCGGGTAAAATAAGACTTCAGGAACTTGTTTCGTCCAATTCCAAAAATATTTCCTGTGTATCACTTCTGAAACACAAAAATAGCAGAAAACATGAAACTGGCACTGTGGCACTTGTTAATAGGTTAGTTCCGAAAAATGCATAAAAGTGCCACTAAGTGTAACGAAACAATAGGCAAATGGTGTAAAAACAAGCATGGAGCATCAAAAATTATAGATACGTTTGAGACGTATCAGTAATTCATCTACCCAAGCGCTCTTGGCTTTCTCGAGAGGTGCTAAGAGCCTCTTTTTTTATCCCACTACATATCAGGCCATTGGCTTTTTCGACTTGTCCATTTGTCTTCGGGTGCGCCACAGATGCAAATTTGAGTTTGATTCCTAGTCCTTCGCAATAATTCTTGAATTCCTTTGAAGTGAAGTTTGTCCCGTTGTCTGTGATGATGCTATATGGTACACCGAAACAGAATACTATTGACTTGATGAAGCTGATTGCTGCTGTCGAATCTTGAGTTATTACCGGGGCCGCTTCCACCCACTTGGTAAATTTATCGACTGCCACTAGCATGTAAACATGTCCTCCTGGCCAGGATTTGTGCAACTTTCCCACCATGTCGAGGCCCCATTGCGCAAAGGGCCAGGACCATGGTATTGTTTGTAGCTCTGCTGCTGGTGCATGCGGTCTAGATGCAAATCTTTGACATGCTTCGCACTTTCGAACTATATCTTTCGCGTCTTCGATGGCTGTTAGCCAATAAAATCCTGCTCGGAAAGCTTTTGCTGCTATTGCTCTGCTGCTAGCATGATGGCCGCACACTCCGCCGTGTATATCTTTTAGTATTGTTTGTCCTTCCTGGGGCGTTATACAACGCTGCAAAATGCTGGTAATACTCTTCTTGTATAATGTCCCCTGCAACATGACAAACGCTTTCGATCGTCGAGTTATCCTCTTGGCTTCCACTGCATCTTCTAGTAATTGTTTATTTATCATGTATGCAAGATATGGCTGCATCCAAGTTTCTTCTATCATCATGACTTCCTCGGGTTCTGGTGTAGCCCCCGAGTCTGCTGTAGTAGTCGAACTTTTTCCACTTTTTATTGATCTTTCCACTATTTCTTCCCAAAATACTCCGGATGGCACGAGTAAACACTGTGACCCGATGTTTGCTAAATTATCGGCTTCTTCATTACTATTCCTGCTTATGTGCGAGACTTCGCATCTATCGAATGTTCCTTCGAGATAATGATATAAGTTCTTGTAGGCCATCATGTTGTCATTGATTGTGTCACATCTGTTCATAACTTGTTGGACAACAAGGTTGGAATCTCCAAATATTTTTAGGCGAGTTGCTCCACATGCTTTAGCCATCTTCATTCCGTGCAGCAGAGCCTTGTATTCTGCTTCGTTATTAGAAGCATGTGGAAAACTCATCCTTAAGACATACTTCAATTTGTTGCCATGGGGCGATATCAAGACCACTCCTGCGCCTGCACCTTGGACTCTCTTAGAGCCGTCAAAGTACATTGTCCAAACACTGGATAAGTCTGGTGGTCCCGTGCTCTGCAGCTCCAGCCACTCTGCCATAAAATCAGGCAAGACTTGCGACTTAATCGCCTTCCTTTTTTCGTACGTGATGTCCATGGGAGATAACTCGATTCCCCACAAAGAGACACGTCCTATTGTTGAAGGATTGTTCAATATGTTCGACAGTGGCGCTTCATTGACCACTATAATTGGGTGCACCGCAAAGTACTGTCGCAGTTTCCGTGCAGTTGTGCAAATACTATATGCAAGTTTCTGATAATGCGGGTACCTCTGTTTCATCGGAGATAACACTTCACTGATGAAATATACCGGCCTCTGGATGCCGTGGGCTTTTCCTTCTTCACTTCTTTTGACTACTAATACTGTGCTCACCACCTGATGGGTTGCAGCGATGTAGAGTAGTAGTGGTTCTTTTTCTTTTGGTGCGACCAGCACTGGCGGCGTGGAAAGCACTTTTTTCAACTGTGCAAAATCTGCGTCTGCTTCTTCTGTCCATTCAAATTTATCATCTGACTTCTTCATAAGTGCATAGAAAGGAAGCGCTTTTTCTCCCAATCGAGCAACGAAGCGACTTAATGCCGCGACACGTCCTCCAAGTTTTTGTACGTCATGTAGTTTCGTGGGTTTCCCCATTGTTAAAATTGCTTGAATCTTCTCTGGGTTCACCTCTATTCCTCATGCCGATACTAGGAACCCCAAAAGTTGTCCTGCTGATACGCCGAAGGAACACTTTGTCGGGTTAAGTTTAAGCTTGTACCTGTTCAGGTTGTCAAAGGTTTCTGCCAAGTCACTGATTAAAGATTTCTCCTCTCTTGTGGCGATGACTACATCATCAATGTAGACTTGGATGTTACGTCATATTTGGCTTCCGAGGCAATTTTGCATCATCCGCTGATAAGTTGCTCCTGCATTTTTTAGGACGAACGGCATTACTTGGTAGCAAAACACTCTGTACGGTGTGATGAAGGCCGTCTTTTCTTTGTCTTCTTTCTTCAATTTGATCTGATTGTAACCAGAATACGCGTCCAAAAAGGAAAGCCTCGCGCATCCTGCTGTTGAATGGATTATCTGATCGATGCGAGGTAGAGGGAAGGGATCCTTTGGACAATGCTTATTGAGAGATGTGTAGTCTACACATACTCTTTGTACGTCTGTGTTCTTCTTGGGTACGATGACTGGGTTTGATACCCAACTCGAAGTTTTAATTTCTCTGATAAATCCGGCATTTTCCAGCCTGTGCAATTCTGATGCTATCGCCTTCCTTTTGGGTTCATCAAATCGTCGCAGTGGTTGCTTGACTGGCTTTGCCTTGGGATCTACATTTAATGCATGCTCGACTAGTTCCCTGGGAACCCCTGGCATGTCTGATGGACACCAGGCGAAGATTTCCCAGCGCTCACGGAGGAACTCGACGAGCGCGCTTTCCTATGCGGGATCCAAGTTCACCGCAATTGATGTCGTCTTGTTTGGATCTGTAGGGTGGACCTGGATCTTCTTCGAGTCCTGAGTTGTGTCGAAAGCCTGATCTAGCTAGGATCGTCCAACGTCAGGTAGTACATTATGATCCGTTTCTCCTTTTAGCCTCTCATATTCCGCTGTCATGCCGAAGGTTTGCGCCATCCTATTGAATTCTCTGTCACATGTGTTGGCTACTTCAAAGCTCCCTTGCACTGTAATTTTTCCTTTGGGTCCAGGGATTTTTAACGTAAGATACGCGTAATGAGGTACTGCCATGAATTTTGCAAATGTTGGGCGCCCCAGGATTGCATGGTATTGTGACGGCCAGTCCATAACTTCGAATTCTAGCTTCTCTCGGCGGTAGTTGCTGCTACTGCCAAAGCAGACATCGATATTTATTCTTCCCAAAGGGTAGTTTGCAGCTCCTAGTACTATTCCATGGAAGGAGCAATCTGTTGGCTTCAGACTTGACAACGAGATGCACATTGCCTTTAGGGTTCTAGCATATATTAAGTTTATGCCACTACCTGCATCCATGAACACTCTTCCGATGTCGTACCCTCCTATTTGCGCCTTTAAAACCATAGGCGAGTGGCCTGGCCTGGGAACTTTCCTTGGGTGGTCTGCTCTGCTGAACTTAATTGGTTGATCTGACCACCGTAGGTACTCTGTAGTAGCTGGTGGTGACGATATTGCTAGGTTTACTTGCCTGGATATGCTCTTTTGCTCTTTCTTCGATTTAGGCACCGGTTGAATCATAGCTGATATGTAAACTTTTGACTCTAGGTGCCTTGCTAGCCTTTGCATTTGATATCCTTAACTTCTGTGTTTTTCTCCTTGCCACCCTCCTTGGCTTGAGCCCATGGCGCTTTGCAGCCTTAGGAATGTTCTACAGTCCTTCATCTGGTGATTTGAGACTCTTTTCCCGTCAAGATACGCGTAGTGGATTCGACAAGGTCCGTATAACATATCCTCGTCCGAAGGACCGGAGTATCTCGATTTTTCTACTCCTTTTGCCTGAAACCTCCTTTATTCATATCCTTCCTCTTCTTCTGCTATGTAGCCCGCGGCTACCTGATTTCGCCTTCCTTGGTTATCCCGGCTGCGGTGTCGTCTCCTCTGTCTACTTATTCTGTCGACTTCTGGTGAACGTCCTCTTTTGTTATTATATGCGTCCTCTCCATCAGCGAATTTGTTGGCTTGTTCCATTAGCTCGGCTACTGTCGTAGGTCCTGCTCTTCCTATTTCTTCCACGAGATCTGAGCGACGAAGTCCGGCCGTAAAGGCGTCTATTGCTCGTTCCTCGGAGACGTCCTCTGCTGAGTTTTTGATTACACTCCAGCGTTGTATATAAGAACGTAGAGTTTCACCTTTCCTTTGCGCACACGCCTTAACTTCCTCCAGTGATGCTGGGCGCTTGTATGTTGAGCGAAAATTTCTTGCGAATTGACTTTCGAGTTCTCCCCAACTTTTGATGGATTCGTTGGGTAGGGTATTCAACCAGGACTGTGCTGCGCCGGTGAGGTGTAGCTGCAAACTTTGCATTGCAGTCGCTTTTGTTCCCCCTAATATCTGTACTACCTACAAATAGTCCGATAACCATAGGGTAGGTTCTTGCGACCCGTCATACTTATGCTGGTCATGTGGCAATTTGAATCCTTTGGGTACCCGCGTTTTGCGAACCCTGCGGGTAAAGCATAACGCGTCCATCTCTTTATCGTCGTCTTCATAATTTTTTTCCCTCCAGGCATGGTGTGATTTATTTACTCGAGCTTGCGCTATTATACTTCTTGCGTCCTCCTTTCTCTTATGTCGCCTTTCCTCTTCTGATGATTCGCTATACTCGTTATCTGTGAAGTTGTATCTGAACTTCTCCTTTTGATTTTCCTTGTAGCTTGTCGACTTTGTCTCTGGGCCTTTTTCCCTGATCTTGCTCTCCACTATTCCGAGGCTTCGTATCGCGGCTTGGTGCATATCTTCTCGCGGCTCCCCAGGTTCTGGTCTTGTAGTTAGTAAATACGCCTGTGCTGCTACCAACGCTGCTTCTGGCGTTTCTTGTATGAAGTCATCTTCCTCCTCTTCTAGCTGTGGGGTAGGGCTCCTTGTGTACCTTTCTTCTCTGCTGCGTGCTGTTGCCCCCCTAATGTGTTTTGGGTCTCCGCGCCTTTCTCTGTTGTACTCTGAATCTTCACTATAGTCTTCCCAGTATTCTTCCTTTGATATACTGTTATTGTCTTGAAAAACCATGTCTCTTTCCTCCCTTAGTTTCTTCCTGTGTTGGTATAATGCATACTGATATCCCATTAGAACTTCTCTTCTCGATCCTTCGGGTACTTCTGTACCATGATTGATGGCTGATTTGATCATTCTCTATTCGCCAGCCGAGACGTGGACTTTCTCCTTTTCCTTTTTGTTGTGTTCTTTTATTTTGTCGACTTGCCTATCGACCTTTTTACTTCCTTCGCTGTTGTTTTCTTCTTCTGCTTCAGTGATAATAACGCATAACTGATGTACTTTGGAGACGCCGATGCTTTCCACGGCGAAGTCCTTTGCGTTGTTGTGCGTTTGACACGCTCTCTTTTCTGAGTCGAAATTTTCCCAAATTTTGTCGCCTTCTGCGATTGGTGCTTTTTCTAAGCTGACCGGCGAGTTTACCTCGCTGGAAGAGCCTTCTGATGATTCCAACGTTTCCTCTGTTTCGGGTTTGCTCGCCGATGGATCAGGTTTTGTCGAATCCGAGAGGCGGGATGAACCTGATGGCCCGATGGAGATGCTCAAACTTCCAATTGTTAGCTCCATCTCTTGGCTTCCGTCGAGTTCTGAACTGCTGTTGGCTAAAAGCGAAAAAGCCGTCGAATTCATGATTCCAACGCCCAGATCCCCACGGTCGGCGCCAATTGACGAGGGGTTAACTCGACAAATATCCTAAATGAAAGACTTAGGATCGGGGAGATAGGGCGCCGGATGAACTCGAAGGTAAAGTTAGTCGAAATAAGTGTATGTCGAAAGTAAACTTGGGTGTTCAACCTGGCTTGCTTTCAATCTGCCCTACACCGTCCCCTCCTGGCCCCTATATATAGGTGGCCAGGTCTCGAGGATCGGGTAGGGTCCGATACAGATTACAACATCGACATACGGTAAGAACTCGTATTCGACTATCATTACAATTGGGCCTAGCTTAACGGGCCTCAGGGGTACTCAACTAACGGGATCTATTAACTATACCCTTGTCACTAAGTGTCGGTGGAAACAGTTGCCAAAGACTACAACGACTTATACAAATACACTAAGATTTAGTTCATGATAATTAGTTCAAGTTAATCAAATTACTAATAAACTCCCACTAAATTCAACATCCCTCGAAGTTGTTTAGTAAAGCATGATCCAAATTCACTACACCGAGACCGATCGTCACGTGAATGATATAGCTTTAATGGTGAACATCAACATGTTGATCATATCATCCATATGACTCATGCTTGACCTTTCGGTCCGTGTGTTCCAAGGCCATATCTGTACATGCTAGCCTCGTCAAGTTTAACCCAAGTATTTTCGCATGTGTAAATCTGGCTTACACCCATTGTATGTGAACGTAGAGTTTATAGCACCCGATCATCCCGTGATGCTTCAAAATGACGATCTTTCGCAACGGCGCATACGAGGGGAGAACACATTTTATCTTGAAATTAAGTGTGAGGGATCATCTTATAATGCTACCATCGCGATCAAAGCAAAATAAGATGCATAAAGGATAAACATCACATGCATATACAATATGTGACATGGTATAGCCAATCTTCGCGCATTGATCTCCATCTTGTGCGCGCCGGCATGATCTCCATCACTCCACCATGATTGTCTCCACCACGAATAGCAACTACGACTATTGCTAATTACTTAGCGATAAAGTAAAGCTATTACATGCATAGTTTTAAAAACCGGACCGGTGAGTGAACCGGTGAGGTGACTGGCTCACTGGTTCACTGGTCAAACCGGTGGCTCAGCTGGTTCAATAGCGACAAAAAACCATCAAATTTAATAGATAATTAAGTTAATTATAGAAAAAATTAGCATCAAGTTATATATTTTGTGTTTGCTTTCATAGTAGATCACAAACTAAGTGTAGTAAAGGTGGTATTAGGTCTTATGCGAAGTATTTGGAGTAAGGTTCTATGTTTTAGGATCATATCCTCACGAAAACACATTATTTTTATGCAGTTTTTCTGGTTTTTTATTAGTTAGACGAGTGACTCTCAAAAAACCGGTGAGGCCTTCGGTTTAGGTTTTTTCTGGTCGAACCACCGAACCGGTTTGGTTTTTAAAACTATGATTATATGGCGTATAAGAAGTTGACACGCAGGTCATACAAAATTATAAAGACAACCATATGGCTCCTGCCGGTTGTGAACTCATTGACATGCGAGTCATGAAACATTACAAAACATGATCATCGCATACATCACATATATCATACACATCACATCTTGTGGCAATACAATATCACAAACACTCCCTGCAAAAACAAGTTAGACGCCTCTAATTTGTTGTTGCATATTTTACGTGGCTTATGGGAGCTACGCTTAAGAACGGTTCTTACCTACGCAAAGCCACAACGGTGATATTATGGTTGTCAACATCCATTGTAAATCCCATGACAACTATAGTGAGAGAAACTGGCATCCACCAGCCGCATATGTGAGACAAGCCACACGTCAAGTGTGGAGCCGGTCTCGCGAACGAGGTCGCGTAAGGTTGGCCTGGACCGCTTCGATCTCACTATACCGCGCCATAAGAAGTACACAAAATAGAGGTTTGCAACAGAAAACATCAACGCCCGCAACAAGCATGTTGCGTTTTACTCGTGTAAAACATCTACGCATAGATCTCGCTCTGATACCACTGAAGGGATTCGCAGCATAGAAAACAAAAATTTTCCTACGAAGACGAACAGAAACAAGCCAAGATCTGAACTACGAGATGCAAAACAACGAGCGGGGAAACAGATCTACATACCCTTGTAGATCGCACAGCGGAAACATTCAGATAAACATGGTGCGCATAGTCGTACTAGCGTCTCCTCCTCGCGATCCGATCCGATCCAAGCGCCACAACGGGCGGCGCCTCCGAGCGATGCACACGTACAGCGCAGCGACGGCTCCTCCTCCTCGGTCCAGCAAGGTGCGGTGGAGTGGTAGATGGGATCAGCAGCACGACGGCGTGGTGCTTATGGTGGAGAGTATCTCCGGGCAGGGCTTCGCCTATGCGCACAAGGTGGAAGAAGAAAGGCAAAAGACTAGTCAAACTAGGACTAAAGGCTACAGGTAAAAGAGACACAACAACGGCAGCCGATCCAACATCTGCTCACGCGCCCTGTGCTCTCTTTTATAGGCGATTTTGCTTGGAACTGAAGCTAGGTCAAACAGACATACTTCGTATCATACAAAACACGCAGGCCGCCGCACCGATCGATAACCGATCTGGCCGAGCGAGTCGGCGTCGAGCGTAGCTCCCTCGCGACCCAGGCACGGCCCAGGCAGGCGGCCTCCCCGAGCGAGCCGGCATGCGGCCTGGCCTGGCCTGGTCCGAGTGCGGCCTGGGCGCAGCTGGCCCAGCCAGCCAGCCAGCGAGGACGCGGCCCAGCGGGGCGCGGCGTGCGGCCCAGCCAGGCACGCAAGCGGCCGGGACAGCACAGCGGGTGCGGCCCAGGCGCTTTAGCCTCTCCTTTTTTCTTTGCCCTTTTCTTTTTGCAGTTTGTCTAGATAGAGCTACTAAATAGACCCATTAGCAAAACTTTCTATGGACTACCTTTTAGCCCTTATTTATTTCTAATAAATAAATATATGTATTAACATTTATTAATTCAATTAATTAATAAATCATTAATCATCTTCCCGGAACAATTTCGTAACTCTCTGAAACAATTTCCATAAATCCCGAAACTACCCTAGCGTCGATGAGCGTTAAGTGTGTGACCCTACGGGTTCGAGAATACGTGGACATGATCGATATCAATAATCAATAGCGGGATCTGGAAATCCATATTGACTCCCACATATTCAACGATGATCATTATCGGTGAACCACGATGTCAGGATTCATTACTCGCCCGAGATTCGATCGTCGGTATCGCCATACCTAGTTCAATCTCGTTCACAGCAAGTACTCTTTACTCGTTCCGCAATCCAATATCACCTTGTGATTAAACTCATTAATCACGTGTTTGCAAACGGTGTATGATATTGATTACCGAGTGGGCCCGGAGTATATCTCTCCGACATGGGAGGGACAAATCCCAATCTCGATACATGCAACCCAACAAGTACTTTCTGATTACCCGAGAGACACCTTTATGATCACCCTCTCATAGGATGACGTTTGGTGACCTCAAAGCTCTCTTCCGGTACCAGGGAGTGGCATTATATCATGGTCTAAGGAATAGGATACTGACATAGGAAAAGCTACGCAATTGTGAATACAATGACACGATCAAATTGATGTGCTTAATTTGGGTCTGTCCATCACTTCATTCTCCTAATGATATGACCTCATTATTAATCGACAACTCATGTCTATGGTTAGGAAACCTTAACCATCGTTAATCAATGAGCTAGTCTAGTAGAGGCATACTAGGGACACGGTGTTGTTCATAAACCACACAAGTATTAATGTTTCCGCTTAATACAATTCTAGCATGGAATATAAACATTATCATGAACAAGAAATATGATAATAACAATATTATTATTGCCTCTAGGGCATATTTCCTTCACTTGAAGCGGCAGAGCGACTTGGCGGGGACGCGCGAGAGGATCTCCATGAGGATGTCGTCGGTGAGCCGCTCGACCGTCGTGCCGCTGGGAGGAGTAGAAGACGGCCTGCACAAGCAGTAAAGCAGAGAAGGTGGAGAGGTGAGGGGGTCGGTGAAGAAGGGAGACCATGATTTATGCCGCCGGTGCTGCTCCCCGCACCTGACTCGAGTTGAGATACGGCCTTCCTCCAACGGGGGAGAGCGTTCCGCGGGGATGGACATGGTGGCCGATGGCGGAAGAATGCGGCGGACCACGCAGGGCGCCGTCGAGCACCGGGGAGGAGAATGAAACCTACGGACTGGGAGTCTCTTCATTTCTACCTTATAGAATGGGCCGTCAATTGGATAGGTATTGGGCTGAACCACGTCACAAACTCACTGTTTTCAATCCACAGGTTAGGAAAAGAAGATAAATTTGATTTCGTTTCTGTAAAATGTTTTTGTGCCAGGTTAGGAGTGAAGCTTTTTTTTTTCTCTAAGAATGTGGAGTTATCTTCTTGCAAGACAGTGCACGTTGGTTTATTCCCCTTTTTAACGATCTGCACTGATCAAACCTAGCTAATGTTAGGTCATTAACTGACGGTGCCTATCCTTCTGAAAAATGATACAAAGTTCATGATCACAAACTCCGCATAAAATGTCTAATTCTGATCCATCTCCCTCATAGTCGCCAGAAACATCCCCCGGTACAGAGGCCAGCTAGCAACAAGGTAAGACAACGATGTTTTCCGTCTGTGTTGCAGCATTGCAGCCTTGCGGGCTTGAAGCAATGAAGCTGAAACTGGAGCCCTTCTTCTACATAGAGCGGCGGCACCAGCATCCTCGATACGGACAGACGAGTACAAGGATAGCCTCTGTTTGTTTCGGTAACTTGAAGCTGAAACCGTGAGCCCTGCTACGACAGCCACCTGTTCTTTCAGGCTTTCAGTGTACAGGACGCCCAAAATCGAAAATCAGAAGTAACTGCAAAAGTGCATACCTTGCATTGGACTGCAGTATACGTGGAACATTACAGGCATCGTACTCTAAGTATACAACTGAACTTCTACATGCATTACACGGCACTGTTTATTTCAACCTCTTTTACGTTACCTCCCTGAACAAAACCCAAATACAAAGAGGACAGCTTCCAGGTCTTCTGGAGCACCTTTGTGTTTCAAAAACTCTTGTAAGATTAATTACATAGAGATATGACAGCCACTTGTTTCAGTATTTTAGGACTTTAAAAATCGAAATTCAGAAATAGGGCTGCAAGGTTGAAATGAACTGAAGTGTATGTCTCGAAGCAAGATTGCATCGGAAGGTGTGCGGCATTGCTTACTTCAGCCTATCTTACCCAACAAACAATACTAGTCCGATGAAGAAATACCATGTTAAAATAGTTAACAAAAGAATGAACATTATGATCCAAAGTATTTACCATTATATAGCAGCAAAGCTTGCTGTATTCCACTACAGACATTTCCTAAAACATGCTACAATTAACTAGCATGAAAGGAAGAACTCTGTATTTATCCTAAGTACACAAGTGATCATTTACTTCATAAATGTCGATAGGATGCTTATCTTCGCACAGATGCAAACAAAAGACATAAGTTTAAGCTTGATATTCATCGATCGTTACCTTTGCACAGACACTACGCGATGCAAATATTTTCCAAGATGATGATAGTATATTTTACCAGAACAGACAACAGAAAGTACAGTGCAATTAGGCTAACTAATCATATAAACCTCAACCAGATTGCCTCCATAATGAACACCACCATTTCTCCAAACTCAAAAGCATGCTGCATGCATATACATCAGTCAGAAAACAAGAGCTCAATTCAAGCAGAGACACCAAGCCTGCTGTTCGATAGCACGGAGAACATATGGCGCCACTTCTTGTAGAGGCACCACCAGTGATGTCAAATCTGCAATGACTGCAACTCTGCATACAACGGCACATATGGCACATATGGCGGCTTGCCATCTACAAGTTTGGAGATCATTTTGACTTGCCGATGATCCATGCTGTAGCACATGAATTTGTTCTCGCACCCAACAGTGAAGGATACCAAGTTGCATTCTGGATCAATCGCAACACAATCAAACCACCCATCCATGGAATAATCGTAGCCTCCAACTAGGCAATACTCTATCTCTCCAAATAATCATGAAGTCTCAACGCTATGCTTCAATATCCATTCTTTGCGTTCACAGTTCTACAGAACATAAACTACTAGTCTAATTACAGCACCATCTTCATATCTCTGAAAATTGGCATAATGCAAGTGATCCTGTGACCATTGAATAAAACCATCAATCAGACCGCCATCAGGGACACCAAAGTTCATCCATGTTTCCCCCTCCGTGTCCACTATAGCTAGACAAGTGGAAACCTCACAAATTCACAGCTCGATCCACAGCTTAGGAATAGAAGATACAGTATTCCCCTAAAAAAAATACAGTACTGTGAAAATGTTTTCATGCCAAGTTTTTTGTAAACAAAAGAGAAAATAGATAAGCATTTTTCTCTAAGAATGTGGAGGTGACTTCTTGCAAGACTGTGAACGTTGATTTTTCCTCGTTTTTTAACTGCACTGACCAAACTCAGCTAATGCTAGGTCATTAATTAATGGTGCCTTCGTTTCTGAAAAATAATACAAAGCTCATGATCACAAACTCCGCATAAAATGTCTTTTTGAAATCCATCTCCCTCGTAGTCGCCAAAACATCCATCTATGTGCCGTCCCTGGTACAGAGGCGAGCTAGCAACAAGGTTAAGACAAGGATATTTTCAGTCAGACTTGAAGCTGAAACCAGAGCCCTTCTTCTGGCGGCGGCAGTGGTATCCTCGATACCGGCAGACGAGCACAAGGATAGTCTCGGTTTGTTTCGGTAACTTGAAGCTGAAACCGTGAGCCCTGCTACGACCGCCGCCTGTTGTTTAGAGTTTCAGTGTTACAGGACACCTAAAATCGAAATTCAGAAGTGATTGCAAAGGTGAATAAATTGTGTTGGACTGGAGTGTACGTGGAACCTGGCATCGTAGTATAAGTGTACAACTGGAAGCAGAACTTCTACATTACGTGACACTATTTATTTCAAACTCTTTTAAGTTACCTCCCTGAACAAAACCCACATACAAACAGGACAGCTTCCAGGTCTTCTGGAGCACCTTTGTGTTTCAGAACTTCTACATGGCAGGCACTTGTTTCAGTATTTAGGACTTCAAAAAGAAAAATTGAGAAATAGGGCTGCAAGATTGAAATGGACTGAAATGTATGTTTCGAAGCAAGACTGCCACAGAAGGTGCGCGACATTGCTTATTTCAGCCTATCGTAATATACATACATTTAAAGACACCCAACAAACAATATCCAAATGGAGGACTAATATTTATTATGTGTTTCCTATGGTGATTAATAAAAGGCAATAGTGGCCTTGCCTATGAGACTCTAATTCTGGGTTCCCCTGATTTTTCAATTCTAGAATTTAAGACATATATGTGAAACACATTGTACTAATTTATTCTATTTATTACTTTTTTAGGAGCTCACTCATGAAACTATATTGGAAAAATTCAAAGCCTCCGGTGTTTTAAGTTAGATGAAAAATTATGAGTTCTTTTTTGAGAGAACGGGCGCTTTATTGATTAACTCACATCAGTACAAAGGGTTGATCACGTCTTTTACAAAATAGAACATACAAGGCTTAATATGCATGATAAGCATTGATCACGTCTTTTACAAAATGATAATAGACCTTCGCTCAAACACTACATAAAGCTAACAAAACACATGGAGGTAGCAGGTTCCAGAACCATTGGTACACACAGCAGAATGTTCAGTGACAATTTGCATATATCTAATAACACAGAAATCAGCCAAGCAGCCTTCCATGATGAACCACCATTGCTTGAAACTTAAAAGCATGCATACATCAGCGAGAAAAAAGTGAGTCAAATTCTAGCATACATACCAAGCTTGCTTCTTTGTAGCACGAACAACCGACTGCTATCATAGATCAACTTCCTATAGACACATCACCTATGTCATATTGGTGTCACATGTGCAACGATTGCAACTCTGCGTACAACGGCACATACGGCAGATATGGTGGCTCGACATCTTTGTGACTGCGGATCACTTTAACCTGCCGATGATCCATACTATAGCACATGAATGTGGTACCCAGACCCGCAGTGAAGAAGATCAAGTTACACCCTGGATGAATCCCAACCCACAGAAAATCCCATTCTAAGTTAACATCTATCCCTCCAAATAAGTCTGAAGGTGCAGCGACGTGCTTCAATATCCATTCTTTGCTTTCATAATTCTCAAGGACATACACTGCTAGCTGAGCCACATCATTGTCTTCATCTGTATAAAAATTTGCATAGTGCAGCCGGCCCTGTGACCACTGAATAAAACCGTCAACCAGACCACCATCACGAGGGACACCAAAATCCGTCCATGTTTCCCCCTCTGTGTCTACTGCAGCTAGACATTTGGAATACCCAGTGCCAAAGGCGTGAAAATAAAGTCGGCTGTTAGAAAAGACAGTTTCCATTGTGCTACGATTAGGAAAAGGGAGCACAATATATTGGTTCCATCTCTCCTCCTTATAAATCCATCCGCCGGTTTCAGATGAATACACTGCCACTCCGCCGAGACCGTGGTGGTCCCAGCTAGCCGGCTGCTCCAACAATTCAAACACATGGAAATGCGGCGACTTTGCCGGATCGAAGCCCAAACGTGTCATGCGCACATTCCAGTTTGGGGCGGCTTGGCCGGAGTCCGGCAACGCCACCCACTTCTCCGTGGCTAGATTGCACACAATGTAACTAAACTTGTTCATCCGGGTAGAGACGACATACGAGCCGCAGAGGAAGAGGCCATTGCAGCAGTCCATGACATAAAGGCGCATGTGGCTGGGCAGGAAGGCGAGGGAGGTTGAGGTGAGAGGGCAGGGGCTCCCCGAGACGCTGGTGAGGAGGAGAGGTGATTTCAACATGGCTTTACCGTCGAGGACGACGCAAGTGCTGCTGTAGAAGAACCCGACGAGCGTTTGGGGCAGCCTTTTGCGGTGGTCGGGGTGGTCGATGAGGCCGAGCCAGTGCTTGGAGACGCACCTGAAGCGGCAGAGCGACTTGGCGGGCACGCGCGAGAGGATCTCGAGGAGCATGTCGTCGGTAAGCCTCTCGGCCGCCGCCGTCTCGCTGGAGGACGCAGAGCGATGTCTGCACAGACACAGATGGAGGAGACAGGAGAGGTCAGGCAATCGGTAAAGAAAGGAGAGCAAGCTTGCTATGAATGATGGTCTGCGTACAGGGAGGCACGGTTTGGAGCTCGGCCTTCCACCCGCGGGAGAGAGCGGTCCGCAGGGACGGACATGGCGGCGGCGGAAGAAGGCGTCAGCGGCGGCGCCGTCGAGCGATGAGGAAGAGGAGTGAAAAGCTACCGCACTGGCACTTTGCTTTTCCTGTGATACCTAATGGGCCGTCAGGTGAATGGGCCAACTCACACGTTAATCAAAAATTATCGAGGTAGTAGTACAGTATGCGTGTCGTGCCCCCACCTGTTGGATCAAATGGGAAATCAACAACGACAAGGAGCAAGAGGAGGCCACCAAAATATCGCTATGGACTGACCTCCTAGTTTCTTCCTTGGTCACTTCATGCCAAACGATACCATATTATTGGACCTGAGCGAGATGGGCGAATTTTGGCCATTTCGATATTTTTCAGACAAATATCGGATGAAAAAAGTAAGAAAATTCGAATCTTGGACTAGGTATTTCTCACCAAAAGTGGACAGAATTGGATATTCTAGACAAATTTTGACCATATTTTTAATTTTTGTTTTTTTCCATTCTTACATGTGCTCGACGGCGCCGTCCGTAGTCCGCCGCTTTCTCCTGGAACCCGCCGCTTTCTTCTGGAACCTGCCGCCAGCCGCCATGTCCATCCCCGCTGAAATGGATCTTAAGGGCGACTAGAGGGGGGGGGTGAATAGGCGCTACACAAATTTTTACCTTTTTTTCAAATTTAAGGCTTGACACGAAATAAAATTCACTAGATGTGCAACTAGGTGAATTTCCTACGTGACAAGCAAGCAAGTGAGCAAGTATGGAAAACGCAAATAAGATACAAGTAAGGATAAGAAAGGACCGTAAAGCGGAGATCGGAGACACAAGGATGTATTCCCGTAGTTCCTTCCTTTTGAGGGGAAGTACGTCTACGTTGGAGAGGTGTGGCAACACAGAGTCCACCAACGCCACAAAGGCTCACCTTGTTCTCCGGTGAGCAAGCCACAGAGGCTAACTCGTTTCCACTAAGCGGTGGTATTAGGGGCACCGACCGAAACCCTTACACGGAGGTTGGGGCGCAACTCCACAACTCAATTGGAGGCTCCCAACAAGAACAACCACAAAGCTTTTATACGGAGGAAGCTTTGAGGTGACCTCTCTTGCTCAAGGCAAGATCCACGGAGGAGGAGTGAAGCAAACACAAATCACTTCGGTAGGATTGTAGATCTATGGCTCCTCTCCCAATCTACCAAGTCTTGGGGGATTTGGTTGGCTAGGGAAGGAGATCTACGGAGTTGAAGCTCTGCTCTAATGGAGGAGAGAGAGTGTGGACGAGGTAAGTCAGATCTGAGGTAGGGGACGACTATTTATAGGCTGGCTCAAAATCTGGCCGTTGGAGAAAACTTACCCCGGAAATTCCGGCCTGGGGGTGGAAATTCCGGGGTCAACTTAGGGCGGAAATTCTGGCCTTGGGGCGGAAATTCCGGCCTCCGGAAATTCCAAACTGAAATTTCCGGCCAGAAATTCCGGCCCCTTTCCAGAGAGTTGCACCATAGCTCGAGATAAGGGACTTAGCAAAAAATCACGGGGGCCAGAAATTCTGCCTTAACAGAATTTCCGGCCCCTTACCAGAGAGTTGCACCACAGCCCTTTGAAAAGGACTTAGCCGAATTTTCGAGGGCCGGAAATTATAAAATTTCTGGCCCCCGGAAATTCTGCCAGACCAGAATTTCCGGCCCCCTTACAGAGCGTTGCACCACAACGTTCTGTAAGGGACTTAGCCAAATTTCGAAGGGACGGAAATTATGAAATTTCCGGCCCCCGGAAATTTTGTCCAGGGGCGGAAATTTCGGCCCTGAGGCGGAATTTTCGGCCCTGAAACATAATTTCCGGCCCTGGAATTTTCTCTCCTCTGGGTGATTTCAAGCCTTTCTACAGTAGTCCCCTTTCCCACTTCTCTTCACCATCAGTCTTGTGCAATACCTGGAGAATTCCTGCAATGCTTAGCACAAGATTAATTTCCTTGTATTGTAATCAAACACCCAAAAACTAGAAGCTAGGAACATGTCCTTTCAATCTCCCCCTTTTTGGTGTTTGATGACAATACAAGGATTTGCACTATAGAGCAAGAACAAGTGCTCCCCCTAGACATGTGCGAGGTCTAAACAAGATAATAAGAAACAATTTGCACGCACTAGGAGGAGACGATATTATAACAAAGAGCACGAAGTTCGACTAGCCTATTACAATAAGAGTAGTTCAACCAAAGCACCACACAAATAGTTCACGAGAACGGAAAGCAAATAATACTAACTCCCAACCCAAAGCAAATCCTAATAGAACTATTTCTCCCCCTTTGGCATCGAGACACCAAAAAGGGAGAAGAGCGATGCTACTCCCCACAAGAAGATCACTCATCATCCGCAGCATCCGCATCTTCCTCATCATCCTCGGAAAACTCATCATCACTACCAACCTTGGACAGAGCCTCCACCTGAGCCCAATCGACGTCGTTGTCCTCTTGCCACCGATCATATGGAATGTACTTAGGTGCAGGAATAGGAGAGAGCTGAGCTGAGGAGTCCTGGATAAGTTGAATCTCGCGAGAAATGGTTTGCTGATTGTGAATGATGTCCCTCCTTTCTTCATAGGCGGCGTAGTTTTCCTTGTGGATGGCAACATTGATGCACAAGAGAGTGCGTTGCCACAGAGAGAGCTTCTTGTTGCGAGATGGGCGAGCAGAGGAGGTCTTGCGCGCATGAGAGCTAGGGTCACCCATCTCAACATCACCACCTGTAGGAACCTGCTTCTTTCCATTCCCTTTGGCTGCGGCCTTCTCCTCCGTTGGCTTGATCACATTCATGCGCTTGAGCTTGTGTTCAGAGTTGCCTTTGGAGAAATCTATGTCTTTGACCTTCTGATTAATAAGGAGCATGATGTAAGGAGCATAGGGTGGAGTACGCTTGGAGATCATGGCATCATGCATTTCATTAAAGATGTAGTGCATCACATCCAGCTTTAAGTCTTCATTTGGGTCAGTACTCACAAAGCAGCGGTGAGAAAGGTACATGAGCTCGACAAGGGCAGCACGAATAGCATCCCGATTACCTCCAGAGGGTGAGATATTTTCCCTGAACATGCGAAGCAAAATGTTGTACAGAGGGAGCAAACCCTTAATGGTGCCAATCTTCCCCTCGGAAGAGTAAAGAGGAGCCAAGCGATTCTTATCCGGTTGAACTCCATGCAGATGCACACGATGACCAACTGGCACACTGTAACCCTGAAAATCATAGTTCAAAAGCTGGGCAAACTCATAGAAGCTGGACTGACGCATGGTATCCCCACACATCCACCTGAAAGAGAGAGACTAATCTGCTTGAAAGGAGAGAGTGGCATAGAACTGCTGGATGATCTTCTCATTATAGTGACACTGAATATCCATAAGCGGAAACAAACCAAGCCTCTTCATGATTCCCAAAGCATCACCAAAATATTTAGACTTCTTTCTGAGATGGGTGCGATCCAGCGCATGCATGTAACACACCCGCTGGGACATAGGGCGATAGATGTCTTCATAAATGCCTTTCTGAGCAACACAGCAGAAATGAGTATCCTCAAGCTCTTCATCTCTTGCCTCAGAAAACCAGTCTAACTGTCTCAAAGCGCTGTACTCCACAGAGTTCATAGTATCATAGTTGACCCGAGGAGTCCTTGAGGGGTTGCGAGTAGCCCTCTTGGCAGCCCTAGCTGCCTTCTCCTTTGCTGCCTCCCGAGCAGCTTCCTGATCAGCTTGGCGAGTCACATACTCATCTTCAAGAGTTCCCTCATCGGAGAACCGAAAGTTCCGTTTGCGAACAACAGAACGGCCGCGCTGATCACGACGAGGACGAGAACTAGAGCCACCTGTGAAAGAAGGTGGGAGAAAAAGCATGGGGTTGGGAACACACAAGTCGAAAAGATAGCTAGAAAGAACATAGAATGGAACTAGAGGAGCAGAAAGATTCTAGAGATGATGCATCTAAGTTGTATTAATCTCAGCAGAGGGGCGGAAATTCCGGCCATGGGGGCGGAAATTCCGGTGGGGGGCGGAAATTCCGGCCCGAAGGACGGAATATCCGGCCACCCCGGAATTTCCGGCGCCAGGGGCAGAAATTCTGCCCTGGTGAGAAAACTACGAAATAGATGCAAAAATTTCTGGAAAAATAGATCGGCACCAACTAAGTTCAATCCTAGGTTCCCTAGATAGAATACTACCTCAAGAACATGCTCCTTTCAATGGAAAACATATTGACCCAAACGAATCTAGATCTAGGGCATAAGCACCTAGGAAGAGATATTTGGGGCAATACCATCGTTCATGGCAAAAACCGCTTGGAGGAAAGGAACCCCCACACTGAGAGGAGCGTGGACCGGCGAAATCCGGGGATTCTGGCGGCTAGGGAGTCGCCAGAGAAGTCCTCGAAGAGGCGGCGGTGGCGGTTTGGAGAGAGAGGGTCGGGGGTGGAAGAAGATGCCAAGAGGTATCTTCACCCCGGCCCCCCCTTTATATAGACTAACCGCAGGGGGGCGGAAATTCTGGCCCTAGGGGCAGAATTTCTGGCCCCCAGAATTTTCGGGTTAAGTGATGGAATTTCCGGGGGAATTTCCGCCCAAATTTCCGGGGCAAATTTCCGGCCCATGTACTGAAAGTGCACCACTTCATGAAAGTACATGGAGACATGAAAAATTGCTAAGGAAATAAGGGTTTCCACCCATTGGAAAAATTCTATCACTTGGACACGGAAAGTCCGGTCATCTCATCAAGAACCAAGGTAAAAACAAGAGGTTGACTTGTGTGTTAGACGGAAGAGTTTTAGAGACGATGGGGGCTTAGGTTAGAGAAAACAAACACTGAGTGGTTCTCGGCACTTGATGTTGCAAGAGACAACAAAAATGACTTGGTAAAAACCAACATAAGTGCCTTCCCATATCAAAGAGCAACAAAACCAAGAAAGCTCAACAAAACTCAAAAGATTTTCAAGGAATAAACTCTTCAAAGAAGAGGTCGGTGGCCGAAGCCACCATATATGAGTGTTTTGGCATTGGACCGCGAAGATATATCTTGGTTCCATAACCAATACTCATCATTGAAGCTCACATATCACAAAATGATATTGAGAGAATGATTTCATTACTTTTGGCATTATGGGGGGAGGGATAGTCCAATGAATTAGGACCGCACTCCCCCTATGTCCATGCCCACATCTAGATTAGAATACGCGCTATCGTATGGGAATGAGTGCACACTATCAAGCCACATTGCAAGAATCAATGATATGCAACTCATGCCTCAACTCTCGGAATCTTGCTTCATCAAGGGGCTTCATTCTCGGAACGATGGCGATGGCGGCCTTCCCTACTTCTTCACCATCACTTGAATCATCACCGGAGGGATATTCTTCTTGAGTCGTCAATGCATGTATTGGAACAACTTTCTTCTTGTCAAAGTTTCTTGGAGGGTGTGACTTGGCTTTCATCTCCTTGCGGACGAGTCTTTCATTGTGATCTTCCACTCTTTCATAAGGACACTCCACAATGAAGTGGTGTTGGTTACCACAATTGTAGCAAGTCCCCACTCTAGTTGTGGCTTTAGGCTTGGAGGGACTAGATGACTTCCACTTCTTCATGAATGCCCTTTGAGCGAGAGCCATGTGCTCGGCATGAGCATACTTCATGTCCTTGGGGCTCCCACCCATTGACTCTTCCTCTTCCATCAAGCTAGCTTCTTCATGGAAGGAGACTTTGGCCTTCAAAGCAAGGTTGGGGGCACGCACACCACGTGCACGAGCTAGAGCATCATCTGCATTCTTCTCGGAGATCTTCCTTGCCACAATTTCTTGCAAGATGTCATGAGCGGTCATCTTCCTAAAGTTGGCATCTCCCTTGATCGAGTTCATTGTTTCCTTCATGAAGGGCAAGAGGGCTTGGAAGAACTTCCTCTTCATCCATCTCTCATCACATTGGGTAGAGCCGAGATCGACTAGCTTCATTTGTAGAGCCGAGAGACGCCTATGAAGTTCTTCGGGAGATTCACCATCAAGCATGGCGAAGTTGTCTGCTTCATTAGATGCTTCGTCAAACTTGGACTCTTGAATGCTCTCGTTGTCGATGAAGAGGTTTGTGAGAGCATCCCAAGCTTCCTTGGCGGAGGTGATGTTTCGGACGAACGCCTTGTCCTTCTCGGTAAGAGACATGTGAATGAGATGCAAGGCGGAGGCATTGAGTTGCTTGTCGATTTGCTCCCAAGGTAGCAAGTTGGTCAAGTCCTTGGAAGTTGGATGAAAACCCTGCTCAATGATCCTCCAAAGCTCAATAGACACTGTTGCTGTTTGATGGCGCCCAGTTGACGAGGGAGATTATTCTTCTTCGGTCCCCGGCAACGGCGCCAGAAAAGTAGCTTGATGCGTGGTAAATGACCAGCCCGTTGGGAACCCCAAGAGGAAGGTATGATGAATATAGCAGCAAGATTTTCCCTCAGTTAAGAAACCAAGGTTTATCATTCAGGAGAGGAGAGACAAACGACTGAAGGTGATGCTTGCAAGCTTTGCGACAGCTCCGGACAATTTATATGCCGCCTCGTCCAAGCTTTGCTTTGCGAGCAGCAACGTGGAACCTGCACACACACAACCAAGTACTTTGTTCCCAACTTACGATGAGGTTGTCAATCTCACCGGTTTGCTTGAAACAAAGGGTATGAGCGTATCAAGTGGAAAGCAGTGAAAGTATGCGAGTAAAGTAAAAAGTGCGAGTAAAGTAAACAGGTGATAGCAATATGATGGAAATAGGACCGGGGTCCACAGTTCACTAGTGGTGTCTCTCCATAAGATAAATAACACATGCTGGGTAAACAAATTACAGTTGGGCAATTGATAGAATAAAGATAAACGTGATATGTCAAGAAGATCACTATGCAATTTACTCTAGGCATTACAACAAAATACATAGACCGCCATCCAACTGCATCTATGACTAATAATCCACTCACGGGGATATCATCCGAACACCCCATGAGTATTAAGTTGCGAACAACAGATAATTGCATTAAGCAAAGTGTGTAATGTAAACAAAGCATATGCCCTCGAGCATATGAATGTTGTTTTCTCCCTAGTAGCAACAACACATCTACAACCTTAGAGGTTTCTGTCACTCCCCCAGGTTAAATAGAGGCATGAACCCACTATCGAGCATAAATACCCCCTCTTGGAGTCACTAGCAACTACTCGGCCAAGATAGCTACTAACAACGGAGAGCATGCAAGATCATAAACAACATAGAGATAACATAAGATATATTTCAGTATAGCAACTCAATCATAACACCAATATTCATCGGATCCCAACAAACCAAACATGTAGAATTACATAACGGTGATCTCAATCATGTAGGGCAGCTCATGAGATCTAAACATGAAGCACATAGTGGAGGAGACAACCATCTAGCTACTGCTATGGACCCATAGTCCAAGGTAGACTACTCACTCATCGCTCCGGAGGCAAGCATGGCGATGAAGAAGACCTCCGGTGGCGATTCCCCTCTCCGGCAGGGTGCCGGGAAGAGCTTCTGGACCCTCCCGATCTCGGGTCGACAATGGCGGCGGATCGTGATGTGTTTCTGGAAAATTGATCGGGTACTTAGGTTTTTCCCGTCGGGAGGTCTTTATAGGCGAAGGGGCATCATCAGAGGTGGACCGAGGCGACCTCACACGTAGGGGGCACGGCCAGGGGCTGGGCCGCGCCGCCCTGGTGTGTGGGGCCCTCGTGGCCCTCCTCCGACTCCTCTTCGGATCTCTGGAAGCTTCCAAGAAAAATAAGATTTCAGGAACTTGTTTCGTCCAATTCCAAGAATATATATTTCCTGTGTATCACTTCTGAAACACAAAAACAGCAGAAAACAGGGAACTGGCACTGTGGCGACTTGTTAGTAGGTTAGTTCCAGAAAATGCATAAAAGTGCCACGAAGTGTAACGAAACAGTAGGCAAATGGTGTAAAAACAAGCATGGAGCATCAAAAATTATAGATACGTTGGAGACGTATCAGCATCCCCAAGCTTAACTCCTGCTCGTCCTCGAGTAGGTAAGTGATAACAAAAGAATAATTTTTGAGGTGACATGCACCTACACAATCTTGATCATATATGTAAGCATTTGTGAGCTGGGATCATAAGAACTTAAAACATGGGCATGAAAGATATAATCTTGACAATAAGAACTTAGCAACCGTGTTATAAACAAAAGATCATGAAAATGAAACAATGAAAGTCAAACGTGTGTTCAAATCATAAGGAAAAACATACAAATGGTTTTCAGCTTGTCCTTCATGGAGAGCAAAACATAAATGCATAGGACACCTTCAAGTTTAAGAGGGCAACTAGATACAAATAATTTAAGAACAAGTGAAACCAACAATATGCATCAATCAATGAAAACTTTGGGACAATGCACATTATACTAAGAATGACAACTATGCTCTCTTAATGTTGCATAAAGATAGAAGGTGGTGACTCAACATAAAAGTAGAAGAAAGGCCCTTCGCGGATGGAAGCAGTGATTGCAAGTTTTATAACCTTAAAAAATTATGGTACTTACCGGCTTTGAGCTCTCATTGCCCCCATCATAAGCATCTTGAATGGTTAAAGTTAATGCGAGAACAATTATAATGCATATGCTTGACAAATCATAAGTTGAAAACCTCGTGTCCCGTGAATACGAGTACCCAAACCTCATGCTACTTTACTTAGAGTCCCAAGCAAGGCTCTTGTCATTGTAAGTATATGCGTATCATCGAGAACCGCCAACGGGGTACCTCCGTGCCCGATGATATGGAACAAGCCCACATCAAAATGACAGGACAAGCAGACAATAAACACCTCGACATCTCTTTTATTTACCATTTAATTTGTTTAGCTTTTTATTTTGAGATGCGTCGTCGAATGTCCACCATGGGTATGCTGCAAATTTCTACCATGAATTATGCATGGCTTAGATTGGTGGCCCAGGCGTTTCCCTAATACATATTCAAACTCCATGATCCCCACAAGATTCCCAATTCATTTCACACCGCAGGCATCCATGAACAAAAGATCACGATATCAACTCAAAAGAGAAGTGCAATGTTGAAAGCTTGCCCGTGACTGCATGGCTGGGCTAGTCTCCAACTTACAACTTGCAAGCATAACAACTCAACATAAGAGACCACAATGTCAAATTTTTAAGAACAGGAAAAAGTAAAGTGTGCCTTCCGGTTCGTGAGAGCTTTACTGACCGAATTTCACATAACACTGGTAAGAGTTTAATTTGAAGAGAAAATAAAAGCAAGTCAAATTTACTTGGAATAGCAAATTGCTAGTAGGTATGTATGGTGGACACTTTGGAAAACTTTGGCTTTTAGAAGTTGGATGCACAAGTAGAGCTCATACTCAGTACAAGGCGAGGGCTAGCAAAAGATTGGGAGCGACCAACTAAGAGAGCAATAATGGCCATAATCATGCAAAGCGACAAAGCGACATTAAAAGAAGCATAAGATGGCATCAAAAGTCAAAAACTAAATGATCATAGAGGCTATTGGCGACTTTGTAAGAGTCTAACATGTGTGAGCATGCGCCAAGTCAACCCAAATAAAGCATCAAGGAGAAAACCAAAATAATGCTTCCAAATAATTAAAAACAACGCATGATTTTTTCAAAGGCTCATTAAGCAATCTCAGTTATTTGAGACAAGTCATGCTACAGCAAAACCACTAAGCATACTATCAAAAAGACATCAAGCATGACATGAAAAAGCCTAAGCCGCAGTCTACACAAGCTCCTTCTTGTACCACTTTTTTGCATAAAGCTTTTTCTCTTTTCCAACACCATTTGAAAATTTTAAGACACCTCTTTTGATGAAAACCAATAAAGATCAGAGGCAAAAATACACCTTGATGAAGAGATATAAGAAGATCTGAACGCAAATCAAGGCGAAAATGAAAACCAAAAGCAGTAGCAGAAAAAGAAGAACACTCGGTTTTTGATAAGAGTGAAAACGAGAGCGTTCTTGGCAAATGAAAAGCAAGGCAACTTCTCCAAAAGAAATTTGTTGGGGTCCAACCATTTATTGCAGCAAACAAAAAAACTAATAAAGAAAACTAAAACAACTGACGCCCCAATAAAAACACATAGTGCATAAAGCAATAAAAATATAGTGTTTTGAAAGGTGACCTGATTTTTGCCGATGAAGTAGGGGTGCCTCGGGGGCATCCCCAAGCTTTGACGCTTGTACTTCTTGGATATTTATTGGGGTGATGCATGGCCATCCCCAAGCTTGAGCTTTTGTCCATTCTTCAACTCATCTCATCATTCTCCAATCCCTACACTTGAAAACTTCCTTCATACAAAACTAAACACAAATCTATTAGCAACATTAGTGTAACATAACATATAATCAACCTCGTTTTGCTTCAGGTTTTAACCCAAAACCACCACACATATAGCATATACTACTGTAGCAACTTCCCCAAAAGTTCTGTGATCAAAAGAACTCAAAAGAAAGCGATAAAGCGGCAAACACAAATATTGGCAGAAATCTGTCAAAACAGAACAGCTGACAAAGGTCGAATTTTTGAGGGGTTTTCTGTTGCTCAAATAAAAAAGTGTTAAACTAATGAAAGTTTGGATATAACCTGGGGCATATGCACAAGAAATCGCAGGTTAAAAGATATACAGAGAATTCATACGAATTTTACCGTGCAGCACCGAAAACAGTTTCCGGACAGCAAAATCCCCAAATCTTACCTCACTCAAATTAGAGGCTTCTCTTGGCACAACAATGAAATAAAAAGGATAAGGAGCGGTCATTACAGTAGTAATGACTTCCAAGACTCAAATAAAAGAAAAAAGTACTGAAAATAAAACATTGGGTTATCTCCCAAGAGTGCTTTTCTTTAACGCCTTTGAGCTAGGCGCAGAAAATTGCGAATCAAGTAACATCAAGTGATGAAGCATCAAGCTCATAATTTGCTCTAAGAATAGAGTCAAAAATTAATTTCTTCCTTTTCCTAGGAAGTGTTCCATACCTTTCTTGAGTGGAAATTGATATTTGAAGGTGCCTTCCCTCATATCAATGATGGCACCTACAGTTCGAAGAAAGGGTCTTCCCAAAATAATAGGACATGAAGCATGGCATTCAACGTCCATAACAAGAAAATCAACAGGAACAAGGTTATTATTAACCACAATAAGAACATCATTAATTCTTCCCAAAGGTTTATTCTTAGCAAAATCAACAATAGGAACATCATAATAACATTTTTCAAGCGGTGGTAAATCAAGCATGTCATAAATTTTTCTAGGCATGATAGAAATACTAGCACCTAGATCACATAAAGCATGGCAATCAAAACCATTAACATGCATATCAATGATGGGTTCCCAACCATCTTCTAACTTCTTGGGAACAGAAGCTTTTTGCTTCAACTTTTCATCCCTAATCTTTATGAGAGCATTGGTAATATGCTTAGTAAAAGCAATATTTATCGAACTAGCATTGGGAGCCAAAGCAAGCTTTTGCAAGAACAAAATTACTTCAGATATATTGCAGCCATCAACATCAAAATCATTAAAGGAAATAGAGCTATCATCTCCTACACTCCGAAAAAATTTAGCACTCTTTTGAGAAAAAGTTTTGGCAGTTTTAGGCTTTTTAACACAAGGAGCAGGAGTTTTCTCTACACCAATCAAAGTAAGAGGATTGCTAGAATTAGGAACAACATCATAGGTAGTAATAGTACAAACTTTCATATTCCTAGCAATCTCATCCTCTCTTTCCCATCTAGCATGCAATTCTGCTAACAATCTAATATTTTTATCAATTTCAACTTGAATAGCATTAGCAGTAGCAAAAACATTGTTCTCTTTCACGTCATTAGGCAACACTTTTTATTTCAAAAGTTCAACATCATGAGCAAGGCTATCAACTTTAGAAGCAAGAATATCAATTTTGCCTAACTTTTCCTCAACAGACTTGTTAAAAGCAGTTTGCTTACCGATGAAGTCCTTGAGCATTACCTCAAGCTCGGAGGGCGCGGCCCTAATGTTGTTGGAGGAACTACCATAAGAGTTACCATAACCATTACCATTGGTAGAAGGATACGGCCTATAATTGTTACTAGCAAAATTATTCCTATAAGCATTATTGTTTCTGATAAAGTTCACATCAACATGCTCTTCTTGAGCAACCAAAGAGGCTAAAGGAACATTATTAGGATCAACATGAGTCCTATCATTAGCAAGCATAGCCATAATGGTATCGATCTTGTCACTCAAGGAAGAGGTTTCCTCAACAGAATTTACCTTCTTACCTTGTGGAGCTCTCTCGGTGTGCCATTCAGAGTAATTTACCATCATGTTGTCAAGTAGCTTTGTTGCGGCGCCCAAGGTAAGGGACATAAAAGTGCCTACAGCAGCTGAATCCAATAGGTTCCTTGAAGAAAAATTCAGTCCTGCATAAAAAGTTTGGACAATCATCCAAGTAGTCAGTCCATAAGTGGGGCAATTCTTTATCATAGATTTCATTCTTTCTCACGGTTGAGCAACATGTTCATTATCAGACTGACTAAACTTCATGATATTGCTACGCAAAAATATAATTTTAGCAGGAGGATAGTATCTACCAATAAAAGCATCCTTACTGACAAGGGTATAGTTAATAGAGCCCGTTAGTTAAGTACCCCTGAGGCCCGATAAGCTAGGCCCAATTGTAATGATAGTCGAATACGAGTTCTTACCGTATGTCGATATTGTAATATGTATCGTACCCTACCCAATCCTCGAGACCTGGCCACCTATATATAGGGGCCAGGAGGGGACAGTGTGGGGCAGATTGAAAGCAAGCCAGGTTCAACACCCAATGTTTACTTTCGACACACACCTATTTCGACTAACTTTACCTTCGAGTTCATCCGACGCCCTATCTCCCCGATCCTAAGTCCTTCATCTAGGACATTTGTCGAGTTAACCCCTCGTCAATTGGCGCCGACCGTGGGGACTCTGGGCGTTGGAATCATGAATTCGATGGCTTTTTCGCTTCTAGCCAACAGCAGTTCAGAACTCAACGGAACTCAAGAGATGGAGTTAACCATTGGAAGTTTGAGCATCATAGTCGGGCCATCGGGTTCGTCTCGCCTCTCGGATTCGACGAAACCAGATCCGCCGGCAAACGAGCCTGAAGCAGAGGAAGCATTGGAATCATCAGAAGGCTCTTCCAGTGAGGTAAACTCGCCGGTCAGCTTAGAAAAAGCATCAATCGCAAAAGACGACAAAATTCGGGAAAATTTCGACTCATAAGAGGAAGCGTGTCAAACGCACAACAACGGAAAGGACTTCGTCGTGGGAAGCAGCGGCGTCTCCAAAGTACACCAGCTATGCGTCATTATCACTGAAGCAGAAGAAGGAGACAACAGCGAAGGGAGTAAAAAGGTCGACAGGCAAGTCGACAAGATGAAAGGTCACAACAAAAAGGAAAAGGAGAAGGTCCATGTCTCGGCTGGTGAATGGAGAATGATCAAATCAGCTATTAATCATGGTACAGAAGTACCCGAAGGATCGAGAAGAGAAGTTCTAATGGGATATCAGTATGCATTGTACCAACACAGGAAGAAACTAAGGGAGGAAAGAAACATGATTTTTCAAGACAACAACAGTATATCAAGGGAAGAATACTGGGAAGGCGATAGTGAAGATTCAGAATACAGCAGAGAAAGGCGCGGAGACCCAAAACATAACAGAGGGGCAACAACACGCGACAGAGAGGAAGGGTACTCAAGGAGTCCTACCCCGCAGCTAGAAGAAGAGGAAGATGACCCGATACAAAAAACACCAGAAGAAGCATTAGCAGCAGCACAAGCGTATTTACTAGCTACAAGACCAGAACATGGAGACCCGCGAGAAGATATGCACCGAGCCGCGATACGAAGCCTCGGAATAGTAGAAGGTAAGATCAGGGAGCAAGGCCCAGAGACGAAGTCAACAAGCTACAAGGGAAATCGAAAGGAGAAGTTCAGATACAATTGCGCAGACAACGAGGATAGCGAGTCATCAGAAGAGAAAAAGCGACAGAAAAGGAAGGAGGACGCAAGAAGTATAATAGCGCAAGCTCGAGTAAATAAATTGGGACATGCTTGGAGGGAAGAGAATTACGAAGACGACGATAAAGATATGGGTGCGTTATGCTTTACCCGCAGGGTTCGCAAAACGCGGGTACCCAAAGGATTCAAATTACCACACGACCAGAATAAGTACGACGGGTCGCAAGAACCTACCTTATGGCTATCAGATTATCTACAGGCAGTGCAGATATTAGGGGGAACAAAGGCGACTGCAATGCAAAGTTTGCAGCTGCACCTCACCGGCGCCGCACGGTCCTGGTTGAACACCCTACCCGACGAATCCATAGGAAGCTGGGGGGAACTCGAAAGTCAGTTCACAAGAAATTTTTGTTCCACTTACAAGCGCCCAGCATCACTGGAGGAAGTTAAAGCATGTGTGCAGAGGAAAGGCGAAACGCTACGTTCTTATATACAACGCTGGAGTATAATCAAAAACTCAGCAGAGGACGTCTCCGACGAACGAGCAATAGACGCCTTTTCGAAAGGACTTCGTCACTCAGATCTTGTGGAAGAAATAGGAAGAATAAGACCTACGACAGTAGCTGAGCTAATGGAACAAGCCAACAAATTCGCTGATGGAGAGGACGCGTATAACAACAAAAGAGGACGTTCGCCAGAAGTCGACAAAATAAGTCGACAGAGGAGACGACACCGCAGCAAGGATAACCAGGGAAGGCGAAATCAGGTAGCCGCGGGTTACATACTAGAAGAAGAGGAAGGGTATGAAAGTAGGAGGTTTCAGACAAAAGGAGTAGAAAAATCGAGATACTCTGGTCCTTCGGCCGAGGATATGCTGTACGGACCTTGTCGAATCCACTACGCGTATCTCGACGGGAAAAGGGTCTCAAATCACCAGATGAAGGATTGCAGAACATTCCTAAGATTACAAAGCGCCATGGGCTCAAACCAAGAAAGGAGGCAAGGAGAAAGACATAGAAGTCAAGGATATCAAATGCAAAGGCTAGCAAAGCACCTAGAGTCGAAAGTATACATAACAGCCATGATTCAACCAGTGCCCAAGTCAAAGAAAGAGCGAAAGAGCATATCCAGGCAAGTAAACCTAGCAATATCATCACCACCAGCTACCACAGAGTACCTACGGTGGTCAGAGCAACCAGTCAAGTTTAGTAGAGCGGACCACCCAAGAAAGGTTCCCAGGCCGGGTCACTCGCCTATGGTTCTAAAAGCGCAAATAGGAGGATATGACATCGGAAGAGTGTTCATGGATGCAGGGAGCGGCATAAACTTAATATATGTTAGAACACTAAAGGCAATGTGCATCTCGCTGACGAGTCTGAAGCCAACAGATTGCTCTTTCCACGGAATAGTACCAGGAGCAGCAAACTACCCTCTGGGAAGAATAGAACTTGATGTCTGTTTCGGCAGCAGCGAAAATTATAGAAGAGAGAAACTGGAGTTCGAAGTTATGGATTGGCCGTCACAATATCATGCAATCCTGGGGCGCCCAGCATTTGCAAAATTCATGGCAGTACCACACTACGCGTATCTTACGTTAAAAATTCCAGGGCCCAAAGGAACAATTATAGTACAAGGGAGCTTTGAAGTAGCCAACACATGCGACAGAGAATTCAACAGGATGGCGCAAACCTTCGGCATGACAGCAGAATATGAGAGGTTAAAAGGAGAAATGGATCATAATGTGCTACCCGACGTTGGACGATCCCTGCCAGATAAGGCTTTCGACACAACGCAGGACTCAAAGAAAATCCAGGTCCACCCTACTGATCCAAACAAGACAACATCAATTGCGGTGAACTTGGATCCCGCATAGGAAGGCGCGCTCGTCGAGTTCCTCCGTGAGCGCTGGGAAATCTTCGCCTGGTGTCCATCGGACATGCCAGGGGTTCCCAGGGAACTCGTCGAGCACGCACTAAATGTAGATCCCAAGGCAAAACCAGTCAAGCAACCATTGAGGCGATTTGATGAACCTAAAAGGAAGGCGATAGCGTCAGAATTGCATAGGCTAGAAAATGCTGGATTTATCAGAGAAATCAAAACTTCGAGTTGGGTATCGAACCCAGTCATAGTACCCAAGAAGAATACAGACGTACAAAGAGTATGTGTCGACTACACATCTCTCAACAAGCATTGTCCAAAGGATCCCTTCCCTCTACCCCGCATCGATCAGATAATCGATTCCACAGCGGGATGCGCAAGGCTTTCATTTTTGGACGCATATTCCGGTTATAATCAGATCAAATTGAAGAAAGAGGACGAAGAAAAAACGGCCTTCATCACACCATACGGAGTATTTTGCTACCAGGTAATGCCGTTTGGCCTAAAAAATGCAGGAGCAACTTATCAACGGATGATGCAAAACTGCCTCGGAAGCCAAATAGGACGCAATATCCAAGTCTGCATTGATGATGTAGTCATCACAACAAGAGAAGAGAAATCTTTAATCAGCGACTTGGCAGAAACCTTCGACAACTTGAACAAGTATAAGCTTAAGCTGAACCCGACAAAGTGTTCCTTCGGAGTATCAGCAGGGCAACTTTTGGGGTTCTTGGTATCAGCACGAGGAATAGAGGCAAATCCAGAGAAGATTCAAGCAATTCTAACAATGGGGAAACCCACAAAACTCCACGACGTACAGAAATTGGCAGGACGCGTCGCGGCACTAAGTCGCTTCATTGCTCGACTAGGGGAGAAGGCGCTTCCTTTTTATGCACTTATGAAGAAGTCAGACGATAAATTTGAGTGGACAGAAGAAGCAGACGCAGTGTTTGCACAATTGAAAAAAGTGCTTGCCACGCCACCAGTGCTGGTCGCACCAAAAGAAAAAGAGCCACTGCTGTTGTACATCGCCGCAACCCATCAGGTGGTGAGTACAGTTCTAGTAGTCGAAAGAAGCGAAGAAGGAAAAGCCCATGGCGTCCAGAGGCCGGTATATTTCATCAGTGAAGTGCTATCTCCAACCAAACAGAGGTACCCGCATTATCAGAAGTTGGCATACAGTGTCTTCGCAACTGCACGTAAACTACGACAGTATTTTGCGGTGCACCCAATTATAGTGGTCAATGAAGCGCCACTATTGAACATATTGAACAACCCTTTAGCGACGGGACGTGTCTCTTTGTGGGGAATCGAGTTATCTCCCATGGACATCACGTACGAAAAAAGGAAGGCGATCAAGTCGCAAGTCTTGCCAGACTTTACAGCAGAGTGGCTCGAGCTGCAAAGCACGGGACCACCAGATTTATCGAGTACTTGGACAATGTACTTCGACGGTTCTAAGCGAGTCCAAGGCGCAGGCGCAGGAGTAGTGTTGATATCACCTCACGACGACAAATTAAAATACGTCTTAAGGATGAGCTTTCCGCAGGCTTCTAATAATGAAGCGGAGTACGAGGCTTTGTTGCACGGAATGAAGATGGCTAAAGCTTGTGGAGCAACTCGCCTAAAAATATTTGGAGATTCCAACCTTGTTGTTCAGCAAGTTATGAACAGATTTGACACAATCAATGACAACATGATGGTCTACAAAAATTTGTACCATTATCTAAAAGGAACGTTCGATGGATGCGAAGTCTCGCACATAAGCAGGAACAGCAATGAAGAAGCCGACACTTTAGCAAATATCGGGTCACAGTGCTTACCTATGCCGTCCGGAGTATTTTGGGAGGAAATAGTGGAAAGATCAATAAAAAGTACCAAAAGTTCGACTACCACAGCAGGCTCGGGGGCTACGACAGAACCAGAGGAGGTCATGATGATAGAAGAAACATGGATGCAGCCATATCTTGCGTACATGATAAATAAAAAACTACCAGAAGATGCAGTAGAGGCCAAGAGGATAACTCGAAGATCGAAAGCGTTTGTCGTGTTGGAGGGGAAATTATACAAGAAAAGTATCACCGGCGTTTTACAGCGTTGTGTAACGCCCCAGGAAGGGCAAGCAATATTGAAAGACATACACGGCGGAGTATGCGGCCATCATGCTAGCAGCAGAGCAATAGCGGCAAAAGCTTTCCGAGCGGGATTCTATTGGCTAACAGCCATCGAGGACGCAAAAGATATAGTTCGAAAGTGTGAAGCATGTCAAAGGTTTGCATCCAGACCGCATGCACCAGCAGCAGAGCTACAAACAATACCATTATCTTGGCCCTTCGCACAATGGGGCCTTGACATGGTGGGAAAGTTGCACAAATCTTGGCCAGGAGGGCATGTCTACATGCTAGTGGCAGTCGATAAATTCACCAAATGGGTGGAAGCGGCCCCAGTAACAACTCAAGATTCTACAGCAGCAATCAGCTTCATCAAGTCAATAGTTTTTCGTTTTGGTGTACCACACAGCATCATCACAGACAACGGGACAAATTTTACTTCAAAAGAATTCAAGAGTTACTGCGAAGGATTGGGGATCAAGCTCAAATTCGCATCTGTGGCGCACCCGAAGAAGAACGGGCAAGTCGAAAAAGCCAATGGCCTGATATGTAGTGGAATAAAAAAGAGGCTCTTAGCACCTCTCGAGAAAGCCAAGAGCGCTTGGGTAGAAGAATTGCCCTCCGTTCTTTGGAGCCTAAGAACTACGCCCAATGCAGCAACTCAAGAAACTCCTTTCTTCTTGGTCCATGGCGCAGAAGCCGTGCTTCCAGTCGAAGTTACACACGAGGCTCCAAGAGTGACAGCATATGACGAAACGACGTCGACAGAAGCATTGCAAGACGATGTCGATGCGCTAGATGAAGCAAGAGATAAAGCATTAGAAAGGGCTACGCAGTATCAACAAAGCCTACGAAACTACCATAGTAGTCGAGTTCGTCCACGGTCCTTCGTGGTGGGAGACCTAGTTTTGCGACTCAGGCAAGACAGCCACGGCAAATTGGAGTCCCCTTGGGTGGGACCTTACATCGTCACCGAAGTAATACCAGGAGGAGCATACCGACTACAAGACAAGAAGACCGGGAAGGACGAGAGCAACCCGTGGAATGCAGAGCAGCTAAGGCGCTTCTACGCATAAAATAACAACAATGGTGTCAGTAAATTCGAGTTAACCTTCTGAATCCAGAACATAAGGCCACAGGTCGGGTTCTTTGGGTTGAACTCGACAAAATTGTACAATTATCTTTAGTTCCTCGCCTTGGGGGCTTCAGCCCTCGGGTCGTACGAAAGGAGTTCTTATCGTGACTTGGAAGACCTTTTTCATTCTAAGGTTGTGTCGACAACCCGACAAATATTCCAACAAATTGGTTCGCAAAGGAACCCGATATTCTTCTTATAAATTGGTTCGAAAAGAACCCGATAGATGGAAAGTATATCTCAGAACATGACTTGTTCTCATGGTACTAGTAAAAGCATCGACACCAAGTGCGAATATTCATTACAGATAAACATGGTAGCAAGGACATTATCAAATGAAATTACATAAAAAATAAGTCCTAATGGAAGTGGACTTCAGCTTCATACTTCTTCTGGCAAAGAGTGTCGTCGTAGATCTTCACGTCGAACTTCGACGTGCCGATGTGGAAGTCGAAGGCCATGAAGAAGCCTTGGTGGATGTCGTGGTCTTCTGCAAACTGCGTCCAGCCGCCCTTAAAGTACTGCTCGCCATCGCCGTCATACCAGACTTCCACCTCGTACGGGACGCCACTGCCAGATTGTTCGTGGAGAACCGCCTCTCGCAGTTCGCGCCCATCCATGAAGTTGGTGAAGCTCAGCGGCAGGCGCTGAATCTCGTGGCACTGCGCCATGGCGATACAGAGGAAAGAAAAGATTTGGGGAGGCGCAGTAGGAGCAGCAGGAGCTGCAGGAGGAGGAACAATTGGACCTGGAGCAGCGCCAGTCACCTTGGGCTTGTTCTTGCTACCAGGTGGGCGGCCGGGACGACGCTTAGCCGGAGCGTCCAAAGAAGTTCCTGCGGCGGCCGGCGTGGTGTTCTTATTCTTACTTCCACGAGGGCGACCACGACCTCGTGGTGCCACCGGGGAGCCAAGGTTCCGACGAGAACCTTCAGCATCAGCCATGGGAACAAGGGAGAAACCTTGGAAAACCCTAGATGGATAAAGAAGATGAGGCGGCGAAGAATGAATCTGATTAGGGTTTTTTACCTTAACCAGTAGATGCTTTATTTATAAGCACGTATTATTGGGCCCCCATGCTACAGCAAAGCCCGTAAACGTATTTTACAGCAGGAGTTAAATTCTGCGCACAGCAGACGATAATATCAAAGAAGTAAAACAAGAAAAGGAGATTATGGTTGCACGACATGAAAACCTCGACTTGGCCTCGGGGGCTCGCCAACAGAAGAAAGAAGAGCTGAACTTTGAGCCTATGCCTGACTACGAGTAGCCAAACATAGCCTCGGGGGCTACTCCCATCGGGAGCGCTGAGCGCGCACCCGATAGAGGATGAGATAATCAATATTGAAGATGCAGAAAGGATAAGCACGAAAACTTCGACTACGTAGTCGACAAAAGAAAAGAAAAAGCTTACTCCCATCGGGAGCGAAGAAGATCAATTTAAAATCCGAAATTCTTTGGTTTTATCAGTCAAAAACTTGGCTGCGAATATAAGATTCTCGAGTTGCGTTATCGCAATGAAACTCGAATGCCGTGATTTATCACGAAGGTAAGACCCCGGGATCTGTCCTGTGTGGCCTGGTATACGCATATAGATGCGCTCTGCTAGCATGTATCCGTGTCTACGACGCGAAGAAAATCCTGGTGGACGCACTGGGTACCCTGAGAATCACTGGGATTCATTCTTTGTAAGTCCTAAATGCGGCAAAAGAGTGGGTTTGACCGGTATCCCGAATTTAAGTCCAAGGGGATTGAATTTGAAGTAGGTGACAAGTATCTGTTCTGGCAGTTAACTGACCTCTTGATCCGTCAGAGTTGTCAGGCTTGTTCATCAAACCCCCTTGCGAAAAAATGTCATGAAAATAAGTCGAAAAGACCAAGTCGAAGATTTGAAGATGTGAAGAAGTCGAAGAATTAATCAAGTCAAAGATTTGAAGATTAGAGATTCAACCTGAATCTGTAATTCTGGTAGAATCTCAGGGGCTACTGACAAGGGTATAGTTAATAGAGCCCGTTAGTTGAGTACCCCTGAGGCCCGATAAGCTAGGCCCAATTGTAATGATAGTCGAATACGAGTTCTTACCGTATGTCGATATTGTAATCTGTATCGTACCCTACCCGATCCTCGAGACCTGGCCACCTATATATAGGGGCCAGGAGGGGACGGTGTGGGGCAGATTGAAAGCAAGCCAGGTTCAACACCCAAAGTTTACTTTCGACACACACCTATTTCGACTAACTTTACCTTCGAGTTCATCCGACGCCCTATCTCCCCGATCCTAAGTCCTTCATCTAGGACATTTGTCGAGTTAACCCCTCGTCACTTACACTTTGTCCATGAATCAATACTATTCTTAGTCAAAGACAGCAACCAATCCTTAGCTTTTCCTCTCAAAGAAAAAGGAAACAACTTGAGCTTAATAATATCACTTTCTACATCCTTATATTTCTGCATCTCACATAGCTCAACAAAATTGTTGAGATGAGCTGCAGCATCTTCAGTACTAGCACCAGAGAATTGCTCTTTCATAACAAGGTTCAATAAAGCAGGCTTAATCTCATAAAAGTTTGCAGCAGGAGCAGGTGGCGCAATAGGAGTGCAGATAAAATCACTATTGTTCGTACTAGTAAAGTCACACAGCTTGGTGTTTTCAGGATTAGCCATTTCAGCAAAACTAAAAGCAGATAAGTAAAAACAACTACCAAGGATTCTAATTTTTTTGGGTTTTTGATAAAATGATGCAAGTAAAATAAATAAAGTAAAGCAAAACAATAACAAAGTAAAGGATGTGCGTGCGAAAAACTCCCCTCGCAGAAGTCTTCTACTTCCTCCCCGGCAACGGCGCCAGAAAAGTCTTGTTGCTGTTTGATGGCGCCTGCTTGTTGCGTGGTGAATGACCAGCCCGTTGGGAACCCCAAGAGGAAGGTGTGATGAGTATAGCAGCAGATTTTCCCTCAGTTAAGAAACCAAGGTTTATCGTTTAGGAGAAAAGCAGACAATTATGACTGAAGGTGATGCTTGCTAGTTTGCGACAGCTTCGGATAATTTATATATGGCGCCTCGTCCAAGCTTTGCTTGCTAGCTGCAACGCAGAACCTGCACACGACACAACCAAGTACTTTGCTCCCTACTTGCGATGAGGTTGTCAATCTCACCGGTTTGCTTGAAACAAAGGTTATGAGCGTATCGAGTAGAAAGCAGTAGAAGTATGCGAGTAAAGTAAACAGTGCGAGTAAAGTAAAGAGGTGATAGCAATATGATGGAAATAGGACCGGGGTCCATAGTTCACTAGTGGTGTCTCTCCATAAGATAAATAACACATGCTGGGTAAACAAATTACAGTTGGGCAATTGATAGAATAAAGATAAACGTGATATGTCAAGAAGATCACTATGAGATTTACTCTGGGCATTACAACAAAATACATAGACCGCCATCCAACTGCATCTATGACTAATAATCCACTTGTGGCGAATCAAACCGAGAACTCCACAAGTATTAAGTTGCGAACAACAGATAATTGCATTAAGCAAAGTGTGTAATGTAAACAAAGCATATGCCCTTGAGCATATGAATGTTGTTTTCTCCCTAGTAGCAACAACACATCTACAACCTTAGAGGTTTCTGTCACTCCCCCAGGTTAAATAGAGGCATGAACCCACTATCGAGCATAAATACCCCCTCTTGGAGTCACTAGCAACTACTCGGCCAAGATAGCTACTAACAATGGAGAGCATGCAAGATCATAAACAACATAGAGATAACATAAGATATATTTCAGTATAGCAACTCAATCATAACACCAATATTCATCGGATCCCAACAAACCAAACATGTAGAATTACATAACGGTGATCTCAATCATGTAGGGCAGCTCATGAGATCTAAACATGAAGCACATGGTGGAGAAGACAACCATCTAGCTACTGCTATGGACCCATGGTCCAAGGTAGACTACTCACTCATCGCTCCGGAGGCAAGCATGGCGATGAAGAAGACCTCCGGTGGCGATTCCCCTCTCCGGCAGGGTGCCGGGAAGAGCTTCTGGACCCTCCCGATCTTCGGGTCGACGGCGGCGGTGGATCGCGATATGTTCTGGAAAATTGATCGGGTACTTAGGTTTTTCCCGTCGGGGGGTCTTTATAGGCGAAGGGGCGATGTCAGAGGTGGAGCCAGGTGGCCTCACGCCTGGCTGGCGCGGCCCAGGCCCTGGCCGCGCTGGCCTGGCGTGTGGGGCCCCTGTGGCTCCCCTCCTACTCCTCTTCGGATCTCTGGAAGCTTCCGGGAAAAATAAGACTTCAGGAACTTGTTTCGTCCAATTCCGAGAATATTTCCTGTGTATCACTTCTGAAACACAAAAATAGCAGAAAACAGGGAACTGGCACTGTGGCGACTTGTTAATAGGTTAGTTCCAGAAAATGAATAAAAGTGCCACAAAGTGTAACGAAACATTGGGCAAATGGTGTAAAAATAAGCATGGAGCATCAAAAATTATAGATACGTTGGAGACGTATCAAGCATCCCCAAGCTTAACTCCTGCTCGTTCTCGAGTACGTAAGTGATAACAAAAGAATAATTTTTGAGGTGACATGCACCTACACAATCTTGATCATCTATGTAAGCATTTGTGAGCTGGGATCATAAGAACTTAAAACATGGGCATGAAGATATAATCTTGACAATAAAAACTTAGCAACCATGTCGTAAACATGCAAATGAACAAAAACAAAAGATCATGAAAATGAAACAATGAAAGTCAAACGTGTGTTCAAATCATAAGGAAAAACATACAAATGGTTTTCAGCTTGTCCTTCAAAGAGAGCAAAACATAAATGCATAGGACACCTTCAAGTTTAAGAGGGCGACTAGATACAAATAATTTAAGAACAAGTGAAACCAACAATATGAATCAATCAATGAAAACTTTGGGACAATGCACATTATACTAAGAATGACAACTATGCTCTCTTAATGGTGCATAAAGATAGAAGGTGGTGACTCAACATAAAAGTAAAAGAAAGGCCCTTCGCAGAGGGAAGTAGTGATTGCAAGTTTTATAACCTTAAAAAATTATGGTACTTACCGGCTTTGAGCTCTCATTGCCCCCATCATAAGCATCTTGCATGGTTAAAGTTAATGCGAGAACAATTATAATGCATATGCTTGACAAATTATAAGTTGAAAACCTCGTGTCCCGTGAATACGAGTACCCAAACCTCATGCTACTTTACTTAGAGTTCCAAGCAAGGCTCTTGTCATTGTAAATATATGCATATCATTGAGAACCGCCAATGGGGTACCTCCGTGCCCGATGACATGGAACAAGCCCACATCAAAATGACAGGACAAGCAGACAATGAACACCTCGACATCTCTTTTATTTGCCATTTGTTTAGCTTTTTATTGTGAGATGCGTTGTCGAATGTTCACCATGGGTATGCTGCAAATTTCCACCATGAATTATGCATGGCTTTGATTAGCGGCCCGGCGTTTTCCTAACACATATACAAACTTCATGATCCCCACAAGATTCCCAATTCATTTCACACCGCGGGCATCCATAAACAAAAGATCACAATATCAACTCAAATAAGAAGTGCAATGTTGAAAGCTTGCCCATGACTGCATGGCTGGGCTAGTCTCCAACTTACAACTTGCAAGCATAACAACTCAACATAAGAGACCACAATGTCAAATTTTTAAGAACAGGAAAAAGTAAAGTGTGCCTTCCGGTTCGTGAGAGCTTTACTGACCGAATTTCACATAACACTGGTAAGAGTTTAATTTGAAGAGAAAATAAAACCAAAATAATGCTTCCATACAATTAAAAACAACGCATGATTTTTTCAAAGGCTCATTAAGCAATCTCAGTTATTTGAGACAAGTCATGCTACAGCAAAACCACTAAGCATACTATCAAAAAGATATCAAGCATGACATGAAAAAGCCTAGGCTGCAGTCTACACAAGCTCCTTCTTGTACCACTATTTTGCACAAAGCTTTTTCTCTTTTCCAACACCATTTGAAATTTTTATAAACACCTCTTTTGATGAAAACCAATAAAGATCAGAGGCAAAAATACACCTTGATGAAAAGATATGATAAGGTCTGAACGCAAATCAAGGCGAAAGCGAAAAACAAAAAGCAGTAGCAGAAAAAGAAGAACACCCGGTGAAATTGCAAGAATGAAAAACGGAGTGTTCTTGGCAAATGAAAACGAGTACATCTCCTCCAAAGGAAATTTGTTAGGGTCCAACCATTTATTGCAGCAAACAAAACTAAACTAACTAAGAAAACTAAAACAACTGACGCTCCATGAAAAACACATAGTGCATGAAGCAATAAAAATATAGTGTTTTGAAAGGTGACCTGATTTTTGCCGATAAAGAAGGGGTGCCTCGGGGGCATCCCCAAGATTTGACACTTGTACTTCTTGGATATTTCTTGGGGTGATGCATGGGCATCCCCAAGCTTGAGCTTTTGTCCATTCTTCAACTCATCTCATCATTCTCCAATCCCTACACTTGAAAACTTCCTTCATACAAAACTAAACACAATTCTATTAGCAACATTAGTGTAGCATAACATATAATCAACCTCTTTTTGCTTCAGGTTTCAACCCAAAACCACCACATATATAGTACATACTACTGTAGCAACTTCCCCAAAAGTTCCGTGATCAAAAGAACTCAAAAGAAAGCGATAAAGCGGCAAACACAAATATTGGCAGAAATCTGTCAAAACAGAACAGCTGACAAAGGTCGAATTTTTTAGGGGTTTTGTGTTGCTCAAATCAAAAAGTATTCAACTAACGAAAGTTTGGATATAACCTGGGCTATATGCACAAGAAATTTCAGGTCCAAAAGATATACAGAGAATTTATACGAATTTTTACGGTGCAGCACTGAAAACAGTTTCAGGACAGCAAAATCCCCAAATCTTTACCTCACTCGAATTAGAGGCTTCTCTTGGCACAAAAACAAAATAAAAAGGATAAGGAGTGGTCATTACAGTAGTAATGACTTTCAAGAATCAAATAAAATAAAAAGTACTTAAAATAAAAACATTGGGTTATCTCCCAAGAGTGCTTTTCTTTAACGCCTTTGAGCTAGGCGCAGAAAATTGCGAATCAAGTAATATCAAGTGATGAAGCATCACTTACCTCCGTAAGCACTTTGGAAGTTCCCGAAGATAATTCAACCTGCAAGTCACCCTTAGTGGAACTAAGAGTCTTACCAATTTTAAGAACATGTTGAGATTTAAGCGCAGAAACCTTGGGAACATACATAAATTTTTGCTCTTTTCCAACAAACACTTTCTCTTTCTTTAATTTAATAGAAGAGAAGATTAAGCTAAGAGTTTCCATAGACTCCTCTAGTTTACCAATCCTTAAGTTTTGATTATCAAGAGTAGTGCTAGCCTCTAAATCGGTAATTCTCTTACCAATGTTTTCTATTAATTCACTAACTCGGCTAGCATTTTCTAGGATACTTGGCAAACTTTTCTCTAAAGAGCTGAGTTTTTCTACCACCTCCTCCAAGGTGGTCTCGGTTTTAGCGACATGAATAGGTGGTATTCCCACTAAACTTTCAATTATAGTGCATGCTTCTCCAGCGGGAGTACCCAGAAAATTACCTCCTGTAAGAGTATCGAGAACATACCTATTCCAACTAGATATACCAACATAAAAATTTCTAAGGAGGATCGTGGTAGAGTGCTTTTTGGTACACCTATGATGAGCATTGTTAATACGATACCAAGCATCTTTTAAACTTTCTCCCCCTTGTTGCTTAAAACTACAAACTTCTACTTCAGGATTACTCATTTTAACAAAACTAAAGCAAGCAAGTAAAAACAACTACCAAGGATTCTAATTTTTTTGGGTTTTTGATATAAAACGATGCAGGTAAAATAAATAAAGTAAAGCAAAACAATAAAACAAAGTAAATGATGTGCGTGCGAAAAACTCCCCTTGCAGAGGTCTTCCACTCTTCCCCGGCAACGGCGCCAGAAAAAGAGCTGCTTGTTGCGTGGTGAATGACCAGCCCATTGGGAACCCCAGGAGGAAGGTGTGATGAGTATAGCAGCAGATTTTCCCTCAGTTAAGAAACCAAGGTTTATCGTTCAGGAGAAAAGTAGACAATTACGACTGAAGGTGATGCTTGCTAGTTTGCGATATCTTCGGACAATTTATATATGGCGCCTCGTCCAAGCTTTGCTTGCTAGCTGCAACGCGGAACCTGCACACAACACAACCAAGTGCTTTGCTCCCAACTTGCGATGAGGTTGTCAATCTCACCGGTTAGCTTGAAACAAAGGTTATGAGCGTATCGAGTGGAAAGCAGTAGAAGTATGCGAGTAAAGTAAACAGTGCGAGTAAAGTAAACAGGTGATAGCAATATGATGGAAATAGGACCGGGGTCCACAGTTCACTAGTGGTGTCTCTCCATAAGATAAATAACACATGCTGGATAAACAAATTATAGTTGGGCAATTGATAGAATAAAGATAAACGTGATATGTCAAGAAGATCACTATGAGATTTACTCTGGGCATTACAACAAAATACATAGACCACCATCCAACTGCATCTATGACTAATAATCCACTTGTGGCGAATCAATCCGAGAACTCCACAAGTATTAAGTTGGGAACAATAGATAATTGCATTAAGCAAAGTGTCTAATGTAAACAAAGCATATGCCCTTGAGCATATGAATGTTGTTTTCTCCCTAGTAGCAATAGCACATCTACAACCTTAGAGGTTTCTGTCACTCCCCCAGGTTAAATAGAGGCATGAACCCACTATCGAGCATAAATACCCCCTCTTGGAGTCACTAGCAACTACTCGGCCAAGATAGCTACTAACAACGGAGAGCATGCAAGATCATAAACAACATAGAGATAACATAAGATATATTTCAGTATAGCAACTCAATCATAACACCAATATTCATCGGATCCCAACAAACCAAACTTGTAGAATTACATAACGGTGATCTCAATCATGTAGGGCAGCTCATGAGATTTAAACATGAAGCACATGGTGGAGAAGACAACCATCTAGCTACTGCTATGGACCCATGGTCCAAGGTAGACTACTCACTCATTGCTCCGGAGGCAAGCATGGCGATGAAGAAGACCTCCGGTGGCGATTCCCCTCTCCGGCAGGGTGCCGGGAAGAGCTTCTGGACCCTCCCAATCTTCGGGTCGACGGCGGCGGTGGATCGCGATGTGTTCGGGAAAATTGATCGGGTACTTAGGTTTTTCCCGTTGGGGGGTCTTTATAGGCGAAGGGGCGATGTCAGAGGTGGAGCCAGGTGGCCTCACGCCTGGCTGACGTGGCCCAGGCCCTGGCCACGCCGGCCTGGCGTGTGGGGCCCCTGTGGCTCCCCTCCTACTCCTCTTAGGATCTCTGGAAGCTTCCGAGAAAAATAAGACTTCAGGAACTTGTTTCGTCCAATTCCGAGAATATTTCCTGTGTATCTCTTCTGAAACACAAAAACAGCAGAAAATAGGGAACTGGCACTATGGTGACTTGTTAATAGGTTAGTTCTGGAAAATGAATAAAAGTGCCACGAAGTGTAACGAAACATTGGGCAAATGGTGTAAAAACAAGCATGGAGCATAAAAAATTATAGATACGTTGGAGATGTATCAGCGCCCAGTTGATGAGGGAGATTATTCTTCTTTGGTCCCTGGCAACGGCGCCAGAAAAGTAGCTTGATGCGTGGTAAATGATCAGCCCGTTGGGAACACGAAGAGGAAGGTATGATGAATATAGCAGCAAGATTTTCCCTCAGTTAAGAAACCAAGGTTTATCGTTCAGGAGAGGAGAGACAAACGACTGAAGGTGATGCTTGCAAGCTTCGTGACAGCTCTGGACAATTTATATGGCGCCTCGTCCAACCTTTGCTTTGCGAGCAGCAACGTGGAACCTGCACACACACAACCAAGTACTTTGTTCCCAACTTACGATGAGGTTGTCAATCTCACCGGTTTGCTTGAAAGAAAGGGTATGAGCGTATCGAGTGGAAAGCAGTGAAAGTATGCGGGTAAAGTAAACAGTGCGAGTAAAGTAAACAGGTGATTGCAATATGATGGAAATAGGACCGGGGTCCACAGTTCACTAGTGGTGTCTCTCTATAAGATAAATAACACATGCTGGGTAAACAAATTACAGTTGGGCAATTGATAGAATAAAGATAAACATGATATGTCAAGAAGATCACTATGCGATTTACTCTGGGCATTACAACAAAATATATAGACCGCCATCCAACTGCATCTATGACTAATAATCCACTCACGGGGATATCATCCGAACACCCCATGAGTATTAAGTTGCGAACAATAGATAATTGCATTAAGCAAAGTGTGTAATGTAAACAAAGCATATGCCCTCGAGCATATGAATGTTGTTTTCTCCCTAGTAGCAACAACACATCTACAACATTAGAGGTTTCTGTCACTCCCCCAGGTTAAATAGAGGCATGAACCTACTATCGAGCATAAATACCCCCTCTTGGAGTCACTAGCAACTACTCGGCCAAGATAGCTACTAACAACGGAGAGCATGCAAGATCATAAACAACATAGAGATAACATAAGATATATTTCAGTATAGCAACTCAATCATAACACCAATATTCATCGGATCCCAACAAACCAAACATGTAGAATTACATAACTGTGATCTCAATCATGTAGGGCAGCTCATGAGATCTAAACATGAAGCACATGGTGGAGGAGACAACCATCTAGCTACTGCTATGGACCCATAGTCCAAGGTAGACTACTCACTCATCGCTCCGGAGGCAAGCATGGCGATGAAGAAGACCTCCGGTGGCGATTCCCCTCTCTGGCAGGGTGCCGGGAAGAGCTTCTGGACCCTCCCGATCTCGGGTCGACGACGGCGGTGGATCGCGATGTGTTTCTGGAAAATTGATCGGGTACTTAGGTTTTTCCCGTCGGGGGGTCTTTATAGGCGAAGGGGCATCGTCAGAGCTGGACCGAGGCGACCTCACACGTAGGGGGCGCGGCCAGGGGCTGGGCCGCACCACCCTGGTGTGTAGGGCCCTCGTGGCCCCCCTTCAACTCCTCTTCGGATCTCTGGAAGCTTCCGGGAAAAATAAGACTTCAGGAACTTGTTTCGTCCAATTCCGAGAATATTTCCTGTGTATCACTTCTGAAACACAAAAACAGCAGAAAACAGGGAACTGGCACTGTGGTGACTTGTTAGTAGGTTAGTTCCGGAAAATGCATAAAAGTGCCACGAAGTGTAATGAAACAGTAGGCAAATGGTGTAAAAACAAGCATGGAGCATCAAAAATTATAGATACGTTGGAGACGTATCAGACACAAAGTTTATGTGAGAGCACATGTTATCTTGCCAATTGGCAAAGCTAGAAGCATCAAGTGGTGGCGGTGGGCCGCATGAAGCAAGGTGTGGTATTTGAAGGTGTCTTCCGGAGACATAGCTCGTAGGATGTGGAATTTCCGTGCTATGTCCGCGAGAGGTATCATCTTTCTTAGGTGGGTCTTCATTGCTCTCATTCCCATCCTTGTCCGGGTCATCCTTGTTTAAGGATGGCTTATCCTTATCCGAGGTTTCGAGTGGTACTAGACGTTCCACTAGTGAGATTATCAAGTTGAGATTTTTGGCTTTCCATGGCGGCCATCATGGCATCCATACGTGTCATTAGATTATTAAGATCCGCCTTTGTGGTGGGCTCCTCGTCGCCCATAATCTCTTAGGCGGTTAAGCCCAATCAAAGAGCACTAGGCTCTGATACCAATTGAAATGGATCTTAAGGGCGACTAGAGGGGGGGTGAATAGGCGCTACACAAAATTTTACCTTTTTTTCAAATTTAAGGCTTGACACGAAATAAAATTCACTAGATGTGCAACTAGGTGAATTTCCTATGTGACAAGCAAGCAAGTGAGCAAGTATGGAAAACGCAAACAAGATACAAGTAAGGGTAAGAAAGGACCGTAAAGCGGATACCGGAGACACAAGGATGTATTCCCATAGTTCCTTGTTTTTGAGGGGAAGTACGTCTACGTTGGAGAGGTGTGGCGACACGGAGTCCACCAACGCCACAAAGGCTCACCTTATTCTCTGGTGAGCAAGCCACGGAGGCTAACTCGTTTCCACTAAGCGGTGGTATTGGGGGCACCGACCGAAACCCTTACACGGAGGTTGGGGCGCAACTCCACAACTCAATTGGAGGCTCCCAACAAGAACAACCACAAAGCTTTTACACGGAGGAAGCTTTGAGGTGACCGCTCTTGCTCAAGGCAAGATCCACGGAGGAGGAGTGAAGCAAACATAAATCACTTCGGTAGGATTGTAGATCTATGGCTCCTCTCCCAATCTACCAAGTCTTGGGGGATTTGGTTGGCTAGGGAAGGAGATCTACGGAGTTGAAGCTCTGCTCTAATAGAGGAGAGAGAGTGTGGACGAGGTAAGTCAGATCTGAGGTAGGGGATGACTATTTATAGGCTGGCTTGAAATCTGGCCGTTGGAGAAAACTTACCCGGAAATTCCGGCCTGGGGGCGGAAATTCCAGGGTCAACTTAGGGCGGAAATTCCGGCCTTGGGGCGGAAATTCTGGCCCTCGGAAATTCCAAACTGAAATTTCCGGCCAGAAATTCCGGCCCCTTTCCAGAGAGTTGCACCACAGCTCGAGATAAGGGACTTAGCGAAAAATCGCGGGGGCCGAAAATTTTGGAATTTCTGGCCCCCGAAAATTCTGCCTTAACAGAATTTCCGACCCCTTACCAGAGAGTTGCACCACAGCCCTTTGAAAAGGACTTAGCCAAATTTTCGAGGGCCAGAAATTATAAAATTTTTGGCCCCCGGAAATTCTGCCAGACCAGAATTTCTGGCCCCCTTACAGAGCATTGCACCACAACGTTCTGTAAGGGACTTAGCCGAATTTCAAAGGGCCGGAAATTTTTTCCAGGGGCGGAAATTCTGGCTCTGGGGCGGAATTTCTGGCCCTGAAACATAATTTCTGGCCCTAGAATTTTCTCTCCTTTGGGTGATTTTAAGCCTTTCTACAGTAGTCCCCTTTCCCACTTCTCTTCACCATCAGTCTTGTGCAATACCTGGAGAATTCTTGCAATGCTTAGCACAAGATTAATTTCCTTGTATTGTAATCAAACACCCAAAAACTGGAAGCTAGGAACATATCCTTTCACCCACGGATCGTGATACGTCCAAAATGTATCTACTTTCCCGAACCCTTTTGCTGTTGTTTTTCTTCTAATTTGTGTGTTTTGAATACAACTAACATGGACTAACGCTGTTTTCACCAGAATTGCTCTGGTGTCTCATTTTTGTGCAAAAATCCAACTTTCAGGAAAATTTCCAGAAAATATTGCAAAATTGCTATTTTACGAGAAGACTCACAGAGCCAGAAGACGAGACGGAGATGGGCCATGAGGGGCCCACACCACCTGGCCGTGCGGGCCACCCTAGGCCGCGCCTCGGGGTGGTATGGCCGCTTCGGCCACCGTCTCGAGCCCTCCTTTCGCATATATAAAGCCTCTGACCTAAAAACAGAGGGGGGTTTGATGTTTTTTCAGAGAGAGTCCGCTGCGCCGCCACCACTAGAAACCCCAATTCGGAACCAGAAACTTCGTTCTGGCACCCTTCCGGGATGGGGAATTGGAGGAAATCATCGCCATCATCATCACCAATGCCTCTCCATCAACCATCCATGATTCCCCCATCCATGTGTGAATAATCCCCGCTGTAGGCTGAGGGGGATGGTAGGGATTGGCTGAGATCATTCATGTAATTGCTATAAGATTGTTAGGGCATGGTGCCTAGTATTCGTTATTAGTGCTTTTGACATTGTTGCAACTTGTTGTGTTTAATGCTTGTCACTTTGGGCCCGAGTGCCATGATCTCAGATCTGAACATGTTATTGATTCATGAGGATAATTATTGTTTGTGATCTTACCTGCAAGTTGTATACACATATCATTGTCCGGAACCCGAGGCCCCAAAGTGACAGCAATTGGGATAACCGGAGGGGGTGGCTGTGATGTGAGGATCACGTGTGTTGACGGAGTGTTAATGCTTTGCTCTGGTGCTCTATTAAAAGGAGCACCTTAATTACCAGTAGTTTCCCTTGAGGCCCCGCTGCAAACGGGCTAGTAGGACAGAAGATGTCGTGCAAGTTTCTCCTTGCGAGCGCGCACGACTAAATACGGAACACATGCCTATGGTTACTTAGTACTTAGATGCTTTATCATTATTTACCTACAATTGCCCATGTCTTGATTATTATCTGAATTATCTTGTCCATGCAACGCCCATTCATCCATCCCTATGCTTACAATATTTTAATCCTGCTGTTTACTATAATTACTGTTGCTGTCTTTATTTTATTACTACTGCTATTATTTTGCTACTGCTACCACTATAAAACTGTTACTACTGATAAACTGTTGCGATCAAGTCTATTTCCAGGTGCAGCTGAACTGAAAACTCATCTGTTAAGGCTTATAAATATTCTTTGGCTCTCCTTGTGTCGAATCAATAAATTTGGGTTTTACTTCCCTCGAAGACTGTTGCGATCCCCTATACTTGTGGGTCATCAAGACTATTTTCAGGCGCCGTTGCCAGGGAGCATAGCTTTATTTGTAAGCTCACTTGGAAGTGATATTGTTCGCTGCAATCCATTCATCATGGGTAAAACTCGTGATGGGAAAGTCCCTATATTGCCATCCACTACAAGAAGAGGTACAACTCTGAACATCTCTGTTGCTCTTGATTCACCATCTGTGATGAGTAAGCTTCTTACACCACCACATGCACATGCTACACATACTGCTACTCCTGCTTAATCTAAAAATGCTTCTGATAATTTTGATGATGCTTCTACTGTGCTTGATGAGAGTGGTTCATTAGGTCCTTTCCTAGATGCTACAATTGCTAGAACTAAACAAACGGGAAACACTGAAAATATTGTTACACCTGTTAGTTCACCTGAGTCTAGAGAATGTCCTAGTGATGATCTTGAGGAAACTTATATTGAACTTAATGATGAATTTATTGAAGAATTTCATGCTACTAGAGATACAAGTGCTATTAAAAGTCTTCTTGCAAGACGTGCTGTTAGATATAAATTGTCTCCTAATGCTAAGTTTGCTACATCTCCTATAAACATTAAAGATAAGGATTATAACTTCTCTCTGGATTTATCTTAATGAAAAATAGAACAAGATTGCTATGACAACGTAATCCATTGGGTACATAGAATTTCCTTCTGCTAGAATGAGAACCAAATGGTTTGGTATGACAGTTCGAAGACACAATATATAGAATAGAACCAAAAAAAGTAGGACCACATAAATTTATAGAAAAAATGGTGGTATAATTTGGTAAACACTTAATTCCTTGCAATGAATGGCCTCCAGAACCATTCCTTTATGGAGTATATATGTATTATATCATTCCTTTATGGAGCATATATATCATTGAATACCATATATGCATGTGTATTTAATTGCTTGCAACATATGAATGGCCTCCAGATCACCATTCCATCATGTCCATTAATATTGGGTTTATTTTGTACTGTACTAATAATTTTATTGTTTCCAGCAGGTTCGCCTTCTTCCGCATGTCCACCCCGCCATATCGCTCCCATGTGCGGGAGGAAAGCCACACTTTCAATCGTGTCCGGTACATAGTGCAACTTTCTAATTGGTCATCACAACTTTTCATCCTTCTCTTTTATTAAACTAGCGATACTTATTATGGATCGGAGGGAGTAGTAAATTAAAAGAGGTACAAAGATTTGTCAGGATTTTAAGTTTAAATATAACAGTTTTTTTAGTAATTCCCCCAGCACGATCCAATGATCAGGGATAATCAGCGACGTACGCCCTGGGTGGCTGTGATTTTCCCCAGGTATAATATTTTAATAAATTTTGACGTTCAATAGTAAAATAGCAAGTCTCCAGTTTCAGCTTTAAGTCTCACGATATGAACTGAAACTATCCGTGTGTCTGCACTACGGTTGTTAGGACGCCTCTCGGTGCCATCGGGACTGTTCTGGGGTTCAGGAACTATACGTTTTTTCCTGGTATATATGGCATTGAAGATTGATAAAGAAGCAATCTTCTCCAGAGTCATCGGTCAAGAAAACTTGGAGTCTGTTTCGCTCCCCTTCTTCTCGCTCGATAGCGCCGGCGCCGCCTTCCTCCGCCGCCATGACGCAGGCCGATCGCTCCCGCCTTCATCACGAGGAAGGCCGGGCTTCGGCTCATGTCAGGTACGCAGATCGAGCACCATTGATCACCATTGCTCATCACAGCCATCCTCCTTCTCTTTAATTTACTAATCCCCACGACCCACGACCTCTACCGTATCCGTGTTCCCGCAGATCATCCTCTTCTCCCGTCAGCGGGACGGTGGCTGAGACCCTCACCGACGACCTCCTCGTGGAGATCCTCTCCCGCGTCCCCACCAAGTCGCTCTGCCGCTTCAAGTGCGTGTCGAAGCACTGGCTCGGCATCACCAACGACCGCCACCACCGCAGGAAACTCCCCCAAACCCTGGCCGGCTTCTTCTACACGAGCACATACGAGCGTGACATCCCCAGATCATCTCTCCAATTCGTCAGTGCCTCGGGGAGCAGCTGCCCGCTCATCTACCCGTACCTCGCCTTCCTGCCCAGTCACCTCAAAGTTGATGTCTTTGACTGCTGCAACGGCCTCCTCCTCTGCCGCAGCCGGTCTGATGTCGGTAACGGTGACGACTTCGATGACTTCCGCTACATCGTGTGCAATCCTGCCACCGAGCAGTGGCTCGTGCTGCCGGATCCTAGCCATGCCGGCGACGTCGGTAAAGTGCGTTTGGGCTTCGATCCGGCCGTGTCTCCCCACTTCTATGTGTTTGTTGAGTTGCTGCACTTGCACTGTCAGGGGTTGGGGTTTGACTATCGTATCGACGGAGTTGACATGTATTTGTCGGAAACCGGGAGATGGACTCATAAGGAAAGAGGATGGACCCAAACAATTTGGTTTTTCTCTTGTCATGGAGCTCCTGTCTTCCTCAACGGATTCTTTCATTTTCTTGCCCTTGATGACAGTAAGTTATGCGTGTGTATAGCTGCCGTGGACACGGACGAGAAAACATGGACGACCTTCGGTTTCCCTCATAATCAGTACATTGGTTATTTTCACCAGTCACAGGGTTACTTGCATTATACCCATTTTCAGAGAGGTGAAGATGGTCTTGAGCGTAGAGTGTTAGTTCATGTTCTCGAGGACTATGACAACAAAGAGTGGGCATTGAAACATTGCGTGGAAACTAAGTGCCTATTTGGAGCGACACATTTTACTGATTCCCATCAATTGAAGATTCATCAGTTTGATTGTCGTTGGGTCTTTATTCATCCGGAATGTAACTTGATCTTCTTCATTGCGAGGGATGCTACCACATTAATGTGCTATAACATGGATAGTCGGGAGGCCAAAGTGATCTGCAGTCTTCCCTGCCGTCTGCCACGTCTCTCATATGTTCCATTCTATGCAGAGTTACAATCACTACACAGATGACATCCATATATATGAGGTTGCGAGTGTCTTTCCAAAGAAGTGGATTCGATAGGAGTCAACTAACAGTGGTACGGAGCAGTGACTTGTTGGTGTCTGTGCTTGGATTTTGTTCTCGTTCTCTCTACTGTTTTATGCATGCTTTTAGCAAATGTCATGAGTGCAATCCAGCCACGGAGAAGTGGGTGGCGTTGCCGGACTCCGGCCAAGCCGCCCCAAACTGGAGGGTGCGCATGACACGTTTGGGCTTCGATCTGGCAAAGTCGCCGCATTTCCATGTGTTTGAATTGTTGGAGGAGCCGGATAGCTGGGAGCCTGGGACAACCCCGGTCTCGGCGGAGTGCCTGCATTTTCGCATCTTTGACCTTGGCCGGGGTTGCGAGAGTGTAGCTGCAGTGGACACGCAAGGGAAAACATGGATGATTTTTCATGTCCCTTAGGCCTTGTTTACTTCTCTGGTATTTTCATCCCCGAAGAATGTGGGGATATGTGGGGATTTGGTGTTCACCCAATACTCTCAAATCCCCTCAAATACTCTTCCCCAAAAATACTCTACCATAATGGAGAGTTTTTAATCTAGCCAAAAATACACTAGAGTTGAGGGGATTTGTGGGGATATCTCGGGATTATTCCCTCAAAACCCGGACTAGTAAACAACCTATCGGAGAAGTTTCGGGATACGAAATAATCCCCTCCCATCCTCTCAAATACCCTAGAAGTAAACAAGGCCTTATTGTGTGGAATATGGTTTCATTCAGCAGTCACAGGGTCGCTTGCATTATGTTGGTCTTCAAATGGGTCACAGTAACCAAGTTGTTGTTTATTTTCTAGAGGACTATGATAGCAAGAAGGCTCGTGCTCCAGTACAACCCCCTCCCCCCAAACACGTATAAAACTCAGACAAATGAAAACACAAGAACGGCTGAGATCGCTCGATACCCCTTCAATATTATTATACATAGCCCCGTAGAAAAATCATATAGCCCTATATGTTTGTCTAGCGATACATATACAGTATAGCTGTACGCCTCTTCATCGCCGGCGACGGCAATGGCCGGCGAGCTGATGGTGGTGACTCCGAGCTGGATCTGGCCGGCACACGCCTCGGTCTGGCCTTGTAGGTGTGTGCCGGTAGGGCTGGAGGCGGCGCGGCTAAACGGCGGCGAGTCAAAAAGGCGACGCGGCGGCGTGGCGGCCGGCGGCATGGCGGCCGGCGGCGCTGCAGCATCGTGCAGGATGGGCGGAGTACCGAAGGTGCTCGCAGGAGCCAGACAGTCTGGCCTAAAGTCCGGTAACTTGTCTGGCGACCCTTGCAGTGACCGGACTGTCCGGTGCCATGTCCGGGAACTTGTCCGGTGTGGCGCCAGACAATCCACTTTCGTGTATAGACTTGTCTGGCTAGTAGTTCAGCGCCATGAAAATTAACAGGGGCTACTAGGAGCCCCTGGACTTGTTGCCGGACGAGTGGCCAGATTGTAAGATGTTGTTTCGTCCATTCATTTATGGCTTTACATTACAAAATATTCAACATAATTCACTCGTGTTTTTTGTGTACGCCGACGACCCGGGATCGTTCTGCCCCTTATTATGACCACCAAAGTGGCCCTCCTTGGGAGGTACATCTTCATACGTCCTGAATCTCATATACGAACTAGAATCCTCATCGCTCGTGTATCCGTTGCCGTTGTCATTCCAACTTGAGCTAGAGTCCCCCATCTCTCTAAAACTGCACGCCAACATCAGATAGTGAATCATCGAGAAATAAAGAACTACAACAAACTTCACGCGGCAAAAAGTTCCTAACGCATGTCGGATAATACAACTTCATACAACATTCCATTGCAATAGGTAAAAGCTGACTATTTATCGAGTAATATGAATGCGCCAGCAGTTAAATAGGCCCAGAGAGGCTGGCTAATCTAACGCCGGACAGGCTAGTGAATCTGGCACCGGACAGGCTGGCTGCCCCGGATAGGCCGACTGTGTTTTTGCCCCGGACAAGCCAGTTAAGCAAATTCCAGTAGCGACCGGGCAACGCAGAGATCGGGAAACCTTGAGACCTACCTCCTTCGGCGTGGACAGGCGATCTGTCGGCAGCGGCTGGCGGCGGGTGCGATCCTATGGTCTCCTCGACAACGGCGGAGCGCGGGCTGGTCTGAGTTATTTTCGGGAAGACTACCATATGGCTATACGGGGCTATAGCGGGACATATGTACTATGCCTATACGTAGATGGATATGGGTTTAGAGCGGACTTTATACGTGTTTAGGGGGGGGGGGGGGGGGGGTTGTACTGGAGCAAGCCTCTAGCAAGAAATGGGTATTGAAGCATAGCGTTGATTTTGATTGTTAACTTTATCCAATTTTGTTTGGATTGCGATTCATCCAGACTGCAACTTGATCTTCTTCACTATGGGCCATCGTATCAGATTAATGTGCTATAACATGGACCGAAAAATTGAAGTGGTCCGCGAGCTTGGAGATGGCTGCCTGCCATATTTGCCGTATGTGCCACTGTATGCAGAGTTACAAGCATTGCACATGTGACATCAATACGAAGACTGCGGGTTGTGGGTGCCTTTTTAAATGGATATGTGATATGAGTCAGTATCTCGTGCTATGAAGCAGCGGGCTTGGGTATGTCAGCTTGAATTTGGCTCTTCTGTACTTTGACCGATGTAATGCATGCTTTTAAGTTTGGAGCTAGCAGCTTAGTTGGTTTCTCTCTGATGAGTTATGTACATTTTCACCAAGCTTTCCATTGTATACGTATGTACTAATGGCTATGGATACTGCTACATCCATGTATTTGGTTACCTTCACGTACTGTTTGTTTGGAGCTATTATCATGTGGTTCGTCCTTTATATCTTTGGTTTCACTTAATTTCTGACAATATACTGTGCGAAGTTCTCCCAATGTTATATATTGTTGTGAGAATTCGTATGTGCGTTTTCTGATTGTAGAATCTATCACTTCCTTTGATAATATATGAAGCTTTCTGTTGTATGTACTAATGACTCAAGATGCTGCTACATCCATGTGTTTGGTTAGCTTCACATAATGTTTGTTCGAAGGTACCATTGCTCATTTAGTTAAGAATCATGACCAACTATTATCATGTGGCTCGTCCTTTTTTATCGTTGGTTTCACTTAATTGCTGTTGCTGACAATATAATGTTCGTAGTTCTGCCTATGTTATATGTTGCTGTGAGAATCGCGGGCACGCTTTCTGGCGGCAGAATCAATTTGGATGAATTCAGTGTCACTTCCTTTGATACTAGTTACCTATGTCATGTTCAAATAGGACATGTTTTTAGCAGAACATCAACAAGCCATGCTTTCATTTTGTACACTGTTTTGCTTGTGCTTGTAGCATATTTGAAGGCATCCTGTTTGTTTGTGGTGATTGTTCAGGTATTCAGATGTCTGTCATGGCAGGGCTCCGGTTTCAGCTTCAGGTCGCCAAAACTAGCTACTTTGAAAATATATACTCCCTCCGTCCCGAAATAAGCTGCGCGCCGATACTTTTACAAAAAGCCCCCCGTACTTTTTCACCTGAACGAACTCGTCCCCCCGCACTGTCTCTCCGTCTCCGCTCGCCTTCGTCCCCGTCCCCGGCTCTCACCTCCTCCTCGCCACCGTCTCCCAGCTCCGCCCGCCACTGTTGCCGGAAGGTTCCAAAGGTCTCCTGACGCCGCGCGACCACCGCCTCATCTTCCTCTCTCGATCCCATGGCGTGGAAGCGAGATCCGCAGCTCCACAGCAAACCCTAGCCCACACACCGGCAAGGTTCGATCTTGGGGATTCATCGCGGCGGCTGCGAACTCGGGATCTGGATCGAGGTCCCCTGGGGAATCCATGGAGGCGTCTTCGTCCTCGGGCTCCGGCAACCTTGGATTTTGACATCCATGGTGGCCCTGGGGTCCCTACCGGCGCCAGCGTCGTCGGACTCTAGAGCTCGTCACCGCCGCCGGCTTCCGGTAAGCTTATGCTTCTCCCCGTCCCTCTTAACTGAAGCTTGTGCCCATCGGATTCATTGATTGATTCACACAAGACCTGACTTAAATAAGAGTAGCTTGCGATTTCTCCACAGGAGTACAACCTGTGTGTTGGTATTCTTCTCAATAACTATACATGACTATCTTCATAGTTCCATCTATCTTCAGCATTTCACTGATCATTTTGCATTTGGTGTTTTTTCGTCTAGTTGTTTTTGTTTTGCATTAAGACTAAATCTGCACACTCTGGTACTTATTCAGATAAGACACTGCTAGTTATTCATGAATTTCTGCATGATTGGTATTGACATTGGTTTGATTAGATTTGAGTTGCCTTTGAATTACTATTGGTCTGACTCTGAAAGTTGCTTGGTAAACTTGCTGGTAGATTACTGGAAGCAACCTGAAAAGTAGTCTGCAGGTAGTTGGTGTGAATTGCTGTCAAACTGCCAGTGTGCTGATTAGTACTGCTCATATGCTCTGCTCGTTTTGTTTGTTGCTTGGTGAAAAATAAATCTGGTTGCAGCTAGGCATAAGATGGTTAGATGATGTTGTATTGATGATGTTATTTGCAGTCGATTCAGACTTAGTGAACTGGAGCCATTTAGTTTCACATGAGAGAAATTTGGACTGTATGGATTCTCTGCTCCAAAGCATGGATTCATACTGCCTGTGCACTCGAGTAACAGCACAAGGGTCATGAGTGCTCAATTAAGCAAGTCACAGAAAATGGATTTAATTTTGGCACATCTGGTGCAACTTGCTCCCCTGTACATATATAAGCTTCTCACTTCAGTGAAGAAATACAGTCTGTTTGTGCATTTGCCTTTTCAGTTAGCCTATGGTAATTTGTGTGAATAGGATCTGTAGTTTTCTTATTCAGAAGCCAAAATTTAATTGTGTGAATAGTGATTGTTCATTTTATCTTGAGGTACCTGATGTGTTTGGAAAAATTTAAATAGTACTGAAACTTCTGAAGGTGTAATCTAGGAGGAAGAAATAAATGTACTTCCACAAATTCAATCTGGCCTTTGTCTTTTCTGATAATTATAAGGTTAGTATAGCCAGCAAAATATGGTTAAAAAGTACTCCTGGAGTATCAGTTTCTGCAATTCAGTTATTTTAACCAAGATGGAAATAATTAACATTCAGTTATTTTTCTTTCAGGATAGGGACCACCCCAGCTAAGTTAACATTCTGTATTTGATGGCGCCTCACATTTATTCAGATGAAAAGGATTTTGTCCCGGCCCAGTCTCTCACCCATTGAAAAAAGGTGATTATGCGTACAGTTTGCCCCGCAGTTCAAAATTTTCAACTAAATTTCAAGTACTCCATGTAGTTTTACTCCATCATATACTTTTCATAAACTCCATCGTATACTACGGTATCCAAATCTGTCTCCTTGAAGTCATGCTGGACTGAACTTTCTTGTTCTGTAGATGGAGATAGCCAGCAGCAAGTTCAGCAGGAGGCTGTCTCAGTCGGACTGCTCGTCTCCCACGCGAAACACAACACAAGAGTTCCCGTAACTACGTGGCGACGGGGAGCTCCAGGACGCACCACGGCAAACACTATTGACGGATGATAGCTACGTCACTACATGTGGTGCAGGAAGCTAGGCGGAGGGCGCTCATTGCGGTTGATCGGTGGCCTCTCCGAGGCCGGAGGAGAGCCGGAGCAGGAAGAAGATGGTGCCCTTCCTTGGCAGAGAGGCGACGGCGAGGGAGCTGCGGAGGCCTCCGTCGAGCTCGAGCGCGTCGCCTCCAACGAGCTCCTTGGCGTGGTTGCTGATGACACCGGTGCGGACGGTGGAGGAGAGTGAGCAGCGGAGGCCTGCATGGAGCTCGAGCGCGTCGCCTATCGTGAGTTTATGGGCGTGGTTGCGGACGGCGGCGGAGCGGTGACGGCGAGCTCGAGCGCGTCGTCTATCGTGAGTTTCTGGGCGTGGTTGCGGACGGCGGCGGAGCGGTGACGGCGAGCTTGAGCGCGTCGCCTCCGGCGAGCTCCTTGGCGTTGTTGCGGAAGGCGGCGGTGCAGGGAGCGGCGGACAGGGGCGGAGATGTTGAGGCCTCCGTCGAGCTCCTGATCCTGCGCGTGGGATCAATCTGATCCCGCTCGGGGGCGGGCGGGGAACGCGGCCGGCGGAGATCAGGATCTGATCCCGCTGATCGTGGGCGGGCGGGCGGCCGGCCGGCGGAGATCGTGGCCGCAATTTGGAATTTTTAATCTGGCTAAATTAGTACAGGATTAATTATATGTGGATTTATTTGCAAATTGTACATTGAATAGAGCACACGCAGCTTATTTCGGGACGGAGGGAGTACTTGAGATTGTCAATCGGTATTTGGGATAATGATGGCGTTCTTCAGTACGAGGCTGTGCGTTTTGCTTGTTCACAAGGCATATCGATCTTGATGTGGGGTTTTTGACCTGTGAAGTGTATGGCCGTTAAATTAGGTAACAGGTTCTAGTTAGCTATTGCGTTATATTCATATTCATATTCATCAGTGGAGTGCGTGTGCCTTTTTCCTGGGTGTGCCACTCTTACGTGGCTCGTCTTTCACTTAGTTCTCGTGTGCGTTTCTGATGGTAGAATTAATTTGGCTGATCACTTGTTTTGATACTAACTACCTGTGCATCTGTGCCATGTTTAAATAGGACATGTTTTTATCAGAAAACATCAACAAGTCGTGCTTGTAACTACTCTTTTGTTTGTGCTTGTATCATATTTGCTTCAAGGCGTCCTGTTTGTTGGTTGCGATTGTTCAGTTACTAGATGACCCGTTGCGCCACTGGCGCAAAGGCAAATTCAAAGCGGCACTGGAGCCACAAAGAGTAAATTGTTCCGATTCAAATAAAAATAGTAGTCTTAAAAACCTAGTGCTATGCAAATTTTTAGATGCAGGTTCAAGCACCTCAATTCCATCTCGATAGCAGCGGTTCTTCTAAAAGAAGATAAAACCGTGAAATTAATGTTACTAACTGGTGTGATTCTGTACACATCTTCTTATAACCCTCACTCCATTTCCTCGACATGTGTTTTCTTACAACTAGCTCTGCTGAGATGAATATGCGGTTCGTTTGATGGTTGTGCTCTGCGCTGCTAGCCGGGACTGTGGTTCATCCGCTGCAATAAACGAAAATATAGGGTGGGTGTTAACCAGTATAAATTATCTTATTTATCTTCTAATAATTAATATCATCTAAGATGAGGCTGAGCATACAAAGTTGGGAGGCTAAATTCCTGTTTGCTGCAAATTAACACGTACAGAACCAGGAAAGGTTCATCTATGGAGGCACATTATGCGAGTTTATCAGATATGTCTAATTTAGATATTTAGATACTGAGAACGATACACTAAGTAAGCATCCGCAGCCAAACAAACAGACAAACAGCTCCGGCAAAAATGAGAGGAAGTATTTAAAAAACAGTAAAACATATCTAGGCATGCTTCATCTGCAGGGGAAAAGTAACTATATTTTGTGATGGATTAAAAAACAAACAAAGAAGCTAAGAAATAAGAGGATCCAAAGCACGCCTAAGACACAAGTAGCAGGAGTACATAAAGAACAACAAAGCGTCATTCAGTGACGGTATCAGGCACACATGGAGGTCAAAGATATATCAGCAGTAATGAGAAGGGGGAGATAAACCTTGAAGAAGCTAAATGAGGCCAGGAACAGGAGCAAGGACACCATCACATACAAGAAATGATCTGAAATCATAAAAACCTGCAAAGTGAGAAGGGACCATTGCGAAGTGAATTAAGCTGACAAGAACATCCTAGGTAAGGGCAACACCAAATTATCGTAGTCTCAACTCACTTCTATCCCTAGCTCATGTAGACTATCCAAAAAGAGGAAAATGTAAGAAAAATGTGTTTTAAGGATTACAACTTAGTCTTGGTACATAACTAACTTATAAGTACTAACGGCATGCACAATAAAATATTTTAGAAAATAGATCTATTGGATTCTTATTCACCACGCGGACAACAATTGAATCGAAATACAAGTTAATGTATCCAAAGGTATTCATCAAAATCAACAAGTATATCCAGTTTAATAAACAGTACTGGATATACGCATTGGCTACGTCGAAAACGTAGAAGCAGTACTGTCGAAAACATCACTGAACTTAATAGATCAATGAACTTAATATATAAAGACAAAAACAACATCCTACGTCTTTTTTGTATGTGTATGCATCAATGGAATAGGAAGCATAAAACATGGTACTATATACTTATCTAAAAAAGGAGAGGTAGCTGAACCTATACTGCAACATATTTCTATTCTCTTCACAGGAAGATCTCTACGAAACCATGCAACAAAACCAATTAATCGTCTACCCAGAAAAGGATATGAAAAATGAGCTGAAGGAAAAACCATTGCATCCTTTTGGTCCTGTTTACCAACACAAATATCTAGAAAGCTGTGGAGGTCGACGTGAAAAGAAAAATGCTCACCTTAGTTTTGTTTTTCAATATTTTCGTTCCCCTTGCCAACAGTTTGTACATATTTTAGTATGAATAGCAATATATGATTTGTACTTAATTACAATAAGGAAGACAAATAAATTGGTCCCTTTTTCACAAGCACAAATAAATCTGTCATTGTGCATGGAATTAATTACATTTGACTACACTTTTGTGTTCTTCGGCTAAACTGAACCTCATAAATCTTTTCACTTAAATATCAGTAATATGCACCGAAACGAGTAAATGTCACATTTAGCATACATTATATTAACTAATAGTTTCTTGTTGTTTGTAGAAAGGCAATCTATATGCAATTAGCGCCAGATGAGTACAAAATCCCGAATAACTTACATAAACTAATGCGTCGTGAAAAGAGAAGAAACAAAAAGGCAATCTGCAACACTATGAGCATGATCAAATCAAAACGATATATTTTCCACAGCCAAATTAGTTAGAGTATAAGATCCAGGTGTAAATACCACTACATCTTATAGAATCTGTAAGCTCACTGGAGAGTAAAGAATTTCTACATAAAATGATTTAGCACCTTATTCTTAAATGCATTTGAACAAACATGTGTATCCCACAAACCTAAAATGTACTGGACCATGGCTCCCGCGGAACCAGTCCCAGGACAAAACAATTAGTAAATTTTATCAGGTGACTGGAGGAGATTGTAATTAGGTAATTAACCACATGTACCACACTCATTTTCAATCAATATGCGGAGAGATTTTTAGAATTCACATGCGACACAGCCACACAAAGCTGGCCATGTGTAAACACCTCACTTTTTAACTTCTACCGGAAGAGATATGTAGCAGACCAAAATTAAAATTAGAATCAACTTGACTTTCACGCCTCGAAATATGAAATACTGTATATAAGTAACTTGCCAAACATGTGAAATATTTTATGCATAATTTAAAAACTAAGAGAGTTCGTTGACCACCATAGAACTAAATAGTCTCAAGACCAAATGGGTACTGTAAAATTAGGTGAGCTGCTGATAAAACGATGCTTGGGCATGTTCTCAGATGTAAACCAAAATGCACAATCAGTCTATGTCAGAAAGTTATACATATAGTAATTTCCTTAGGCTTGCAATGCATACCTTGAACCTGGATGGATCAAAACCATTGGACTATCGTAGATGGTCGGATCATAGTGTTTTGACCACACGTCGGCATTGAGGATCCAATCCTTTCTATGTGGAATTATGCCATTACTTGTGTGTCTGGTGAACAGTAGCCTCCTGCAAGTAGAAAGAATGAATCGCTCTTTGAAACCAATAATATTTTCCACATAATATGGTTAAAAAGATGGTTACCAAGAGGCTGGAAATATATAATTCTGCAGCTAAATACTAATGGTAAATATAGATACAATTCAGTAATAGATGGTAGGGAAGAGGAGAGGGCAAGCTATACCTGTATGTGATGCAAGATCCATGGACAGAAAGCACGAGCTCCAACTTCAGATGAGCAAACAAAATCGTGGATAACAACTACATCTTCCCCTACAATCACCAGCATTGTGCATTAATGAGGAGCGCGTGCTGGTCCTCCACTGTACTTTTCCATACATGAACAGATAAAAATAAAATACTTGGAGAGGGACAACAATTCCATATGCAGATGGTACTACACCAAAGGGCAAAACTTACTATTTCCGCATAGAACTTGCAAAGCCTCTTTGATTTAGCCAATCGCTTCAAGCTTGACATATTCTGGTATCAATTAGAAAACAACAATGCCTTGTTGCATGCCCAAATAATATACGGCTTAGTTTTTTATTTTTAGTGGCCTTGTGACAGATGGATATGATTATGTAGTACCATTTGCATTTTAATATGGTTCTTATTGTACACATGAAACCAGTTTTGGGGTGGAAATGATGCACTATGATTGAGGGGAAAATTAATGACCGAGAACTGGCCTCATAACTGTGAGCTAAAGCTCACCTTGCTTGATTTGCTTCCACTACTTTGGCTAATTCCTTTATTCAACAGCCAAAGGAACAAATTCCCCAAAAAACAGAAGCTTACCAGCGACCAATATTTATATCTCTGAAACAAACCTTTTGACAGAGGTAACAAACTCAGAATACACTAACCATGTGAAGGAAAAATAAGCACAGCCTGATGTCCCCCAACCTGGATTTTCTTGCAAAAAAATTTGCAGTTCACACATACTGAGAAGTATATCCAGTAGCAAGCAACAACACCAACATACACAATAGTGATAAATTTACCAAAGCTTCATGCCTTGGTCGGTAATGCATATGAACTTCTTTGACCTCAATAGTACATGGATATAAAAGTAGCTTATTCAATATTCCCGGCTTAATAGCAAAATGGTACAATAAAATGTTATCTGCTAAACGACAATACAGACTATTAATAGGTAAATGAGGTTCAGATGCAACCTGCATGCCCTTGTCGGTACCAGCAGCAGTGGATGTTGTCTCGAGATCCATCGATGGTCGCTCAGCACTAATAATGCCGTCAATTCTCAACTCATCTTGAACAATTTCCTGTGTTAGCAAAATTTACAAAAACAGAGCAACGGGAAAAAACAGAGCAGCAAGACATGATCTGCACACAGGTATTCCATCAAACAATTTACGTGCAGGAGTCAGAATGAGCAAAGGCTGGAGAAGGCACGGCAAGAACGTGGGGGACCTTACCTAGTGCTTCAGATTGAGGGGGCAGAGAGGCTTGGAGGTGGCCCGTGAGCTGGAGTAGGGCAGCAGCTGGGGGAGGGCCTCAGGCTGGACAAGGTAGACCATGAGCTCGTGTAGAGGCTGAAAATGGAGCTTGACATTAGAGTGTGGGAGAGATGAACCTGGAATGGCGGAGCTGCGTGAGAGGCCAAATGGAGAGGACACGGGGGGAGCAGACTGAGCACACCATGCCACGGCGACTCCCTGGCTCTCGCGCCGCCGCCGTTCGCCTCCCAGTGGGGCGTGACCGCCCTGGCGGCTCCCTCAGCCACCGCCTGAGATGCCTCCGACGCCCCGATCCGCTTGCCGCACACCATCCGCAGCGACGGGGCATGCTCCTGCGGTGCTTCTTGCTGCCCGCCGCCGCAGCTCGTGGGGATCTGGTGGGGAGGGCGGAGACGAGGTCAGGGGTGCGGGAGAGAGGAGAGGAGAGGAGGGCAGGATGCAGCTTATATATTTTTGACCAATTCAAGATCTAGGTTTTACTGTGTGACCTGCGCGACGCGGACGTGCCAGTTAAGCCCCCTTCTGCCTGAAACAGCGGCCCCGCATGCACCTGGCCCCAACTGTCAACGAACCATACCGATAGACAAGAAGTGAAAAAAGAATTACCGTATCCAACGGCTGTGGTGAAAAGTGGGAGGAGAAAATTACTGTTCGCACGCATCCAATGGCCAGCAGCGACGCGGCGCGTGCAGATGGCCTAGAATGGCGGATAGGCTAACGCCCTTTAGGTTTTAGAATTCAGATGACATTCCTGATGTCCTGGTACACCGAAACAACAAGTGGATTACATGAATTCAGCGCTCTGGTTTCAGCTTCAGGTCACCAAAACAACTCTCAAGCTATACTTGAGATTTTCAATCGGTATCCATGATAACGATCGATGCCGGTCTTCAGTAACGAGACCGTGTGTTTTGTTTGTTCACAAGGGATATCGGCCTTTATGTGGGGTTTAGTCGTTTTATTAGCATATGTGTTGTATTCTTCAGTGGAGTGCACGTACCTTTTCCTCCATGGAATGGGAGTGCCACTCTTACGTGGAAGCAGCATATTATCGTTCCATCCGATCTTAGTTTGCTGCTAATTGATCTCTCTGATTCTTTACTTAATCCAATCAGTTAATCAACGTGCAGGAAATAGCTTACGCCATCGATGAGCAAAACTCTGGCTGTATTATATGTTATTGTAAGGAGCTGCGTCTGCGCAGATGCATACAGTCGTTCCTGATTCTCCGTTGGCGCTGGAACTTCTTGCAGGGAGGGTTTCCTGCTCTCCTTTAGCTGCCGTCAGGTTCGTTGGAGTCATGCCTGTCAGGGTATGTTTAGCGGGCCGATTTAAACGGACAGGTCACCTTATATATTGCTAGTGTTTGCTAGGGTTTCGTAGCGGGCTCACCTTATATGTTGCTTGGACTATGGCTTGATTAAGTTGTTTCAGGAGGACTTATTTGCAAAATGACCAGTGCAAATCTCGCGCAGCCACCGTACGATGGGCGATACGGTCCTAGCGCCATAACATCCGGGAATTCTCGTTTTCACATTTTATCGTTCCATCTGATCTTAGTTTGCTGGGTGATTCTTTACTGAATCAAAGCAGGTAACCAATGTGCAAGTTGTCGGTTTGTGGCTGGCGTAGGTTGTGAGTGTTTATCGTTTTGTCTAGTTGGTCGGGAAGTTGCTTGCGTTGAGTGTGTTAGAATACTATACGAACCGAGTAGTGTTAGAATGCTATACTATAAGCACGAAACAAAATATAAAGGTTATACAATTTTTACATGATGTTTCCGTTGTATCGATTTTCGCTCAGTTTTCCGTTAATTAATTAGACTCTCTTATTTTTAATAAATTAGATTGGAGCAAAGCTTTTGCCTCCGTTTTTTTTTAAAAAGCAGGTAACCAACGTGCAGGAACAGGAAGCAGCTTACGCCATCGATGAGCAAAAACCTGACTGTATTATATGTAACTGTTAATGAGCTGCGCCTGCGCAGATGCATACAGTCGGCGCCTCGGCGGATCTGGGCAGCCTGCTCGCCGCCGTTCCTGATTCTCCGTTGGCGCTGGCATCGCGCATCTCCGTTTTCTGCCTAACTTGTTGCAGGGAGGGGTTTTCTGCTCTCCTCCTGCTTCCGTCGGGTTCAGCGGAGTCCTTGACTGTGACGCTGGCTCGCTCGCCCGCACGGCGCACACGGACGGTGCAGGATGTATGTGGCAGCGGCGTCCTTGGTGTATCTCGCAGTCGTGCTCGTGCGCGCACGGCGACGACACGCACGCTGCAAGAGGCAAATCAACAGGCGGCGGTGCTTTCGTCGTCGCCGGCCACCCGCTGGGTTCCTTCCTAGTTGAGGACTCGCTGGATTCCAGATTCCGTCGGCAAAGCAGAGACGTGATCGCTATTTAAACCACGAGATTCTCTGGACCACTACTTTTATCTTGGTAGGCCCGTTTTACTTGTCTCATCGGCGTCAGCTTCGCTCCAGTCCAGTGGCCGTACGTCGCTTTCTCAGTCTCGTCTGCGCATGCAGCCATGCACGCACTTGCCTGAATCCGCCTGTGCGGGCGAGCGAGTGATCCAGGGGAAGAGTATCTACCCTGCACGAGTCCGATCTGGCGCGTCGATCGGGAATCCAGCAAGATCGCACGCCCGGGAGAGAACCCGTGATCCGCCGGAGTTGTGTTTCGAGACGGAAAGTGGTTCGTCCGTCCGTGGATTTCACTCGCTTTTCGGCAGGCACCAAGAAAACTCCCTTTCGTTCGAGTTTACCACCGGTGGCCGTGTGGCCCAGTGCGGCGGGCGCAGCTACAAAAGCGGCAGCCTCGCGCCACAGCCACACCCTTCTCTTCTCTGTGGGAAGGAAGGAAGGGACGAGGCGCCACCCCCACCCACAGACAGAGCGCCAACCACAAGCGGCGGGCGGCTCATGGCTCCTTCCTCCCTCCTCCCCTCCGTCCTACTCATCGTCATCCCCGTCCTCCTCGCCTCGATTCCGATCCTATGTTCGTTTTCCAATCCATTTCGCTGCAGACATGCATCCAGATTGTTCGTGTTTCCGCGATTAATTATTTCCACTCACCGCGATGGTTGATTTTGACGAATTGATCAGATGGGTTGGAGCTGCAGCTGGAGCTTGGAGGAGGAGACGGGCTGTACAGGGAGATTCTGAGGGACGAGACGGTGCTGAGGCTCAAGGAACTCGGCAAGGTCAGTTTGCTTGCTGACTGATTATTCAGTTAGAGATTCTTGGGATATTCAGTCCCTGATCCGCTTTACAAGCTCTGGATACGGGAATCTCGTTTCATTTTTCTGAATTTGGATATGCAAAAAATAGAGAATATTACCTTTTTCTGAATTTGGAGACTGTGGAGCACAGACAGAACAGTGATGACTGATGAACTGGTATCCGTTCTGCTTCATCGAGAGAGCACGGGTAGTGCACAGTTCATTTTTAGAAGGAAGATAAAGTAGAGCCAATCTCGTACAAGAAAGCTATAAAAGCCAATCCATGCGAACACGTAGCCTGTCTACTTTTTTTTTCGCCAACAAGTAATCAGCTTAGGTGTTAACGAAGCAAGCCCCTTTGTTTTTCATGTTTCAGTCTTTCTGTTGGATTGGGCTTCCTAGTCACTTCATATATCCGCACCTTGTTTTAGGGGGGGAGATAACCTGTGAAGGTTGCTCAAGTTTCACGTATTGTAGCTGGATTACTAAATATCCAGCCTGAGCAATTTCTGGTCTCCCAGATGTGTTCTGTGTGCTGCATCCTCTGTTTTACTATTTGGCACTATAAGAGTTTTAGCTAAGCAAGCACTCAACTCTAACACGGCGTTCATTGCATGAACCAGATATCTGATGTTTTACTATTTGGCACTATAAGAGTTTTAGCTAAGCAGGCACTCAACTCTAACACGGCGCTGATTGCATGAACCAGATATCTGATGGCGAAGGCTTCCTCGAAAGGACATTCTTGAGCCCTGCTTCTATCAGAGCTACTGATGTCATCATCAGCTGGATGAAAGATGCAGGACTTACGACGTACATCTGTTTGCAACTGCAGTCATTTTCTCGCACTTGTGCTTTAACTGAGACCAATTTATGTTTCATTGTGTAGGTGGATTGATCAAATGGGTAACATTCATGGCCGATTTGAACCGTCCCATTCGACGGATAAGGCCTTACTTATTGGATCTCACATGGTCAGAGCTATCAACTGCGTGTTTCATGATGTCATTCTTTCAGTAATTAAAGAGCCATCCCTGATTAAAAATATCTTATGTCTGAAAAAAAAAAACAGGACACTGTCATTGATGCTGGCATGTACGACGGAGCTTTGGGTATTATTTGTGCTATCTCTGCTCTCAAGGTTTTAAAAGTTACTGGGAAACTTGAGAGGCTAACAAGACCAGTGGAGGTTAGAGAATTTTCTAATGTTCACAGTTTAATAGTGATGTTAGTGATACTACGTTATCGCCATACCATGTTTCTCACTGCAATTTGTCATCTGGTTACACTAGCCACTGACTCAGCTATCTTATTCCTAACAAGTGCATGATGAGTCACAGGCATCCAACAAATACGACACATATCTGCACTGAACTTGTCGTTGCCTTTTATATTATACCATCTCACAGTGCATAATATTGTTCTCTAGTTGCTTACAGTCAGCATAATCTTGTAATAAGATAATAACCAGACATGCTACAAAATATTCGTAGGCCAGGAGGAATCTAGTTTTTAAGTGTTTCTCGATTCTGTTGTCCCATTCCATGCTAATCTAAAGGTGGACGTGTACGTGTACATGGCTTAGCTTTCTTTATTCTTGGCTTTTAGCTCTCCTTATATTCAAGATTCACAAGCTATTAGATGCTATGTGTTTGTGCCAGTTCATATATTATTACCGAATTAACTTCCATTAAACTTAAGTAGTACTGATTCACAAAAAAACTTAAGTAGTAGTACTGGTCATTGCTAGAATTTAATCCTATTAGCATTAACATCTGAAAAACATCGCTAAGACAGGACATGATACTCATTTCCGTCCGGTTTTACCTCAGGTGATTGCATTCAGCGATGAGGAGGGTGTTAGATTCCAGACGACGTTTCTGGGAAGCGCCGCTGTAGCTGGTACTCTACCTGAATCAATTTTACAAGTATCTGACAAGAGGTTGACCTTTTTGCATATACCAAACGGACTAGATTTTGGAAATGGTTTTCTGATACGTTCTATATGTTGCATTGAACTTCTTCAGTGGCACTACAGTTCAAGATGTTCTTAAGTTGAACTCCTTCAAGGCTACTGCTGCAGCTCTTGGTCAAGCTAAGTATAGCCCAGAGTCGGTTGGGAGTTATGTTGAGGTATAAAGGATTTGCACATTAGTTGCATGTAGTTGCGCACAAAAAGTACACTGCTTATAATTTCTCTCTATCCCATGACAGATTCACTTGGAACAAGGGCCTGTCCTGGAAGCCCTCCGCTATCCCCTCGGTGTCGTAAAAGGAATTGCAGGGCAGACACGATTGAAGGTGCATTACAGTCTTCTGATATTTTTGTTAAATGGAACATCGACAATAGACCAAACTAAAATATGACCAGGTAGCACTACTCGCTTTCTTAAGACCAGCTTTTGCAAAACATGAAAACTATCAGGATGCTATTTTATTGCAGACAACTTGAAAACTACCAGCCAGTACCGACTATTAAATTATAGACAATGAAATAAGCAAAGAATGTGAGCAGTCGACATGAAGCATTTTATTAGTAGAGCCTTTGCTTGTTCACAACGAAGCGTGTAATGTTTAATCAGGTTAAGAATCACTCCCAGTGAACCATTCAGGAGACAGGACCATCACCTGACCAGGGTCGCCCTTTTAACATGGATATCAAGTATTCAGACCCACTGCTTTCAGTGTGATTTTAGTATGATGACCAGTAGTGCTATGTTTGATCAGATTAAGAATCATTCCTAGTAAGCCATCAAGGAGACTGGAGTCTGGACATCACCAAAGTTGCTCTGTTTAACACTGAAGTATTCAGGCCTTCTGCTTTCAGTGTGATTTTAGTATGACCAGTCCTGTAGGATGTGCATTGTGCAAAAGTAAACATCTACACAGGACCAAAACTATAATATGATCAAGTAGCATTGCACACTATATTAAGACAATCTTTTCCAAAACAATCAGGATGCTAGTTTAATAGTACCAACTATTTCAAAACCATCAAGACTATCTGACTCTTAATGAATAAACAACAGGGTCAACAGTCCTTGTTTTAGGAGGTCTTCTAGCAAAGATTGTGAGCAGTCAGCATGGTGAAGCGTTTAATTGGTATAGCCTTTGCTAGGTCAGTACGATGGTGGACATGCGCAATGTTTATAATCAGATAAAGAATCATTCATAGCAAACTATTGAGGACACTGGAGTATGGGCATCACCAAAGTTGCTCTGTTCAACACAGAATTATTCAAGCCTTCTGAAAGTGTGATTTTATTATGACCAGTGTGTCTCTAGTCTCTACTATAAAAGTAGAAGCTAAGGGTGTCCAGTCTCAGTTCCTACTGCAATTCTTAGATTTTTTTTGGCTGTTTTAGGTAATAGTAGATGGTTCTCAAGGGCACGCTGGCACGGTTCCAATGAAATTGCGCCGTGATCCGATGGTTGCAGCTGCAGAGCTGGTGGTGACACTGGAGAGCCTGTGCAAAAATCCCAGCAGGTTCCTGACATACGACGAGGAATGCGGGTGCTTCACGGAGGAGTCCCTCGCCGGGCTGGTCTGCACCGTCGGCGAGCTGCTGACGTGGCCGAGCGCGAGCAACGTCATACCAGGACAGGTGAGCCCATCATCGCCAAACTTGTCTTTGTGGAGCATTGGTCTAATTCAGTTAAGCATGGTGTGGGTGTGAGACAGGTGAATTTCACGGTGGACATACGCGCGATGGACGACGTGGTGCGGGAGACGATCGTGGCGAGCTTCTCGAGGATCGTCGCGCAGAGGTGCGACGACAGGCTGGTCGACTGCGCCGTTGAGCACAAGGTATGTGAACTGAACTACTGGAGTAATTCAGCCTGGTCTTGTCACACGTTTGCAGCTAAACTGCGTGCTTCTTAATTTGTGTGTGTGTGTGTGTGTGTGTGTGTGTGTGTGTGTGTGTTAATTTGGTATCTATGTATTTCCAGCACTCGGCGGCGGCCACGCCCTGCGACCAGGAGCTGACGACCCAGCTCGAGCTTGCAACGCGCTCAGCGGTGTCGATGATGAAGCCTGGTGGCGGCCACAGGGTGGAGTCGACGGCGACGCCGGTGCTGATGAGCGGCGCGGGGCACGACGCGATGGCGATGGCGCGGCTGACCAAGGTGGGGATGGTGTTCGTGCGGTGCCGCGGCGGCGTGAGCCACTCGCCGGAAGAGCACGTGGCGGAGGACGACGTGTGGGCCGCCGGGCTGGCGCTGCTCCGGTTCGTGGACCAGAACGTGGTGGCCGAGCTGTGAGCATGGTGTGTCGATCGATTCATCGGTGGGCTTCGGTGCCTCCGGCTGTACATATGGAATGGACTGCTGTTCCCATTGGGCCAGAAATAAACGAGTCTCTTCGCTGAGACTTTTGCAATTTGCATCCACAGCCTGTGAATGGTATTGTCCGATCCCTATTTCATGCCTGTTGCATCGTTTAGCCTATCGATGTGCACCCCTTTGACGCAACTGGGTCGGCCTACCAATGGCCAGGATGCGACGGGCGGATTCCACCAGAGACAATGAGGATGACAAAGCCTCCCGCGATGTTGTGGATGGAGGCGACGTCTTAGGTAAGGCCAATACCTTGCTAGAGACGGAGATGATGCAGCTGGCCAAGGCGTTGCCGGTGGAGGCGAGGAATAGAACTTAGGGTGGTGGGTGCAGGGACCTTGCTGACGGCTTAGGGTTCGGGTGGTGGTGCGAATGATCTCATCGGAGCCTTAGAAGATGGGGGTGTTAGAGGGAGGCTGGTGCGACGGCAAGGCAATAGTAGGCGGTGGATCAAGGAGGGTTGCACGGTGGCAGTAGGTGGATCGGCCGGCAGTGGAGGAGGGTCGAGGAGGTGCACTAGAGGCAAGGTGTCAGGATGAGGAAGAAGATAAGCTTGTGGGATTTTTTTAACAAAGGAGGGGGTCGTCTCAAGGGACCTTGACAGCTACTATTCAATCATTAAACGGTGGGTACATCTTACCGGTAGGCCCCTGAATGAAAAGGAAATTACAACATAGGCCTGCACATTTTCACAAAGGACCTTAAAATAGGAAGAAACACGATCGAATCCTCGGTCCTCATCACCATGGACGAGCCTCCATCGTTAGACTCCTTGATGCTAGCGGGGACGAGCCTCCATCGTCGGACTCCTTGATGCCAGCGGGGACGAACCACTTGCCAGCACAAAAGAGCTAATTCCAACAAGAAGGAACCCCCATCTAGAGGTTGAGCAGATCGCCTTCCTGGTGTCTGAAGTAGCCGCCCTTGCGGCAGTAGAACGTGGAGGTATCTTGTCATCTCTGTGATGTAGATTGCAGCTGAATTTCGAATGCGATCTTGAAGATACATGGTAGGAATTGCAGCTCCCTTCCCTCTCCTTGCCGCCACCTCCATGGAACCTTGACAGAGAGTCTCATCAGTGATCTCGCGGCGCCGCGTTGGAGCACCATGACGAAAGTATCACGCCAGCCCGCCTCGCCTTCGCACCCTAGCTAGCTTTCCACCTTCTCCTCGCTACCATGGCTGGCCAGGAGAAACTGAAGGAGGTCGCCTATGGGATCTAAGAGGAGAACCCCGACGACGAGCTTATTCAGGAGCTGCACCATGGAGAACTTGACTGGGCCCACATGCTCCATGCCGCCATCACAACCCAGATCTCCATCGCTAGCCACTTAGGAGCAGTCGCCCATGCCGGTAGCATGCAACTCAAAGGCATAATGCCAGGCCATGGATAATAGCAGATACATAAGGAAAACCTACACATACTGACCCTAGTATTCGCACTATAAGCTCGCCTTACCCCTCCCTAGCCTACATTGATGGCGAGAATGGGCTCGTGTCAGCCCGGGTTCACTGGAAACGGCTCTTGACAAGGGTATGAATACCAAGGCCCATGACATTGGTACCCCTGAGGTCTGTTTGGGTAGAAGCCCATAGGAACATAGGTCCAAGAAGGAGGCCGAAGTATAGTTGTAGTCAAATATGAAAGCTACATTGTAACACATCGCACATGACTAATTTGTATCGAACCCGACCAGTTCCTTGAGACCTGGCCACCTATAAATAGGGGCCAGAAGAGGCCAGCCAGGGACACATCGAGATTGAGCTTGTAATCTACGCTTTGTCTCAATACTCATCAAGTTTCGCCTTGTTTGTCTAAATCCTTACCTTCTAGTTCATCTGACGCCCTCTTCCCCCGATCCTAAGTCATTCATCTAGCACATTTTCCAAGTTAAACCCTCGTCAATTGGCACCGACCGTGGGGATCTTGGGCGTTGAAATCATGAATTCAACGGCTTTTTCGCCTTCATCCAAGAGCAACTCGAAGATTGATGGAAACCATATCACCTTTGGAGCCATAGATTTTCAACCACATCCACCCACCCTAGTTTCGGTCTTTGCAAGTATGGATCAGGAGATGGATATAACGATCGGGAGCTTCAACTATGGAAGAGAGTGAGAGAGAAGAAGGGGAGAATGAGGCCACTCTCCCTTGCGGGCGTCAAGGCATACATGACACTAAATTTTTTTAATAGAACCCCTTGGTATTCGCGTAGACGCGTAGTGCATGCTTCTCTGATTCCCTTTCTTCTTGCGCAACGTGAAGGCGTGAGAGCAACTCTAGATCTCGGATGTCCTAATATCGGAAAACTGGTCTCGGGTATCCTAATATAGGTATCCAATTCAAAAAAACTCAACGCCATAGAAAAAATTGAAACTTGATATTAGAAAAAACTTAGTTAGATATTTCAGAACAGAAGATACATTCCGTTGCAAACATAGTTCATTAATTTCGATTACAAGTAGAAATTAAAGAATATACTAAGATGGATTTGTAGAACTAAACCGTAATCCTAATACAAAACTGAAAGACCTAGTTACCGATGTCGGAGCGTTGCTCAATAGAGGACTAGGCGTCAGCGGAGGAGGGAGCAGGAGGTCTGACAAAATCATGCAAGATCTCCAGCCTTTCAAGGACCGCCATGAAGTCATGTTGATGGTGGAGCTGGAGTGTGAAAATTCAGCTCGTGCTGATGGAGGGGCTACGGTGTAAGGATCTGGAGAATCGAAGCCCAGGCAGCGGGAAGGCGAGAAGCATGTTAGCTCTGAGGGATGCGTGGAACTCAACATCGGTCGGGTATGACCCTTGAATTCTATAGTGGGGCCTAACATGGTGTGGGTTTGCGATGCAGTGGATCTTGTCCAAGATTATGGATGCTCGATGCAGCAATAGCAGCGAGGCGTGCGGTAAGCACAGGTCACAACGACAGACCAAAGTATAGGCTATTAGACAGTTTGTCTGACATGTGTGTAGAGGTGGCGAGTATCAGGTTGAAGTTGATTACTAGGTCTATCAGGACTATCGTCAAGTGATGGACCAAAGTTGGCCATAAAGACACTGTGGAAGTATTGATGAGACAATCGTGAATTTGATTCAAGGAGACTTAAGGGTGACAGTGAATTTTTTTCAAGTCAAATGCTTTTATGCAGATCAGTGGTCGATGTGTGTTAATGTTGAACAAAAAGAGTGACTATAATTGCAGGTGAAGCCACGTGGAGGCTGGAATGAGCTTATGGAAGACAACTCGAGTCTAGAGTACATGGAGGTTTGATGCTTTGACAAACTCAAGATGGCGGAGAAGATTCGCCAAGGTGAAGTTTATTATGTTTGTGCCAAATATTTTGTACAAGTTAGGTTATGTTTGGACTCTGAGTTATATTAGGTGTGGATAGGATACAATTTAGGTTCGAGTCGGACTCTATTAGCCTAGACCTCATATATAATATGGGGCTGCTACACGTTGTAACATATGACAACTTGATAGTAGCAGGAGCGCAAGAGGAGTTGCCGGGTTGTGCAGGTGCTCAAGATAGCCGGTGTTGCGGTATCAAAGGAGAGGTGCACCCGTAATTATGTCTCACAGATATAGACGTTGATCGCTAAATTGCATTATTAAATTTTGGTATCGTCATAGTGTGATTGTTTGTTCTTGATAGATCAACTATAGGCGTACGACGATAACAGCTTAATCCAAAAAGAAACAGTTCAAACTATCCGGTTTGGAGCCGTTTTCCCGGATATGTGAGAGTTGCTTTGTGTGAGCTAGGAGCCTGGGGGAGGAGTGCTGGACTTTGGCCGTTTTGGCATGGTGGGCGGGTGACGTGGTGAGGAAGGAGACAGGCACGCGGAGAGATCCATGGGGCGCAGGCGCGTCATCGGACAAGCCAGCCGTCACAGCGCGGGGAAGCAGGGCGTGGCCGTCCCTCTCCGGGCTGCCGCGCGGAGATACGGAAGGTGGCGTGTGGGAGCTAGGCATTGCTCTGTTGATTGACTCGGGCTGTAGTATATATCAGTCTATCGTTCAGATCTCCATCTGTGTAACCTCCCTGCCACCAAATTTACCACCCGCACACGCTCCACTTATCAAAGCCGCAGGGGTTCAATTTCAACATGCAGCCTGTTGCCCCTGTCCCGTCTCGGGTTCGGGATACGACGTACAACAACACGTCAGCAGTCAGATAGATAGGCCGTCGACAGTTCGCCACTATCTTACCAACCCAGCCTCACTGTAATCTCGCTTCTATCTTTGTTATGGATAGAAGCTGGAAAGTGTTATGGATCATCCCTTAACTCTTGTTTTGTTAAAAGAACTTTTTTTACAATGTGTTGTGCGTTGAGAATTTATTTGATGAGAAAAATAAGGTAGATAAGCAATACACTAGCTTATTAGAAGATGTAAAGAAGTGGATACATACCATTGAGAATCGTGTGTTAGAGCACACCATGGCCATGGCAAAGTTATAAGAGAGCTGTGAGGAGCAAATTAACTGAGGTTGAGTTGAGGAAGATGGAGAAGGAGAGGAGAGGAACCCGCTAAAAGAGAAGAAGAAATGTGATGGAAAAAGAAAAAGGACTGAAGGAGGAAAAGAAGAGGTTGGATTATACGTTGTTTGATATTCTGAAAGCTAGTGAACAAATGAAGATGATTAAGCAAATTTCTGAAGAATGAGATATTTTCAGTTGGATCTTGTCGAGCATTTGTACCTAAACAAATCTATGTAAATCTATAGATGTGAATTATTTGAATTGCTTTATGAAACTATATTAATTGTTAATTTTTAAAAATGAAACAAATGAGTAGGCCTTCTTGGAAGCGCCACTAGGGCATGTGTCCCCAATAGACGGCAATTATTTAAACATAGGAGAGGAATATAATCAAGAAAATTTCTGAAGAATGAGATATTTTTAGCTAGATCTTGTTGAGCATTTGCGGTTAAAAAGCCAAATACTTGTATAAATCTAGATTAAATTATTTGAAAATTTTATGAAACTATGTTTAGGTAAAATATGTGTGGTTGTTAAAAAGAACAAAAGAAACCAATTGACCAGCCGTAATGAGATCGCCACTTGGGGGAACACGGTCCCAATAGATCGTCACATCGTGCCGACGCCCCCATCCTTGCCTGTCCGGACCTGGTGTTGTTGCTCGACGATCTATCAATTCGTTTTTAGCAAAAATGTGAATTATAAAGGATCCAGAGACTTAATCTTAAGGGTGCCGTGAAGATAGCCTAAGCTAGACAGTTCGCGACCATCTTACCAACTAATCCTCATTGTAGCTAGGCAGGCACGCGGAAGGTTCTGCACGCATGCATGATGCATGCAGTGCAAGCCCCGTCCGATCAGTGCTAGCTAGGGGAAGCATAGTCAAGTGACGCAGGAATGGCACGCGGGATGCAGGCTTTCACGTACAGCTCCAAATCATGTAAACCAAAGATTCTCCCTCTTTTGCATGTAAATCAAAGGAAAGATTGGCTCCTCCTTTGCCTCCCTCCCTGCACGCATGCAACGGAAAAATTCAAGATCTGCCAGGACGGAAGGGAACCAAAGCAAAAGATATCATGGCGTTTTGTACGTACGTGCAGTACAAGCATCCTTCTCCCTCTCTCGCTCCCTCGCCTACGTACAGCAAGTAGGTACCTGCAGCCTCCGATTTCTCGTACAAAACGATGCTGCGCAGTCGACTAGCTTTGTGGTTGTGGCGCCTACATGCATGCGTGCATGCGTATCAGTGTAGCTTGTGCGCATAAACTACCGGCGGTGGTAATTGGTGTGTACTACTCCCTCCGATCGAAAATAACTGTCGTTGATTTAGTATAAACTTTGTACTAAGATAGTACAAAATCACCGACACTTATTTCCGATCGAAGGGAGTACTATACGTGCATGACATATATATGGTACTAATTATTACTACTTCCTTCGTACGGTTTTTAGGTTGGCATATAGTTTAAGAAAAATGCTTGATCGTAAGTTTGGTAAATAAATTATAAATTGTATGTCAAGAAATTATATCATTAAACACATCTTTTGAATGTGAATTCAATGGTATAATTTTTGACTTATAATTTATATTTTGTTAACCAAATTTATAGTTAAACTTTTTCTTAAAGTATGTGTTGGCCTAGGTAGTAGGTGACATATGGCATTGCAACGTTTCTCTTTCCCAAAACAGGCGGGCTAACCCATTACCATTGAAGCTTAACATTACATGTTACAAGAGATGGGGTGTTGCAACGCTTTCCTTATTATTGTCATTCAATGTTAAGCTAGTCTAGACATTACAATGCAGTGAATGTCACCTTTTACGCCTTAGTCATGCATTTTTGTCATCGATTACATCATCTACTCCCTTCGGGTTCGGTTTACAAAGTCTTGCACGTATATCTAGGTTGCCAATTTTATTAATATAATATAAATTTTATAACATAAAATTATACCATTTGAAAATACGACTTCTGAAGTTTATAATGATATAAGTAATGCAATGTAATTTTGTATTATGTTGGTCAAATTGGTAATCTAGGGATATGTGAAGGACCTATACACTGAACTCGAGGGAGAAATGAAACTTTTTGTCCATATTACCCCCATTTAAGAAACTTTAGAGCATCTTTCATTGATGTGTGTTGTGGACAAAATGTGGTATATTTTTTCCAATAAAAGGATTATATGAATATCCAACGGATAACAATTACACCCTGCCTCCACCACAATATAATGTCGGGAGTTAGTCTAGATATCAAAGATATATACACAGCCGAAGAAAAGGTGTGAGATAAGGATTAATGTTCAAGGGTATCATGAGAATGACGAGGAATACAACTGATGGAGAAAAAGATGTTCGGACATGATCGTGTATGACACTCCATGATTTACACATTGTTGTCATGCTACATCGACTTAACAATGATCAAGCAAAATGATTAAAATGGAGGATATCCCGATCTTTTTTCACTACAAATGTGTGTTATAAATCACATGCGAGGGGTAAGTGGAACGAGGTAGTTCACTCTTCCTTGGCTACCCAGTGGCGGTCCTACATGCAAGTTGTGATGTCCATTGGTGGCGTCCCCGACAAAGTTTTTTTTTTTTGATATGTCCATCTAAGTCAAGTGATCACTTTCTTAGACTAGTCACAATGCATAGTATCATATATTAGTATCATGCATATGATACTATTATATGATATCGCATCTACAATGCATAGTATCATAGATGCATCATATTTAATGTTTTATTGAATCTCAAGGTAAATGTGTGTACATAATGTATTTTCTAGTAGACTTTCTAGTTTTATGTGTCATGATACAGTATCATATTATAATATCACTCTCATCTCTCTCTATATTAATTGACATGCTACATCAGATTTTTGCCAATGTGGCATGCATGATACTAGCTATGATACTCCCATTGTGACTAGTCTTATGTCTATGTCGATTCCCAAAGTTCAACTTCTACTCACTGAAAAATATAAGACTACTCATAATGGAAGTATCATAGCTAGTATCATGCACTACATGCATGCAAAAAGCTGATGTGGCACCATAATTAATAAGGAGAGAGGTGAGTGTGGTATCATATCATGATACTGTATCATAGCACGTCAATCTAGAAAAATTAATGATAAATACATCTTATACACATATTTATAGTATTGAGATTCTACAAAACAATAAATATGATGGAACTGTGATACTACTTTATGATAGTGCATTATAGTAGTGGTATCATAAACTAGTATCATATACATGATACTAATGTATGATACTTCCCATTATGACTAGTCTAATAATACTTGATGTGAAAAGTGAAATTGACTTAGACATGCTAGAAGTTACATTTTTCAGAATCGACTCGGCATACGAAAATCTCATATGACTTACGATAAGAAGTACATTTTTCGTATATTAGATCCTAAATATATGTAGCATTAATTCATTGAGATCAGAGGTCCCGAACTGTGGAACAATTCCATCTCATTCCACTTGTTTTTTTTCCAACCAACCACACTATTATACATGATTAGAATGTCAGATAAATAAAAAATTAAGTTTGCTACATGATGCAGGCGAAGCTGAAAATCCATCAAATGCTGCAGGTTGTGTTCACTACGGGAATGGCGCAATATGCCGAGGACCAGCGTCTACACCCACGGCTAAACGTCGGTGCTGTCGGCGTAGGCCACGGGCTAGGCAGCCCATGAAATTGACCGTCGGCGTAGAACTGCCGTCGGCGTACGCCGACGGCCTTCTCTACGCCGACGGCAATGCCCTCGGCATAGATATTTTCCATTTTACCACATTAATCTTAGAAAAATCATAACTAAATCATTTTAATTCATAAAAATACAAATAATATATCAAAATTTGCAGAAAAATAAGATCTATTCATCTAAACCTTCCAAATTTTAGAACTAACTAATTTAATTTGTTAGGATTTTCAGTTTAGGGATTTAGGGTTTTGATTCAGCTGGAAGTCGGGAAAATTTGAACTAGAGCCGCATCATAGTTTGCCCATGATTTTTCTAAAAAATCATTTTCAGGTTCACAAGTAGAAGTTTTATCAGAGATCCATTAATAGTTCTATAAAATTCAACCCCTAGCTAAGAAGGTTTATGCCCGCTGTTTTGACCGCATTTTAAATCGAGCCTAACAGATTCAAAAAAAAATCAAAAAATATAAAACCTTCGCATTGTGTCATGTTATGTGACCTAGTTATGAGGAAAAAAATTAAATTTGGACTATTGCAAATATTATAGAAACCCTTTCTCAGATATGACCTATCATGTATGAAGTTTTATGGCTTTCAAGCCAGATGAGCTAGGTCATGACCCAAATCATGGAATAGTTTGTTCAAATAACCCCATATTGTGCACATGTGTGCATATTGGGATGGCAAACAAATTTCATATTGGGAGTTTTCATTTTCTATGCATAAAAAAATCAATTTCCATTTTCTAAGTGTCAAGATTGGGGTTTTTTGTGAAGCAAGTACTGAAAATACATTACAAAATTATACCACCCTAATTTTCAACAATAGTAGGACACATTTTACGTATATATCACTATTTTTTTTTGTGTGTATGAAGCTTTGCATTAACCTTTCACAAAAAAGACAAACTCTTACCGATTCAGCAGGAAGCGAGGTAAATTTGAACTATAACTGTATCATAGTTTTCCCATGATTTTTTCAAAAAATCATTTTCATGCTCACAAGTAGATATTTTATCACAGATCCATAAATAGTTCTGCAAAATTCAACCCCTAGCTAAGAAGGTTCATGCCCGCCGTTTCGACCGCATTTTGAATTGAGCATAAGAAGTTCAAAAAAATTCAAAAAAATGTAAAGCCTTCGCATTGTGTCATTTTAGGTTACCTAGTTGTGAGGAAAAATAATAAACTTAGACTATTGCAAATATTGTAGAAACTCCTTCTCAGAAATGACCTATCATGTACGAAGTTTCATGGCTTTCAAGCCACTTGAGCTAGGTTATGATCCGAATCATAGAATAGTTTGTTCAAATGACCCCATATTGTGCACATGTGTGTATATTGGGATGGCAAACAAAGTTTATATTGGGAGTTTTCATTTTCTATGTATAAAAAAAATCAATTTCCATTTTCTAAGTGTCAAAATTGGGGTTTTTTGTGAAGGAAGTACTGAAAATACATTACAAAACTAGACCACCATAATTTTAAGCAATATTAGGACACATTATATATATATCACCAATTATTTGTGTATGTGAAGCTTTGCATTAACCTTCCACAAAAAAGGCAAACTCTTGCCAATTCAGCAGGAAGCGGGGTAAATTTGAACTACAGCTCCATCATGGCTTTCTCATGATTTTTTGAAAAAATCACTTTTAGATACACAACATATTATTTTGTTAGAGATACACAAAGAGTTTTGCAAAATTCGATCCCTAGCTAAAAAGATTCATGCCCGCCGTTTATCAACGGGGTAAAGCGAGGGTTAACGGGGTAAAGCGGGGGTATGACATAAGAAAACTATGTAGAACTTGTTTATCAAGTGGACTCGTTAGTATTTGACATAAGAAGACTATGAGTGAAGGTTTTTCCTTTTTATTTTTATTTTTTTTGAATTGTTTATGATTTTTTCAATATAAATCTCATTAGTTCGAGATATCACTGATGATACATTAAATTCAAAAACGAGCATAAGAAATTCAAAAATTAAATAAAACATAAAAACATTACATATGGATGTCATATTTGGATTCCTCTCATTTTTCTTATTGATTTAGACATATAATTTGTCGAATTCCGATTTGTAGATTTAAAGATATAAATTATTCAATATATTTATTAATTATTAATTTTTATTTACTTATTATATAGTTTGGAATTTAATATATTTATTACTTATTTATTGTTGTTTACTTAATATATAGTTTGGAAATTTAAAACCAAAGACATGTGACATAGTAGTATAAGGGTTAATATGATTGATATGGTAGTATTATCAACAAGGTATAATTTGCTTCGTGGACACTCGTGCTAGAGGTGGAGTAGTGTGAGGATGGGTGACCGATCGGGAAGTTTGACCAAGACTTAAATTTGACCAAAGATTAAGTGTAATTAGTGTAAAAAATATTCTAATTGAGAGATTAGCGAGTCAAAGATTCAAAAAAAATTGAAAAAAAAATTTCAAAAAAATTTAAACTTTTTTTGAAAAAATTATAAACTATGCTGACGGGGCTACGCCGAGGGCAAAGCCGTCGGCATAGACTACGCCGAGGGCAATAGCTACGCCGACGGTTAAATAGAGCTACGCCGAGGGACATCTACGCCGAGGGGCTACGCCGAGAAGCTACGCCAAGGGCAGCCCTCAGCATAGACTATGTTAACGGCAATTAAGCCTACGTCGAGGGCTGTTGGCCGTCGACGTTTCATAAAATTCCTGTAGTGGTTGCTCGCGTTGGGTTGAGCTCTGATACGTGACAAGTTGACAAGCATAAACTATTATACCCTTTCATCAATCCATTGATTTGCATGCTATCGTGTCAGCCTTGCAAGCAGATTGAACCGTCGCCAGACGGAGACGTGTGCTGTTAAGGAGTTTAGAAAGGCAGAAGAGCACTGTGCAAAAATGGAAATGGAGTAACACGAAAATGCCGGGAGTAGATGGGCGGGACAGCGACACGAGAGTGGGAGTGGAAACAGGCAAACCGGATGATGCTTGGGGATGTGGGTGACGACAGGCGATGCATACAGCTCTCTCATGGCGACAGCCTTTTGGAAGAGAAAGGCTGATGGCCTGTGATGAGCTTCGACTTGGCTACTTCATGCATGTCAATTCGTTGGAGCTAGAGTTCAACAGCTACGGAGTGCCCTAGCTAACTTAGCTGTGACCATAGCCACTACTCCTGCGCTGCACTGTACTTTGCTAGCTAACGCAGGTACTTGTGTGGTTGTCCTCAGCGGAAGCAACAAAATTCCTCCCACCAAGCAATCAAAGATGGCTCCAGGTTAGAGCGAATGGACAATCCTAGGGGGAAATTAATACTTGTGTATACATTTCTTGTACAGTAAAACTAATGTGATTCTTAAATAACTCACCAAATGTTAGTTATACCCATCCTCCTAAATTAAGTTTTAGGAGGATCAATGGTTAGGGAATAACACAATCCACTACCAGAAAACAGGGCGCCGTCGTGGCCAAACTCTCTGCCATCTATCGACATGGCACGGAACACGGCAGAGACGACTGCCTCTGCGATGTTCCGTGCCATATCAACACATAGCAGAGAACTTAGCACGGTAGGTAGTAAAAATGATACACGGTAAAGTACTAGCTAGACACGGTAGAGGGAATGGCAATTCTAAAATAATATTGTGTGCCAAAAGAACAACATAACGCTAAGGTTTTGGAGAGATCTCAACCAAATGTGACATTTAGATGAGATTAATAAGCTTACGGCATGGCAACTCTATTAGGGTGGTTGCCAGTGGTCCAACTGTCACAAGAGACTGATGATTTCTGCTAGAATATGCATGAGAATGGTATCTCGGTTGATTATATGTATAGAGTACTTGTTCATTTAAAAAGTAACATTCTATGCTAACAACTGAATCTAGAAAACGAAGGTATGGCTAAAGAATAAAGATAAGTAAAATGACGTTCTACATGCACAAAGTTGAAATCCTTAACAATAACAAATTAACTTCCAAACATAACTAATATGGGAGTTTAAAGTTTCTTTTTTCAGCATGATGACACGATCAAGGATTTACTTGTCTAGTGTAAATTCGCTCGTTCCATATGATCAGTCATCCAACTAATTTCAGCTGTATCCGTCATGTAGTGGTTCGAACATATTTAGCAGATATGTTGTGTGGGATAGATTGCAAGTTTAGAATTCTTAATTATTATGGTGGGAGGGCTTATTATAATATGGTCGGTTTGACTATGTAGTAGTGATATGGCTTTAATCGTAAAAAATCTTCTCCCTACAGGTTATCTACCGATGTACCCTTTTGCTATATTCATGATCGTCTCCATAATAGATGGAAAATTTGGATGTGTGTACCCCGTTATAGGAAGGTATGAGGGAAATTTTATCTCACATGGATGGAATCGTAATCTATGGATCGACCCTCTAGTACCGGAGGCATTATACAAGCTCTATATGATTCTTGTACTATGTATTTTTCTTTTTCTTTTTGTTTCACTGGTGGAAAAAAGGCCATTAATCCTGGTTTATAAGGCTCATTTGTCTTGGTTATAGCAATCAGGACCAATGGGCCTCCACGTGACCCGTGTCATGTGCTGCGACTGGAGGACCTTTGGTCCCGGTTCGTAACAAAGACCGGGACTAAAGGTCCGTTTGGAATAAAATTTGTATTTTCTTTTTCAGAATTTCTCTATTTTCTTTATTTCTCTATTTTTCTTTATTTCTCTAATGTCTAATAACCTCTATTTTCATATCAAATTAGATACTTATGGCTCTCACTCCATTCTCATGTCAAATTACATACTTGTTGTCATCACTTCCCGGTCGGTCACCCATCCTCACACTGCTCCACCCCCTTAGCACGCTTAACTTCTTCATTCCTTCCGTAGTAGCTTCCAAGACTACGCTCACGACTTCTTGATAATAGTATGCTACCAATTCTATTAACCTATACACTTTGGTAATATATAATATTACTTTTTAAAATTTCAAATAAATTCACAAAATAAGCAACAATGATTAAGTAATAATAAGCATCAATGAATTCCAAATAATCTTTATGCATAATTTAATTATTAATTTTTAATAATTAAAATGTTCAAAAAACGAAAATACTTGAAAAGTCCAAAATTCGAAAATTAATAGACTTGTTAACCGAAACAGAGGGAGTACATTTTTCCAAACATTATACTCATCCAATAGAATAACAATAAGAGACACGAGAAATCTCAAAGACTCACACAACCACACATCTACGATCATCCACCTAAATGTTGAGACGATCAACATGGCTATTGTAGCCTTGTAGCTTCCAGTAGCTCCTAGCAATCTCGAAGCCCAGGCGAGCGTCTTGAGCGGCATATAACACTTGCTCGAAGCTCAATGGAACTTTGGCCCAACCAAATATTAGTTCTTCTTCTTCTTCTTCCTTCTTCTTGTCCATCTTCTTGTCCTTCTTGATCCTCTTCTTCTTCTCAAGATGTGTCCCAATAGTAGCATTGGCCAGATCATAGAGACTCAGAGTTTGTTTGTTGGTGGGGTTTGGGACAATCTTTTGGAGATCGTACGCAGACGGAATTTCAATTCCGTATGAACTCAGCATGCACACATCATTGGCGATAGCCGCACCGCAGAATTTGATGGTGGTGTCCTTCAAGAATTCCTTGAGCAGCTGCGGCACACGATTGGCCCAACATATCTGGAAGATCAAAACCTCGGACGCCACCGAGAGTTGAAGGACGGCGGCACGCTGCCTATCCTCATGAGGGCTGGTGAACTCACAGTCCAAGCCCACACACTTGATCGGTGCGGCGTCGAGGAACCGTTGCTTGACAGCGCGGATCCACTTCTCCATCCTTGATGCACGGAGAGTTTCCGTGACGGTGAAGTTCATCTCTTCGACGGTGATATAGTACAACCGAGATCGAGGTAGCTCCATTGGAATGAGAGGGAGAGAGAGGGCGCCGGCGGTGTGTGAAGATGCTATGTGGGATATATATGTGAAGATGTTTTGGGAGAAGATTAGCTAGAGAGGGATGAAGAGATGTGCTTAAGATGAAGATGTGAGTGCATTCTTATATAGTAGAGAGAGGGAGATGAAGCTGCAACCGCCGGTGGTGTGATCAAGGCCGGCCGGCGGCGCGCTTCCGAAGCGTTTCTGGCGATACGAAGCGACGCCACATAATGGCGATCGAATTTCAAAGCGATCGCTTCGTAACTGGCGTGGGAAGTGGCGGTTTGTTTGAACGGGCCTTTAGTCCTGGTTCGTGACACGAACCGGGACTAAAGGGTGTCCTTTCGTCCCGGTTTATGCCACGAGCCGGGACTAAAGGCCCCCACCCATTAGCCTCGATTGTTGACAAAAACCGGGACTAAAGGGCACATTTGAACCGGGACTAATGCTCCCTGGCCCACATTTTTGAATGAACCAGGGACTAATGCCCTCTTTAGCCGCGGGTCGAACTGTTTGGGGACTAATGGGGATGAATGGAAGCCCTTTTTTCTACTAGTGTTTTCTTGGTTACATCTATGGGCATCCTAGCTATGCACATGCCAGGTGCAAGCTCCTTTAAATTGTATGACTGTGATGTTATCTTATGGGTAAATAAAATGCCATTGCCAAAAATTATGACAAAGATATATTTAGTGCTAGAAATTTACCTTTTGAAGGAATAACATTTGTTTAATTTGTTTGTTTTAGAAGCTCAATTATTTTCATAAAACAATGAGTGGCTTTTTTGATGAACTTTTCCTGCAAAATAATTAAAAAATGGCACATGTGCCAAAGACAGATTTTGTGCTAAAGTGAGTACCTTTTGTAGCATATTTTCATTATACAAAAGGTAAAGTGAGTACCTTTTGTAACATATTTTATGCTACAAGTTCCAAACGTATATGACAAAGACAGATTTAGCGGTAAAATGGCCTACATTTCAAAGCGCTTAGTTATTTGTGACAAGGTTTAGTATAAGTGTGTTAAATGCTCGAATACTTACAAGTGATTTTCTCCATTGAAGTGCGTACCCCGACCGTGGCATCATATGACCAGTCCAGCCGCAACTCATAAAATGTTCGGACAAGAATCCCCTGACGTAGCTCATACTGACGTTGGGCCGCTGGCATGTGGACCCGCCAAACGTAGGTCCCGCATGTCAGCCTCCTGCACGTCATCCTGCCGAACGTCAGAGGAGCCGTGTCCAAAATGTTCTCCATCGACATATAACGCAACCGTGTTGTCAAACAACATCTAAAACCATCACACTCAGAGGAGGGGGGAGGGGAGGATCTAGTTAGAGTAACTTTTAACTAAAATTTCACACCATTATACTTTTCACTTTTAGAGTGTGGACAACAGGTGTGCTTGCATATGCATGATTCTCGTGATCACCACCTTGCTTTCACCAAGCGTATTCGTCGCTACGTGAAAGGTACTTTGGATTTTGGTCTCCACCTTAACTCGACTTCATCTACGAGTCCCAGCATTTACTTCGATGCGAATTGGGCTGGCTGCCCTGATCATTGTCGCTCCACATCTGGCTACTGTGTCTACTATGGCAACAACCTCATCTTTTGGTCTTCCAAACGGCAGAGTACAGTCTCTTGGTCTAGTGCTTAGGCGGACTATCAGGTTGTTGCACATGCTATTTGACAAATGTTGTTGGATACAACAACTTCTTGGCGAGCTTCATCGACCTCTCTCCTCCGTGAATATTGTCGACGTGACAATATTTCAGCAGTGTACATGTCTTCTAATCTAGTTCAACACCGACGGACGAAACACACTAAGATCGACATTCATTTTGTTCGGGAGAAGGTTTCTCTTGGTGAATTTCACGTTCATCATGTTCTGTCTAATCACCAGTTTGCTTATTTGTGTCTATTGTGATATTCATTATGACTAGGGATAGAATAATGATTTGCTTGGATTTTTAAGGCTCAACTTTTTAAGCTCATGATAGTTAAGCCTCAGATCATTAAGTTTGTTAAGGATAACGAGCTGAAATCATTGTTTAGCTCGGCTCGTTATGTGCTAGCGAGCGCTCGCAAGCTTCTTATTAAGATTGTTAAGAAAATGTTGCCTAAGACTAAGAGGTATTTAAGGCATCAGTAGGCAATACATACACTAGATAGCATTAGGATTTGACAATGTGAAGCAAGCAAGCGTGTATCAGTACTAGGCTAGCACATGTAACTATCCCTCATTCACTTTGGATTTTGTTCAGAGAGACGTCATTCATTTTGGATGGTCCATGAGTAGAATGTACCGAGCCAACACTTGTTAATGATCTTAATGAGTAGCTCACGAACAACAACAACTTGATTGTTTATCTCGTAACCTTAACGAGCAAAATTTGCTGCTCAACTTGGATCCTGAAGAAAACGAGCCGAGCTAAAATGAGTCAAGCAAACGAGTGTTCATTTAGCTTTCTGAGCTTCAAGCTTTATGTCCAGCTCTAATTATGACGAAGGATTTAGCATCTCCTTTGTTTACAGATTTTTAGATTTTGGTCTAGTATTTGCATATGTGAATCTCCCGTTCAGCCCCGCGTGCCTTGAGCCATGTGTGGTATTCCCCCAAACCCTCTCTCTCTATCTCATATTCTCACAATATCAACATACATAAAATTACATATTTACATAAATACACTACTCCCTTTGATTGGAAACAAGTGTCTGTGATTTTGTACTAACTTAGTATAAAGTTTATACTAAGTCGCCAACACTTATGTCCGATCGGAGGGAGTATAACTTTATTGTCGATCTATTGATACTCATTGCTATGGTGGTGTTCCTATTTTTGTATATAGAATTGGTTAAACTTAGATGTTGGCTTTTAACAAAATGTATACGCCTTATTTTTTTACTCGTAAACAGGCATAGGGAATATCCAACTTAGGACTAGCAAATCAGACAATGGAGAGCAATGGCAAAGAAACATGGACTACAAGAGAAATAAAATTAGACATTACCCAAGTTTCTTCATAAAAAGTACAGAGGATATCAGTGTACACAATCAAATGTTGTTTTGCTAAACTGGGATCCCAGCGATCATATAACTATCTCTTCCAAACCAGCATCTCTCGCCACCGTTTTGGCCACCAGCATCTAGCTTGGTACCCACCTAGCTAGCATCACATGAAATCCTTGAGCATCTCTCAAGTATTTCTTGTGCCCTCCTGCCCACAAGCTGCTTCACTCCACTTCAAACCTGCAAAGTCGCAGCTCACTCTCTGTCTCTCAGACTCCGGGCCAGCTGCCTCCCACTCTCCGGCTCTCAGCTCATGATGAACCCACACCACCTGCCGCTGCTGCCGTCCGGCCACCCCCACCCCTCCGCGTCGGCGGAGACGGTGCCGGTGGAGATGGATCCGCGCGTGTGGCGCCGGCTGCCGCAGCCGCTGATCGATCGAGTGCTGGCGTGCCTGCCGACTCCATCCTTCCTCCGCGCCCGCGCCGCCTGCCGACGCTTCTACAACCTCATCTACTCCTCCCCGTTCCTCCACTCCCACCTCCTTCTCTCCCCGCACCTTCCCTTCTTCGCCTTCGTCATCCCCTCCGCCACCCACCTCCTCCTCCTCGACCCCAACGGCCACTGGTTCCTCCTCCCTCTCCCCATTCCGGCGCAGGCCGTTGCTACCGGCGGATTCTCAGCTGCGGCCGCGTCTGCCGGCCTGCTAGCGTTCCTCTCCGGCGCGTCCGGGCACAAGACGCTGCTCCTCGCCAACCCCATCACGCGCCTCCTCGCCGCGCTGCCGCTCGGACCAACGCAGCGACTCTCTCCCACCGTCGGCCTCGCCGCCGGACCGACGTCCATCATCGCGGTCGTTGCCGGCGACGACCTCGTGTCACCCTTCGCCGTCAAGAACATCTCAGCCGACACCTTCGTCGCCGACGCCGCCTCCGTCCCGTCCTCCGGTTTCTGGGCCCCCAGCTCTCTCCTCCCCCGCCTCTCCTCCCTTGATCCTCGCGCCGGCATGGCCTTCGCCTCCGGAAGGTGAACATCTTCTAGACAATTGCTACTAGCGCATGCAAGTTTTGTTGTATGCTTATAATTTACAAAAATATCTCTGTTTTCTTTGCAGGTTCTACTGCATGAGCTCGTCTCCGTTCGCGGTCCTGGTGTTCGACGTGGCCGCGAATGTCTGGAGCAAGTTGCAGCCGCCGATGAGGCGGTTCCTGCGGTCACCGGCGCTGGTGGAGCTCGGTGGCGGCAGGGAGGGATCGGGCTCAGCGAGGGTAGGTCTCGTCGCGTCCGTCGAGAAGAGTCGCCTCAGCGTGCCGATGAGCGTACGTGTCTGGACTCTGCGCGGCGGCGGGCAAGGGAGCGGCGGCGGCGGCGCGTGGAGCGAGGTGGCCCGGATGCCGCAGGACGTGCACGCGCAGTTCGCAGCGGCCGAGGGCGGGCGCGGGTTTGAGTGCGCCGCGCACGGCCACTTCGTCGTGCTCGCGCCTCGCGGCGGGCCGGGCGCGGGGCCGGTACCGGCGAACGTGCTCGTGTTCGACTCGCGCCGCGACGAGTGGCGATGGGCGCCTCCGTGCCCGTACATCGGTGTGGGCGGCAGCGGCGGCCCGGGGTTCCGGGTGCTCGCGTACGAGCCTCGCCTTGCGACGCCTGCCATCGGCCTCCTGGACGCCACGACGCCGGTGGCTTTGCATGGTATGCATGGTTAGATTGTGTGACTGCATAGCTGCACTGGCTACGCATGGTCCTACTTATTTGATTGCTAATGCATCAGATTGGTTATGGTCTGGTCCTTCTCCACAATTTGTCAGGCATGTGCTAATTTCTTAAGAGAGTTTCGTAGTAATAGTAGTAACTAGTAAGCGTGTGGTATTTTATAATTTGTGGTTGAGAATTTGATATGCAAGTATGCATCTTGACTAGCAATTTACCAGTAGCAGATTATTTGTCATCTTAAAATTGTACATTGCAAAAGAGTGACTGGTTTTGAAGTGGTACTCAGTAAAATACTACTTCTCCAGTAAATGTTGTTGGCCGGTATTACTATGGTTTGATGTGCTCTTTTGTTATTGGCATGGATCTGATGAACTTTAAGCATTGTATTCTGAAGAGAACTTAAATAATATTTTTGTAATCGCATGTAGGCATACATATATATACTCATGAACATGAACTCAGGTTCCTATTTATTTGGTCGGGCCTCCCTTAGGGCCTCTCTGATTTGCAGGGCTTCATAATGTAGGAATAGAAAACTCAGGATTGCAATGTCATGTCCATCTCAATACTAGCACTAAAGTTTGTTTAATTCCATCATAGCATAAAGTGAATGATACTTGCAAAGAGATTTAGGTCGGTATTAGATTTCGTAAACTTCATGTGGACTTCCATCTCACAAATCAAATCACCGGCATATATAAATTCCCGGGGATTGAAATTCTCATAATTACTATATGTGAATCCTTTGAATGAAAGAGACCCTAAATTTTGGGGAGTGGTGTTTTAGCTCTGATCTGAATATGCTTTCTTGCATTTAAATGCATTTTAATTGTGTTTTGAAATATAAAAAAATCACAAACAAATATCCACACATAGATCTCCACATTCTACATATGCTTGCCAAGTTGCTTCATGAACAGTTAACATTTTGTGTAGCGTATGTTAAAAGACGAAGTTCGGTGCTAAAATAAGGCTTTTCCCGAGTTTATTTTTTTGTCATGTTTACAAAGAATGTAGATGTGTACATGTGAATCTTTTGACGGAATTTCCTGCGAAACTTTTCCAGCGTGCATAGAATGCGGATGTGCACGTGCGATTTTTTTGTCAAATTTTTTTAACATTGGGGAATATGTTTTTCGATAAAGGGAGAATATGAGAGAGCTAGTGAATTTCTGTCAATTTTGGTTCTTTCAAAAACTAAGTATCCATTGATAAAAACATGGAAGGAAAAAATAAGATCAAATATGGTATCTAATTAAAATGCTGAAACCACTATGAACCTGTATAATTTGCACCAAAATAAAATCACCTACTAACAAATAACCAAAGAGATCATTATATACGTTTGGTGCATGTATATATGATGTAATAATCTGGCAATATATTTATGCATCTCTCTTTTAGGATCTAGTCACATTTTTCTTTCCGAGAACACTACATAGAAGAGGATATGCATGTACAGTGGAACCATATTTGGCAATGTACAGTAGAATGGAGGAATCTCTCTTATGGGGAATGCACATGAGTTCAGTACATGTGCAGTGCAGTACAGGTACTTCTTGACCGGATCGATCGGCCTGCAACGCCCACGGAGAAAGCTCCCGTGGTTGGGTGCTGCCGGATTCTCTCATCTCATCCTCTTGATCTCTCAACGCTTGGCCAAGAAAATCAATGGAGCAGTATATCTCACCTGCCACACCAGGACAAAAACCATAGGCCCCTGCCACCCTTAGCCCTAGACCTAGTAGACTAGTATACATTATTTTTAACAGGGTGGGTAGATGATATCTCTTTTATGAGAAAATATGTGTGGATAGATAATAAAAGGTGATGAACTTTGGTCACTCAGGCACATATTCTCTGCTAATTCTGCATGCATGGTGATAAGACCTAAGAGCAGATTGGATGATTGACTACACGCTGATGTGTCGGATTGTAACAGAAAAGAAGTAATATATGCCGAGGAATTTATCTACCTTCTTCTTCGAAGGAGGAAGGTGATCGATGAAAATTATATTTGGCTACCTTGCAATTAGATAGTACTCCCCTCCATCCATATAATTTTTGCTAATACAGATATATCTACCATTAAAATGTGTCATATTAGAGAAGAATATTATGGGTCGGAAGGAGTAGTAATTTCAATTTGATGGCTTCTTTGATCCAAAAAAATTGGGGAAATTAGAGGGTTGAAATTAGGATATATCAAGGATAATTATGTCATAGAGGTTCGCTTAGATCATCATGGACCACGAAACAAGATTTTACCTAGGTTTGACTCCCTTCGAGACAAGTAACAACCCTATTCCTAATTGGATTAGAGCATCTTCACCGGTGCTCCCCAAATGCCTCCCAATAGCTAAGATTGGGGCTAGGGCGAAATTGGGCTCACAGCGGCGGTCCCCAAAAGAGGGCGGCGCATTTTGGAGCCCAATAAAACAGTCGGCGCTCCCATGCCGGCCAATAGGCGTGTTGCGGCGTCTATTTGACGGATCAGTTGGGAACCTCAAGAGGAAAGTGTGATGACCATAGCAGTAAATTTTCCCTTAGTTATGAAACCAAATTTTAATTGACCAGTAGGAGAAAGAAACCGCTTCTGAAGGTTGTTGCGAACTGGCTTTTGGCATGGCGCACTACCGACGCCAGTAGCAACGTGGAACCTGCCCACAACACAACCAAGATACTTTACCCCAACTTGCAGTGAGGTTGTCAATCTCACTAGTTTGCTAAAAACAAAGGATTAAACGTACATGTGGAAAAAAAAATTTGTTTGCAGTAAGTAAATAAATAATGCTTGCGGAAAGTAAACGGTGCTTGCAGTAGATGGTAATATATATGTAAAAGAATGGACCGGGGTCCACAATTCACTAGAGGTGTCTCTCCATAAAGAAATAATATGCTGGGTAAACAAATTACAGTTGGGCAATTGACAAAGTAAAGAATGCATAACAATGCATGTAGATGTCATAAAGATCACTATAAGATTCACTTGGGCATTGCAACATAATATATAGATCGTAATCCAACTGCATCTATGACTAATAATCCACCCGCAGGATATCATTCAAACAACCCTTGGGTATTAAGTTGCAAGCAACAGATTATCGCCTTAAGCAAAGTGTGTAATATAAACAATATAAATGTTCTTGAACAAAAGATTGTTGTTTTCTCCCTAGTAGCAACAGCACATCTACAACCTAGAAGTTATTGTCACTCTCCCAGATTACTAGAGGCATGAACCCACTATCGAGCATAAATACTTCCTCTTGGAGTCACTAGCATCTACTCGGCCAAGATATCTACTAGCAACGGAGAGCATGCAAGATCATAAATAACATAGACATGATAAATCAATAATCAACTTGACATAGTACTCAATATTCATCGGATCCCAACAAACACAACATGTAGAATTACATAACGATGATCTTGATCATGATAGGTAGCTCACAAGATCTAGAAATGAAGCACATGGAGGAGAAGAGAACCATCTAGCTGCTGCTATGGACCCATAGTCCAAGGTAGACTACTGACACATCACTCTAGAGGCTGGCATGGTGATGAAGAAGGCCTCCGATGATGATTCCCCTCTCCGGCAGGGTGCCGGGAAGAGCTTTTGAACCCTCCCGATCTCGGGGCGACGACGACAACGGCGGCTTGCAGTATGTTTCGTGGAAAAATGTTCGTCCGCTTAGGGTTTTCCCGTCAAAGGGAATTTATAGGTGGAAGGGCAATGTCAGGAGGTGGATGATACGTTTCAAACGTATCTATAATTTTTGATGCTCCATGCTTGTTCTTATACCATTTGCTTAGTGTTTTCTTACACTTCATGGCGTTTTTATGCATTTTCCAGAACTAACATATTAACAAGATGCCACAGTGCCAGTTCCCTGTTTTTTACTATTTTTATGTTTTAGAAAAGTTACACAGGAAATATTCTCAGAATTGGACGAAACAAAAGCCGAACCTCTTAATATTTACCAAAGCTTCCAGAAGTCCGAAGAGGAGACGGAGGGGGGCCACGGGCCGGCCACACCATAGGGCGGCGTGACTAGCCCCTGGCCCGCGCCCCGCCCTGGTCCACCTCTGACGCTGCCTCTTCGCCTATAAAGACCCACCGATGGGAAAAATCTAAACACCCGATCAATTTTCCAGAAACACATCGCGATCCACTGCATTCGTTGACCCGAGATCGGGAGGGTCCAGAAGCTCTCCCCGGCACCCCGCCGGAGAGGGGAATCGCCACTGGAGGTCTTCTTCATCGCCATGCTTGCCTCCAGTGCGATGAGTGAGTAGTCTACCTTAGACTATGGGTCCATAGCAGTAGATAGATGGTTGTCTTCTCCACCATGTGCTTCATGTTTAGATCTCGTGAGCTGCCTTACATGATCGAGATCATCTTTATGTAATTCTACATGTTGTGTTTGTTGGGATCCGATGAATATTGGTGTTATGTTAAGTTGATGTTCTGAATTTTATCTTATGTTATCTCTATGTTGTTTATGATCTTGCATGCTCTCCGTTGTTAGTAGCTATCTTGGCCAAGTAGATACTAGTGACTCCAAGAGGGGGTATTTATGCTCGATAGTTGGGTTCATGCCTCTATTTAATCTGGGGGAGTGACAGAAACCTCTAAGGTTGTAGATGTGTTGTTGCCACTAGGGAGAAAACAACATTCTTGTGTCGAAGGACATTTGTTTTGTTTATATTACACACTTTGCTTAATATAGTTATCTGTTCTTCGCAACTTAATACTCGAGGGGTGTTCAGACGATATCCCCGCGAGTGGATTATTAGTCATAGATGCAGTTGGATGGCGGTCTATATATTTTGTTGTAATGCCCAGAGTAAATCTCATAGTGATCCTCGTGACATATGCACGTTATCTTTATTCTATCAATTGCCCAACTGTAATTTGTTTATCCAGCATGTTGTTATTTATCTTATGGAGAGACACCACTAGTGAACTATGGACCCCGGTCCAATTTCCTTTACATTGCTATTACTGTTTACTTTTACTCGCACTATTTACTTTCTCGCATACTACTATTACTTTCCACTCAATACGCTCAATTCTTTATTTACAGCAAACTGGTGAGATTGACAACCTCATCGTAAGTTGGGAGCAAAGTTCTTGGTTGTGTGGTGTGCAGGTTCCACATTGCTGCTGGTGCAAAGGAAAGCCCTGGATGAGGCGCCTTATAAATTGTCCAGAGCTGTCGCGAAGCTAGCAGGCATCACCTTCTGAAGTTTGGCTTTTTCCTACTGGTTCGATAAACCTCGATTTCTTACTGAGGGAAAACTTGCTGCTGTGCTCATCATACCTTCTCTTGGTCGGTCATCTACATCAACACCGCACTGCAATCAAGCTTTTTCTGGCGCCGTTGCCGGGAAAAAAGAAGATTTCTACAAGGGGAGTTTCGCACGCACATCCTTTACTTAGTTTTAGTTTTACTTTACTTTATTTTTGCTTGCATCGTTTTATCAAAAATACAAAAAAATTAGTATCCTTTATAGTTGTTACTTTATTACTCTTAGTTCATTATGTTGTTCCCTAAGTATGTTTTGGAGGACCTCTTAGTAGGTTGTGGTTCTATTATTGGGAAAAGTAACATTGAGGAGTTCTTTAATCATATTAGCATGCATAAAGATGTTGAGGATAAATCTTTGGCTGAGCTTGCTCCTAGTTATGAAGTTGCTGCTGCTTATTTAGTTCACATGTTGGAAGCTAGGTTTGCTAGCCTTAATCCTTTTATGCAACACATGTTTCTTAAGCTTCATGATATTGAAGACTCCGAAAAGAAAGATTTTATTTTGGAGACTTTGCGTAGAGAATTTAGAGATGTTGCTATTGAAGCTAGGAAAGTTTTTGAGCATTTTAATATGCTTGGTTTGCCTATCAAAATTGTTCGTACAACCAAAGAATATTTCAAAGTACCAATACCTTGCAAACTTGTAGGAATGCATGAAGCTTTGGAAAAGAATTTCAATTGGATTTGTCCTGAAAATATTTTTGATGAAAGTAGTGTACCAAAGCGTGATCATAAAGGATCTTCAAAAACTCATTTGGAAACAATTCAATTTACTGTTGAAAAGACTTCTGCAATTGATCTTAATGCCTCTTTCGAAAATACTTGATTTGCACCTTTCTGCGCCTAGCTCAAAGGCGTTAAAGAAAAGCACTCTTGGGAGATAACCCATTATTTTACTTTCAGTTCTTTTTCTTTTATTTGAGTCTTGGAAGTTATTACTACTGTAATAATCGCTCCTTATCCTTTTTATTTTGTTGTTGTGCCAAGAGAAACCTCTAATTTGAGTGAGGTAAGATTTGGGGATGTTGCTGTCCTGAAACAGATTTCGGTGCTGCACCGTAAAAATTCGTGAAACTTCTCAGAATATCTTTTTGACCTTCGATTTCTTGTGCATATGCCCCAGGTTATATCCAAACTTTCATTAGTTCTACACTTTTTGATTTGAGCAACAGAAAACCCTCAAAAAAATCGACCTTTGTCAGCTGTTCTGTTTTGACAGATTTCTGCCACTATTTGTGTTTGCCACTCGATCGCCTTCTTTTTGAGTTCTTTTGATCACGGAACTTTTGGGGAAGTTGCTACAGAAGTATATGCTTAATATGTGGTGGTTTTGAGTTGAAATCTGAACCAAAAAGGGTTGATTCATTATTATGCTTACACTAATGTTGCTAATAGAATTGTGTTGAGTTTTGTATGAAGAAAGTTTTCAAGTGTAGGGATTGGAGAATGATGAGATGAGGTGAAGAATGGACAAAAACTCAAGCTTGGGGATGCCCATGCACCCCAAGAAATATTCAAGAGGTACAAGCATCAAATCTTGGGGATTCCCCGAGGCACCCCTTCTTCATTGGCAATAATCAGGTCACCTTTTGAAACACTATATTTTTATTGCTTCATGCACTATGCGTTTTTCTTGGAGCATCTTTAGTTTTCAGTTTTGTTTAGTTTTGTTTGCTGCAATAAATGGTTAGACCCCAACAAATTTCTTTTGGAGGAGATTTACTTGTTTCTCATTTGCCAAGAACACTCCGTTTTTCACTCTTATCGTTCAACGAGTGTTCTCTTTTTCTAGAAGTGCGTATAGCTTTCATTTTTCGCCTTGATTTTTGTTCAGATCTTGTTATATATTTATATCAAGGTGTATTTTGACCTCTTGTCCATGTTGGTATTCATCAAAAGAGTTGTTTTAAAAAGGTTTGAATGGTGTTGGAAAAGAGAAAAAGTTTCATGCAAAAAAGTGGTACAAAAAGGAGCTTGTTTAGACTGCGGCTTAGACTTTTTCATGACGTGCTTGATGTCATTTTGATAGTATGCTTAGTGGTTTTGCCTTAGCATGACTTGTCTGAAATGACTGAGATTGTTTAATGAGCCTTTGAAAAAATCATGCGTTGTTTTTATTATTTGGAAGCATTAATTTGGTTTTCTCCTTGATGCTTTATTTGGGTTGACTTGGCGCATTCTTACAATATTTTGAATCATACAAAGTCGCCATAAGCCTCTATGATCATTTAGTTTTTGACTTTTGATACCATTTTATGCTTCTCTTAATGATGCTTTGTCGCTATGCATAATTATGGCCGTTATTGCTCTCTTAGTTGGTCGCTCCCAGTCTTTTGCTAGCCCTCATTTTATACTGAGTATAAGCTGTACTCGTGCATCCAACTCCTAAAAACCAAGTTATTCCAATGTGTCCACCATACATACCTATTAGCAATTTGCTATTCCAAAGTACATTTGACTTACTTTTATCTGTCCTTCAAATTGAACTCTTTTGGTGTTATGCGAAAATTGGTCGGTAAAGCTCTCACGAACCTGATGGCACACTTTAGTTTTCTCATTCTTAAAAATTTGATATTGTGGCTCTATTATGTTGAGTTGTTATGCTTGCAAGTTGTAAGTTGGAAATTAGCCCAGCCATGCCGTCATGGGGCAAGCTTTCAACATTGCACTTTTTATTTGAGTTGATATCGTGATCTTTTGTTTATGGATACTCGCGATGTGAAATAAGTTGGGAATCTTGCGGGATCATGGAGTTTGTATACGTGTTAGAGAAATGCCTAGGTCGCTAATCTAAGCCATGCATAATTCATGGTGGAAATTTACAGCATGCCCATAGTGAACATTCGACGACGCGTCTCAAAATAAAAAGAAATACCAATGGTAAATAAAAGAGATACCGAGGTGTTCATTGTCTATTTGTCCTGTCATTTTGATGTGGGATTGTTCCATGTCATCGGGCACGGAGGTACCCCGTTGGTGGTTCTCGATGATACGTGTATACTTACAATGACAAGAGCTTGCTAGGGACTCTAAGTCGAGTAGCATGAGGTTTGGGTATTCGTACTTCAAGAGACACGAGGTTTTCAACTTATGATTTGTCAAGCATATGCTTCATAATTGTACTCGCATTAACTTTAACCATTCAAGATGCCTATGATGGGGCAATGAGAGCTCAAAGCTAGTAAGTACCATAATTTTTGAAGGTTTATAAAACTTGCAATTACTGCTTCCCTCTGCGAAGGGCCTTTCTTTTACTTTTATGTTGAGTCACCACCTTCTACCTTTATGCACCGTCTAAGAGAGCATAGTTGTCATTCTGAGTTTAATGTGCATAGGCCCAAAGTTTATCATTGATTGATTCATGATTATGGTTTCACTTGTTGTTAAATTATTTGTATCTAGTCGTCCTCTTAAACTTGAAGGTGTCCTATGCATTTATGTTTTGCTATTCCATGAAGGACGAGCTGAAAACCATTTGCTATGTTTTTCCATATGATTTGAACACACGTTTGACTTTCATTGTTTCATTTTTCATGATCTTTCGTTTGTGTTCTTTTTCATGTTATAACATGGTTACTAAGTTTCTTCTATCAAGATTATGTCTTTCATGCCCATGTTTTAAGTTCTTTTGATCCCAGCACTCAATGCTTTACATAGATGATTAAGATTATGTTGGTGCATGTCACCTCAAAAATTATTCTTTTGTTATCACTTACCTACTCGAGGACGAGCAGGAGTTAAGCTTGGGGATGCTTGATACGTCTCAAACGTATCTATAATTTTTGATGCTCCATGCTTGTTCTTATACCATTTGCTTAGTGTTTTGTTACACTTCGTGGCATTTTTATGCATTTTTTCGGAACTAACCTATTAACAAGATGCCACAGTGCCAGATCCCTGTTTTCTGCTGCTTTTGTGTTTCAGAAAAGTTACACATGAAATATTCTCGGAATTGGACGAAACAAAAGCCGAACCTCCTAATATTTACCGAAGCTTCCAGAAGTCCGAAGAGGAGACGGAGGGGGGCCACGGGCCAGCCACACCATAGGGCGGCGCGGCCAGCCCTTGGCCCGCGCCCCCTATGGGTGAGGCCGCCCTGGTCCACCTCTGACGCTGCCCCTTCGCCTATAAAGACCTCCCGACGGGAAAAACCTAAACACCCGATTAATTTTCCAGAAACACATCGCGATCCGCCGCCGTCGTCGACCCGAGATCAGGAGGGTCCAGAAGCTCTTTCCGACACCCTGCCGGAGAGGGGAATCGCCACCGAGGTCTTCTTCATCGCCATGCTTGCCTCTGGCGCGATGAGTGAGTAGTCTACCTTGGACTATGGGTCCATAGCAGGAGCTAGATGGTTGTCTTCTCCACCACGTGCTTCATGTTTAGATCTCGTGAGCTGCCTTACATGATCGAGATCATCTTTATGTAATTCTACATGTTGTGTTTGTTGGGATCTGATGAATATTGGTGTTATTAATTTTATCTTATGTTATCTCTATGTTGTTTATGATCTTGCATGCTCTCCGTTGTTAGTAGCTATCTTGGCCAAGTAGATACTAGTGACTCCAAGAGGGGGTATTTATGCTCGATAGTTGGGTTCATGCCTCTATTTAATCTGGGGGAGTGACAGAAACCTCTAAGGTTGTATATGTGATGTTGCCACTCGGGAGAAAAGAACATTTTTATGTCCAAGGACATTTGTTTTGTTTACATTACACACTTTGCTTAATGCAGTTATCTATTGTTTGCAACTTAATACTCAAGGGGTGTTTGGTCGATATCGCACAAGTGGATTATTAGTCATAGATGCAGTTGGATGGCGGTCTATGTATTTTGTTGTAATGCCCAGAGTAAATCTCATAGTGATCCTCGTGACATATGCACGTTATCTTTATTTTATCAATTGTCCAACTGTAATTTGTTTACCCAGCATGTTGTTATTTATCTTATGGAGAGACACCACTAGTGAACTGTGGACCCCGGTCCAATTTCCTTTACATTGCTATTACTGTTTACTTTTACTCGCACTGTTTATTTTCTCGCATACTACTATTATGTTCCACTCAATACGCTCAATCCTTTGTTTACAGCAAACCGATGAGATTGACAACCTCATCGTAAGTTCGGAGCAAAGTTCTTGGTTGTGTTGTGTGCAGGTTCCACGTTGCTGCTGGTGCAAAGCAAAGCCCTGGACGAGGTGCCTTATAAATTGTCCGGAGCTGTCGCGAAGCTAGCAGGCATCACCTTCTGAAGTTTAATTTTTTCCTACTGGTTCGATAAACCTCGGTTTCTTACTAAGGGAAAACTTGTTTCTATGCTCATCACACCTTCTCTTGGGGTTCCCAACTGGTCGTTCATCTACATCAACACCGCACTGCAATCAGTGGACCAAGGGCCCACACCACCTGGTGGCGCGGCCAGGGGGTGGCCTGCGCCACCCTATGGTGCGGCCGCCTCCTGGTCTGGCTCCGTCTCCCCTCTAGACTCCGTCTTCATGTTAGGTAAATAGGAACTTTGGCTTTTGTTTTGTCCAATTTCGAGAATATTTCCTGTGTAACTTTTCTGAAACACAAAAACATCAGAAAACAGGAACTGGCACTATAGCATCTCGTTAATAGGTTAGTTCCAGAAAATGCATAAAAATGCCACAAAGTGTAAACAAAACACAAAGCAATTGGTGTAAAACAAGCATGGAGCATAAAAAATTATAGATACATTTGCGACGTATCAAGCATCCCCAAGCTTAACTCCTGCTCGTCCTCGAGTAGGTAAGTGATAACAAAACAATAATTTTGAGGTGAAATGCACCAACACAATCTTGATCAACTTAAAGTAAAGCATTGCATGCTGAGATCAAAGTACTCTAAACATGGGCATAAGAGATATAATTCTAACCATAGAACTTAGTAACCATGTTACAACATGAAAAGTAACACAAACAAAAGATCATGAGTAATAATGCATTGAAAGTCAATTGTTTGTTTCGAGCATATAGAAAACATAGCAAAGTGGTATCCAGCTTATCCCTCATGGAGTAGCAAAACATAAATGCATAGGACACCTTCAAAGTTCAAGAGGGTGACTAGATACAAATAATTTGAGAACAAGCAATACCATAATCATGAATTAATCAATAATAAATTTTGGGACTATACACATTATACTCAGAATGAAAACTATGCTCTCTTAATCGGTCCATAAAGGTAGAAGATGAAGACTCAACATAAAAGTAAAAGAAAGGCCCTTCGCAGAGGGAAGTAGTGATTGCAAGTTTTATAAACCTTCCAAAAATTATGGTACTTATTAGCTTTGAGCTCTCATTGCCCCTATCATACGCATCTTGAGTGGTTAAGGTTAATGCGAGTACAAATATGAGATATATGCTTGATAAGTCATAAGTTGAAAATCTCATGTCCCTTGAATACGAGTACTTAAACCATGCTAATCGACTTAGGTCCCAAGTAAGTTCTTGTCATTGTAAGAATACATGTATCATTGAGAACGCTAACAGGGTACCTCCTACCCGATGATATGGAAACTATCCCACATCAAAATGACAAGACAAGCATACAATGGACACCTCGGCATCTCTTTTATTTACCATTGGGTATAGCTTTTTATTTTGAGATGTATCATTGAATGTCCACTATGGTTATGTTGTAAATGTCCACCATAAATGATGCATGGTTAGATTAGCGGCCTAGGCGTTTCTCTAACACATATACAAACTCCATGAACTCACAAGTTTCCAACTCCTTTCACACAGATAAGCATCCATAAACAAAAGATCATGATATCAACTAAATAGGAATAAGTGCAATGTTAAAAGCGTGCCCCATGACAGCATGGCTGAGGTAACTCCCAACTTACAACTTGCAAGTATATAATCGCCATAAGAGAGCCACAATAGTCAAGTTTATTAAGTGCAAGAAAGTAAATGTTCCATCAAGTTCACAAGAGCTTTATTAACTAATTTTCTCATAACAAAAAAAATTAATTTTGAAGATAGATAAAAGCATGATGAATATACTTGGAATAACAAATTGCTAATAGGTAGATATGGTGGACACATATTGAAAAACTTTGGTCTTTTGGGAGTTGGATGCACGAGTATAGCTCATACTCAGTACAGATGAAGGCTAGCAAAAGACTAGGAGCGACCAACTAAGAGAGCAATAACGGCCATAATCATGCATAGCGACAAAACATTATTAACCAAAGCATAAAGTGATATCACAAGTCAGAAACCAAATGATCATAGAGGCTCGAGGCGACTGATTTAAAGTTAAAACATGGTGTAAGCATGCCCCAAGTCAACCCAAATAAAGCATCAAAAGAGAATACCACAATATTATGCTTCTATAAGATAAAAACAACGCATGATTCTTTCAAAGGCACATTAAGCACTCTCAGTTATTTGAGACAAGTTATGCTACAACAATAACTACTAAGCATATAATCAAAATAATATCTAGCATGACATGATAAAGTCTAAGCAATAGTCTAAACAAGCTCCCTTTTCTATCACTATAAGCGTGAAACAATTTACTCTTTCCAGCACTAATCAACCTATTTGAAACAACTCTCAAAGATGAAAAGCAACAAAGACCAGAGGTCTAAACACACCTAGCTACAAAGAACTAACAAGTTCTGAACAAAACAAAGGCGAAAAATAGAAGCTAAATGCAGTACTAAAAAAAGAGAACACTCGTTGAACGATAAGAGTGAAAACTAGTGTTATAGGCAATGAAAACGGAGTGTGTCTTCTCAAAAAGAAATATGTTGGGGTCCAACCATTTATTACAGCAAACAAAACAAAAGAGAACTGAAAGCAAAAATAAAGATGCTCCAAGAAAAACACATAGCATATGAAGCAATAAAAATATAGTGTCTTGAAAGATGACCTGATATTTTTGTTGATGAAGAAGGGGTGCCATGGGGCATCCCCAAGCTTTGACGCTTGTACTTCTTGGATATTTCTTGGGGTGACATGGGCATCCCCAAGCTTGAGCTTTTTTCCATACTTCATCTTATCTCATCATTCTCCTTTCCCTACACTTGAAAACTTCCTTCATACAAAACTTCACACAATTCTCATTAGTTACATTAGTTTATGCAAGATAGTAAATCCACTTTTGGTTCAGTTTCAACTCAAGTATAACACATAAGCTACTGTAGCAACTTCTCTCAAAAGTTCTATGATCAAAAGAACTCAAAAAGAAAGAGATCAAGAGGCAAATGCAAATAGTGGTAGAAATCTGTCAAAACAGAACAGCTGGTAAAGATCAATATTTTCAAAAATCTTCTGTTGCTCAAATAGAAAAGTGCAAAACTAATGAAAGTTAGATAATAACCTGGGGCATGTGAACAAGAAATCTTAGATCAAAATGATGTTCTAGGAATTTTAATGATTTTTTACGGTGAAGCGCAGAAATCTATTTCAGGACAACAACTTTCCCGAATCTTACCTTCTTCCAATTAGAGGTTCTTCTTGGCACAAAAACGAAATAAAAATGATAAGGAGAGGTCATTACAGTAGTAACAACTTCCAAGACTCAACAAAAAGAAAAAGTACTGAAAAGAAAACATTGGGTTATCTATCAAGAGTGCTTTTCTTTAACGCCTTTGAGCTAGGCGCAGAAAGTAAGAATCAAGTATTTTCAAGCGAAGAAACATTAAGACTAGATGCCTTACATCTACCTCTCTTACCTTTGCTCTTACCTTTAGGAAAATCATGATAATTTCCTAGTGGGGAAGTGAACTTTATGGTGCCTTTTCTCACATCTATTACTGCTCCCATGAGTTTTAGCAGAGATCTCCCAAGTGTGATTTGTCCATTTCCTACACATTCAATAACAAGATAATCAGTAGATAACATTCTCCCTAGGATTTTTGTAAACACTCCTTCCGCTACTCCAATGGGCAATATAATGGAATTATTGGTAAGAGATATTTCTTCTCCACCCTCAGAAATGTCCCCAAAGATTCATAAATATCCTAGGCATAAGGCAAAATTCAGACATAATATCACAACGAGCATGAAAAGTTTCACCATTGATTGTAACTTTCACCGTAGGGAACCATCTTGAGGGCTCAGAATTTATTCGAACATAATCATGATGCTCGCGCAACATACGATAACATTCTTTTAAACAAGTAGTATGGGTCTCAAGAGTATTTAATCTAGCATAAATGCTCGCAAGGGAAGAATCAAAATTACTCGGTGAGCTATATACTGCAATCAACTTTTTTATGACATTAAAAGCTTGATCTCCATCATAGTGAAGGAAATCTCCTCCTGCTATAGCATCCAAAGCATATCTATAACAAAGAGAGAGAGACCAAAGTAAAAGCTACTAAGAAGCAAGCCTAGAGTCATTTTTGGTTCAGTTTTACCATGGGAATCATAAATTCTAGACCAAGCTTCTTTAAAACTCTCTTCACTCTTTTGTTTGAAAGTGAAGATCATTTCCTCAGGCGACATAGTGGTAGGAACTAGACTAGACATAAAAGCAACTTGAAATAGGAACTAATTTTTTTGTATTTATGATAAAAAGATGCAAAAAAATAAAGTAAAGAAACTAGGCAAAACAATAACAAAGTAAAAAGATTGGAAGTGAGAGACTCCCCTTGCAGAAATCTTCTTTCTCCCCGGCAACGGCGCCAGAAAACTTGTTGTGGCATCTATTTAACGGACCAGTTGGGAACCCCAAGAGGAAGGTGTGATGAACACAGCAGTAAGTTTTCCCTCAGTTATGAAACCAAAGTTTAACCGACCAGTAGGAGAAAGCAACCACTTCTGAAGGTTGTTGCGAACTGGCTTTTGGCAAGGCACACTACGGCAACGTGGAACCTGCACACAACACAACCAAGATACTTTGCCCTAACTTGCAGTGAGGTTATCAATCTCACCGATTTGCTGAAAACAAAGGATTAAATATATTGTGTGGAAAAATATATTTGTTTGCAGTAAGTAAATAAATAATGCTTGCGGAAAGTAAATGGTGCTTGCAGTAGATGGTAATATATATATAAGAATGGACCGGGGTCCACATTTCACTAGAGGTGTCTCTCCATAAAGAAATAACATGCTGGGTAAACAAATTACAGTTGGGCAATTGACAAAATAAAGAATGCATAACAATGCATGTAAATGTCATGAAGATCACTATGAGATTCACTTGGGCATTACTACATAATACATAGACCGTAATCCAAATGCATCTATGACTAATAATCCACCTGCAGGATATCATCCGAACAACCCGTGGGTATTAAGTTGCAAGCAACAGATTATCGCCTTAAGCAAAGTGTGTAATGTAAACAATACAAATGTCCTTGAACAAATGATTGTTGTTATCTCCCTAGTAGCAACAGCACTTCTATAACCTTAGAAGTTATTGTCACTCTCTCAGATTACTAGAGGCATCAACCCACTATCGAGCATAAATACTCCCTCTTAGAGTCACTAGCATCTACTCGGCCTAGATATCTACTAGCAAGGAGAGCATGCAAGATCATAAATAACATAGACATGATAAATCAACAATCAACTTGACATAGTACTCAATATTCATCAGATCCCAAGAAACACAATATGTAGAATTACATAACGATGATCTTGATCATGATAGGCAGCTCACAAGATCTAGACAAGAAGCACATGGAGGAGAAGATAATCATCTAGCTACTGCTATGGACCCATAGTCCACGGTAGACTACTCACACATCACTCTGGAGGCTGGCATGGTGATGAAGAAGGTCTCAAACGTATCTATAATTTTTGATGCTCCATGCTTGTTTATACACCATTTGCTTTGTGTTTTGTTACACTTCGTGGCGTTTTTATGCATTTTATAGAACTAACCTATTAACAAGATGCCACAGTGCCAGTTCCCTGTTTTTGCAGTTTTTGTGTTTCAGAAAAGCTACACAGGAAATATTCTCAGAATTGGACGAAACAAAAGCCAGAATTCCTATTTTTCCTGAAGCGTCACGAAGTCCGAAGATGAGACGGAGGGGCACCAGAGGGCGGCCACACTATGGCATGGCGCGGGCCAGCCCCAGGCCGTGCCATGGCCAGGTGTGGGCCCCTAGCCCACACTCTGAGTCGCCTTTCCGCCTATATAATCCCCTCGACAGGAAAACCCTAAGGGACTGATCAATTTTCAATGAAACCTACTGCAAGCCGCCGCCGTTGTCGACGCGAGATCGGGAGGGTCCAGAAGCTCTTCCTGGCACCCTGCTGGAGAGGGTAATCACCACCGGAGGCGTTCTTCATCACCATGGTCGCCTCCGGAGTGATGTGTGAGTAGTCTACCTTGGACTACGGGTCCATAGCAGTAGCTAGATGGTTGTCATCTCCACCTTGTGCTTCATGTTTAGATCTTGTGAGCTGCCTATCATGATCACGATCATCGTTGTGTAATTCTACATGTGGTGTTTGTTGGGATCCAATGAGTATTGGTACTATGTCAAGTTGATGTGCTGAATATTATCTTGATGTTATCTCTATGTTGTTTATGATCTTGCATGCTCTCCGTTGCTAGTAGATATCTTGGCCGAGTCGATGCTAGTGACTCCAAGAGGGGGTATTTATGCTCGATAGTGGGTTCATGTCTCTAGTAATCTGGGGGAGTGACAGAAACCTCTAAGGTTGTAGATGTGTTGTTGCTACTAGGGAGAAAACAACAATCTTGTGTTCAAGGACATTCGTATTGTTTACATTACACACTTTGCTTAAGGCGATAATCTGTTGCTTGCAACTTAATACCCAATGGTTCCTCGGATGACATCCGGAGGGTGGATTATTAGTTATAGATGCAGTTGGATTACGGTCTATGTATTATGTTGTAATACCCAAGTGAATCTCATAGTGATCCTCATGACATTTGTATGCTATCTTTATTCTATCAATTGCCCAACTGTAATTTGTTTACCCAGCATGTTGTTATTTATCTTATGGAGAAACACCACTAGTGAACTGTGGACCCCAGTCCATTCTTTTACATTGCTATTACCGTTTACCTTTTACTTGTTTTATTTATATTCTTGCAAACTATTACCTTTTACGACTCGATACGCTTAATCCTTTGTTTACAGCAAACCGATGAGATTAACAACCTCACTGTGAGTTGGGACAAAGTGCTTGGTTGTGTTGTGTGCAGGTTCCACGTTGCTGCTGGTGCAAAGCTACACGCCAACAAGTTTTCTGGCGCCATTGTCTGGAGTGTCGCAAAGCTAGCGGGCATCAACCTTCAGAAGTTTGGTTCTTTCTCCTACTGGTTCGATAAACCTTGGTTTCACAACTGAGGGAAGACTTGCTGCTGTACTCATCATAACCTTCTCTTGGGGTTTACCAACTGGGCGGTTAGTCATATATAAAACTCCTACATCAACACCGCACCACAACCTACTCACGCATCACTCCAGAGGCTGGCATGGTGATGAAGAAGGCCTCCAGTGATGATTCCCCTCTCCAGCAGGGTACTGGGAAGAGCTTCTGGACCCTCCCGATCTCGGGATGACGATGGCGGCAGCTTGCGGTATGTTTCATGGAAAAGTGTTCATCTCCTTAGGGTTTTCCCGTCGAAGAGAATTTATAGGTGGAAGGGCGATGTCAGGGGTGGACCAGGGGCCCACACCACCTGTGTAACGACCCGGAAAATTACCCCTATTAGAATTGCTTGTTATTTTCTTTTTCGCGTCATCATGACGCCGTGCATCATCATGCATCTATCACCTTGCATGCTTTGTGAAACAAATATTATCTTTGTTAAAAACTATTTGATTATTTTCCTTGTATGGTTTTATAAAGCCATCCTTTCTCTTTTCTTATTTTGTTTAATGGAACTAGAACTTTATTATTTGCAAACCTTTGAAATTGTTTTGAGACAATAAATCAGATTTTGAAAGAGGTTATTTAAAATTGTTTGAACTATGTTTTAAAAATCTTTCCAACCTCCTTTTCTCCTTTCCTCTTTTGATATTTTCTTTCAAAACCTGAATGTTTTAGAAAAACTAATCTGGGAGAGGCAGATGTATTCTCTTCGCCCCAATCCTGGTACATTTTTTTCTTTCTTCCTTTTGGCCCACAGCCCAACAACCACGGTGCCTTGTTGACCCTCCTGTCGTGTTCCCAAATAGAGAGCACGAGAGGAGCGTGATCCTCCTTCCTGGCTCACGTCACCGCCGCCAAAACCACTTTACCTTCCCTTAAAGCCTCTCTCCTCCAGCTCGTGGAAACCCTAGCTCCCCTCAACTTCTTCCCTCACACCGCCGCCACTCTCCTTCCCCTTTTTCTCGTTCTTCTCTGCAAGTTACTGAGCGAGAAAACAAAGCTGAAGACCACCGCCATGGCCGACGTCGCCCCGCCGTTAGAGTACTCCCCGCGCCAAGCCGATGACACCAGGAGCGCGGCCTCTGCGCCGCGGTTCTTTTCGACAAAGGAATTCGAGCTGGGGCGCTCCCAGTATCCGGCATGGTCATCTTCCCCATCTCCGACGTCGCCTACGCCGTCGATGTTTCCAACACCGTCGTGCCTCCTCCGACCACGCCAAGCACTCCTTCACGTTCCAGGTGAGCAGCCGCTTCTCCCGGAGTGCTTAGCCTCATCTTCCTCTCTCTCTGCTACTCTACCGGCGTTGATCGCCGTTCTTCTCCGCAGGTGCTCGCCGATGACGCTCTCTGGTGACTCCCAGCTCTCGGCGCCTCTTGGATTTGGTACCCTGCAGCGAGGCGCATCTTCTCGCTATGAACATCGCGACCCTGCTCGTCCTCTCCTACGGAATCCGTGGCGGGCTGATTCCAACTCGATCCGTGTCTCTGTCTGTCTGCAGCGAGCTCCCCCACGTCCGAGATTCAGTTTCGTCAGGTTATCTTCGCCTATGGCAACACTATAAATTCCGGTTTCAGTCTTTATTCATATGCGTTTCAGTACCGCAGTGGTTTGATCCTTGGTTGCATGCCCTCAGGTCCTGGGTTCGATCCTCAAAGCAGCCACCTTTTTGATTCATTTTCCAATCCTGGCAGCAGGGTCCCGCCCGTCAGTCTCTGTCCGGTCAGCATCCAGTGAGCCTGCCTGGTCCCGCCAGTCAGTGACCCGGGCTGGTATCTTTCTCGGTGAGAAAAGTCCCACCAATTTCGCAGTTTTCTGAAAAATTCCTGCAAATGTTCTAAACTTGTTAAATTCGTATCTTTGAAACCGTAACTCGAAATAAAAAGTATTTTATATAAATTTCTATCAGAAAAATGCATAGAACCTAAATATGCCATCCATATACATGTTTGCATCTTGCATCATGTAGTGACATAGTAGTTTGCATTACACCTAATAAGTAACATATGGAGTACTTGGGAAATTACCAAATATGGTTCCCCGCTTCATTTAATTTGTGTAGTGCACCCATGCTTTGTCCTTGCCATGCTAATCAACATTTAAATTTGCCGTGTAGTAAAACAACTTGAACCATATATGTGTGTGTCGGGATTCCGATCCCGCTTAATTTGGATAAGTTGCATTGCATCATATTTGCCATGTCATACATGCATGCTTCACATGATCATGCCGATTCTTCTATCGTAGTAGTAAGTGTTGCATCCGTTGTTTGTTGTAGCGATTTGCTTCTTCATGAATAGGACGTTTCGTGGTGATGTGAGCAACGACAAGTTCTTTGGGTGTTCTCCGACCATCTTTTCAGGCGAGCCCTTTTCTCTCTACCCATTTAATACTTTTGCTCTCGCTAGCTCTATATTATAGCCTTGTGTCGCGATGCTTTGTTTGAGTCACGTGTCCTATCCACCTGTTATCCAAAGCAAAGCCATAGAACCTTTCATACATCCTATTAACCATGTGCTTGTTTGAGTTGGCCCTGCGAGTCGTAGGCATCTTTAGGTTGTTCGACTTGTTTTATCTTATCGGGTTGGGAAAGTTTTCACATGCTCTACTTTATGGATATATATACTTTATTGTTAATACTTAAAATTGAATTAAGCAGAGACATCGGTGAGTCTTTTTGCTAGTTTTACGACGGCTCACTTGTGTCCCCTAGGACCCCGAGATCGCATGAACTGTTCTGAGACTGAGCGCTCTAACCAGACGTGGGTACGTTTACGGGCCTCTCCTCGATCACTGCCGGAATCTACACACTTGTCCAGTGGCCACAACTAGTTTGAGGTTTTCCATTTGGTTCTTGCGTGCATGCAGCTCTTGTATCTTATAGTCCGATTTACTTTGGGGGAAGCCGTGGGTGCCTTGTAACCCCTTGTTTGCTTTTTGCATGCACGCATAGGTTTGCGGCATGAGCGTTTACTGCATGCTAAAGTGGGTCGTCTCCCGTGGGTGGAGTCGGGCCTCCGAAGCCGTGCACGCAACAACTAGGTCCGTCTCAGAGATTCGGCCGGACTCTCGAGCGGGTTAAACTTAGTTAGGTGGCTTCCTGGACTTGTTTGTAGTGAAGGAGAGTGCGAGTCGTGACCTCCTGCCGGCACATCTTTGGAAGTGTGCTAAACGTAGGCATCAAGGAGTGATCGTGCGTTTGGGTACATTTAGGCACCCTTGCAGGGTTAAATCTTTTCGAAAAGCCGTGTCCGCGGTTATGGACGACTTGGAGCTGTACTACTCGATCATAGAATAACTTACACCTATTGTTTCAATACTAATAAACTTGTGCAGTAAGTTAGCACAATTACAACAACAACTTGCTAATAAAATTTGTCAACCGTGTGAGTGCCTTTGATATTGCTTCTTCGTGTGGGTGCGACGAGGTGATTTATCGGCTGGGTTATATTTGGTGTTAGTATCTAGTTGGTTACTTTTATGCGCTCTCTTATCTTAATCTATTTAGACGGAAGTTGTAGTGTGTCTCTGTAGTATAGTTCTTTGTTGCCGCTAAGTCCACCTTATAGCCTGTAAGCGAGCACAGCTGAATTCCAGTCTCGCGAGTACGTGCCTCGGTACTCACCCTCGTTTTTTCCCCTTTTTCTCTTTCTCCCTCCTTGTTCGGCAACCTTTGGCCCGACGCTTTTGACAGGTATGGGAGCGACGACGTTAGCAAGGTTACCCTTCCGGCTTGGCCTGGACAGGGTTTGGATGCCATCGTTATCTTCAGGCCTCTTAGGCCCATTTGTATTCTTGTCCGTACTCGGATACTATTTTCCTTTATGTATGATTTGGATCTTTGTATGTATATTTGGATATTTTGACTCGTGGAGTCTTCGTGGTTATATTATATATTCTTTTGTGGGTTCTATCGTGAACTTGTGTAACTGTTGCTACCTTGATTCCACCCGCATAATGTGTGTGTTGCGACGTGCACATTATGCTTGGTGGTGCGTTTCTAAAGCGACACCGTGTAGATTATGGCATGATGACTATAATCTGCAAGGTGCCGGTTTTGGGGAGTTACAACCTGGTGGCGCGGCCAGGGGTGGCCCGCGCCACCCTATGGTGTGGCCGCCTCCTGGTCCGGCTCCGTCTCCCCTCTGGACTTCATCTTTGTGTCAGGTAAATAGGAACTTTGGCTTTCGTTTCGTCCAATTCTAAGAATATTTCCTGTGTAACTTTTTGGAAACACAAAAACAGCAGAAAACAGGAACTGGCACTGTGGCATCTCGTTAATAGGTTAGTTCCAGAAAATGCATAAAAATGCCACGAAGTGTAAACAAAACACAAAGGAATTGGTGTAAAACAAGCATGGAGCATCAAAAATTATAGATACGTTTGCGACGTATCAAGGCGTCAGGAGCTGATTAGGAGCGTCGGCGCCTCGTGATACGTCCAAAACGTATCTACTTTCCCGAACACTTTTGCCATTGTTTCTCCTCTAATTTGTGTGTTTTGAATACAACTAACACAGACTAACGCTGTTTTCAACAGAATTGCTCTGGTGTCTTGTTTTTGTGCAGAAATCCAACTTTTAGTAAAAATTCGGGAAAAATCATCAAAAATCCTATTTCACCAGAAGACCCACGGAGCCAGAAGACGAGATGGAGGGGAGGCTCGAGGGCCCCACACACACAGGGGGCGCGGCCCAGCCCTGGCCGCGCCCACCTGGTGTAAGGACACCTCGGCCGTCCCCTCGACCTCTCCTTTCGCCTACATATATCCCCTGACTCGATTATATCGGGAAGGCGGCGTTTTTCCCAGATAGACTTCTGCTGCGCCGCCGCCATCAGAAACCGCGATTCGGAACCAGAAACTCCGTTCTGGCACCCTACCGGGATGGGGATTTGGAGGAGATCTTCATCACCATCATCACCGACGCTCCTCCATCGACCATCCATGACTCCCCCATCCATGTGTGAGTAATTCCCCCGCTGTAGGTGAGGGGATGGTAGGGATTGGATGAGATCGTTCATGTAATTTGATATGAGATTGTTAGGGCATAGTGCCTAGTATCTTTATTTAGTGCCTATGACATTGTTGCAACTTGTTGTGCTTAATGCTTGCCACTTTGGGCCCGAGTGCCATGATTTTAGATCTGAACATGTTATTATTTCTATGATGATACTTGTTGTTTATGGTCTTACCTACAAGTTGTATACACATATTGTTGTCCGAAACCCGAGGCCCCAAAGTGACAGAAATTGGGATAACCGGAGGGGATGGCTATGATGTGAGGATCACATGTGTTCACCGAGTGCTAATGCTTTGCTCCGGTACTTTATTAAAAGGAGTACCTTAATTACCAGTAGTTTCCCTTGAGGCCCTGCTGAAACAGGCTGGTAGGACAAAAGATGTCGTGCAAGTTTCTCCTTGTGAGCACGTACGACTATATACGGAACACATGCCTATGATTGTTTGTACTAGGATGCTTATTCTTTATTTATCTGCAATGCCCATATCTCATTGATTTCATGAATTATCTTATCCATGCAACGCCCGTAATCCATCCCTATGCCTACAGTATTTGTTCCTGCTGTTTACTACTATTACTATTATCGCTGCTATTTTGCTACTGCTATTACTGTTTCACTACTATCACCACTATAAAACTGTTGCTATTGATAAACCACTGCGAGCAAGACTGTTTCCAGGTGCAGCTGAATTGACAACACATCTGTTAAGGCTTACATATATTCTTTGGATCCCCTTGTGTAGAATCAATAAATTTGGGCTTTACTTCCCTCGAAGACTGTTGCGATCCCCTATACTTGTGGGTCATCAAGACTATTTTCTAGCGCCGTTGCCGGGGAGCATAGCTTTATTTGTAAGTTCACTTGGTATTCATATTGTTCACTGCAATCCTTTCATCATGGGTAAACCTTGTGATGGAAAAGTTCCTATATTACCATCCACTACAAGAAGAGGTACGACTCTCAACACCTCTGTTGCTCTTGATTCACCATCTGTTATGAGTAAGTTGCTTATACCACCACACCCACATGCTACTGCTACTACTTCTGCTGAGTTTGAAAATGCCACTGATAATTTAGATGATGCTTCTACTGTGCTTGATGAGAGTGGTTCACTAGGTTCCTTTTTAGATGCTACTATTGCTAGAGCTAAGTTGGGAAACACCACTGTTACACCTGTTAGTTCACGTGAGTCTAGGGAATGTCCTAGTGATGATTTTGATGATGATGCTTATATTGAGCTTAATGATGATTTTATTGCTGAAGCACGTGCTACTCGTAATGCTGCTGAGGTTAAAGAACTTCTTGCAAGACGTTCTGTTAGATATAATTTGTCTCCTGATCCTAAGTTTGCTGCTTCTCCCATAAATATTAGAGACAAGGATTATGATTTCTCTTTGGATTTATCTTACATATCTATTGTTGAGAAAACTCCTTTTTGTGGTACTAAAGATGAGAGTGCTATGGAGCACATGAATGAGCTTTCTACTTTGAGTAATTTGTTTTCTGATGATATTAAGCTCCGCACTTACTTTGTTGCTAAGATTTTTCCTTTCTCATTGAAAGATGCAGCTAAAACTTGGTTTAATAGCTTGTCTCCTGGATCTATTCATAGTCCTATCGCTTTGGTTAATGCTTTCTTTCAGAAATATTTTCCTACTAGTGCTCAACATGCTGCTGTGCAGAAAATCTTTGATTTTGAACAGGGAAAAGGAGAGATATTGCCTGAATCTTGGACAAGGTTTTGTTCTTTAATTAGAGCTTTGCCTACAGAACCATTGCCTAAAAATGAACTCCTTGATATATTTTATAATGGACTAACGGATGAATCTAAGTCATATTTGGATAGTTGTGCTGGTTGTGTTTTCAGGGAAAGAACTCCGGCTGATGCTGAAGAATTAATGGCTAAAATAAGCCGGAATCATGATGATTGGACTCTAGTTGAACCAACACCAGCACCAACCCCTACGCCATCTACAGAGCCTACGCCGAAGAAGAGAGGGATGATTGAATTAAATGATGAAGTTATGAAGGAAGCTAAGAAATCTCTTAAGGAGAAAGGTATTAAGGCCGAAGATGTGAAGAATTTACCTCCTATAGAAGAATTATGTAAGCCAATCCCTCACTCATCAACTATTGAGGTACACTCTCTCCAACGCTTTGATGAAAGAGATATTCCTTATACTAAACCTCCTAATCAATGCTTAGATGAATTTGATAATTTTATTGTTAAGCAAGAAAATTTTAATAGAATGGTGCATAATCATTTGTTGGAAAATTCTAGAGCTATTAACAAGTTGCAGGATATTGTGGAGAGAACCGCCAATGATGTGAAGATACTTGTTAAACATTTTCAAATGGTTCAAACACAAATTGATCAGCTTACCAAGGTGCAAAAAGACTTGCTAGTTAATGCTGCAAGAGAGAAGCAAGCATGTGAAATACGCACAAGAAGTGGCGCTGCTACTCAAGATCCATTATATCCTAAAGGACATCCTAAGAGGGTTGAGCCAGATTCTCAACGCACTTCAAATGATGATATTCCTTCCAAGAAGAAGAAGAAGCATAAAACAACTACAGAATCATCTGATGCAGGTAAATATCCTAGGGATTTCTATTTTCGTGCCCCTGGTTCGTTAGTTGTACTCAGTTTTCCCCAGCTCGTTAGTTTTTCCTCAGTTTTCCCCAAGCCGTTGTCTGAAACCGTCACCAGTGCTGCAACGGCCGGTTGCCCGACGGTTGAACACCTTTGACCGTTAACTGCTGACTAGTGGGGCCACGTAGAGCCCGCAAAGACACGTCAGAGCATCCATCTTTGTTTGACCGTAAGCATCGCCGTATCCCTGACCAAAACGCGGACGAGTGGGGCTTCGGTATATCGAATGACAAGTGGGGCCATGACGCTGATACAAGGGGCAATATACGGGTAGGATTAGATTTTTAAACGGAGCTCTACAGCGATGGCACAGAGGAGGTGGCCTGCGGGGTGCCGAGATGAGATCGACGTCCACAAAGAACTGCATGAGGCGAGACTAGACGCATTAGATAGATATGAACTAGACGCGTTTAACCATGCAAAGAAGAGAAGAAATGGTCGAGGACATCGACGACGACCTCAACACTTTGACTGACGGTGTCGGACACGAACGCGAGCAATATAGAGAAAACTAGTGTCTCTCCTTTCTGGCGTGTATAGATAGGTGCTAGGGGAGTGTGGTGGCGAAGGGAAAGACCTCGCGGTGGTCTGTGGCGTCCAACATAGCGGGGCGGCGTGGTCGTGCCCACAGCGGCGTGCATGTTCGGCATTGGCATCAGCATGTACGTTCGTCATTGGCCTCGGCGGTATCTCTGGTGTGTCAGTGATCGAATGAGGGGATGGGATTGAGGGTGCATCCCGACGGTGACCTAGCAGTGGCGGCGAGCATGCATACCCATTCTGACCATGCCGATATCGGCATCGGCATCGTTTGGAGGCTGTGGTGCTCGAATCATAGTGGAAATTGCGATTCCCTATTATTTTTACATGCATAATATATAGAAAATAGCTAGATCTATAAATCGATGCATATGAAGCTACATATATATTCTTGGTCATAATCCCCTTAGATGCATGGCTTCACGTCGTCGTCGCTTTCATTGTCAGTATCTTCATCGTCCATGTAGTAGTACTTCGTGCATGTTGTTCCGTCGAACACCTTCACTGTGAGCACATAATCTCCTTCATATTTGAAGTGTAGGAAGCAGCCGAAATCCACACCGTGCGCGATAGCAAAATTCTCCCAGCCCTTGTCGAGGTACATCCGGCCTTGTCCGTCAAATAGGACCTCCACGGTCCAGAGACGAGGACCGCAGTCAGCTGCTTGCAGATACACCTTTGCGGGCTCCTGGCCGTCAAGATAGTCCGCAAACTTTTGTGGGAGTGCCTGCAAAGAGATCGAGCGCCGATCGTTTGAAATTAAAGGTTATTTAGAACATGCACATAATTAATCACATGCATCATATATATGGGAACGCGTACGTACCTTCTTGGCCAAAGGGTCTTCATAGATGGTGATGAAGAACTCCTCTATGATCAATGGCAGTGTTGACGGTGGTGGTGGCAATGATGATGATCCACCACCCCGGCCGCCCCTTCCCCTTCCCCTTCCCCTTCCGGTCGGCGTCCGAGACGTGGAAGCCATGGCAATGGATCAAGTATATATGAACGAAGAAGAGAGAGGCAGAAACGAAGAAGAGAGAGGCAGAACCTATTGACATGAGGGATGGCCGTTGTGGGGGTTTATAAGGGAGAGATGACCATTGTGGGGTTTACACCATAAATTAAGGTAGAGATGACCGTTGTGGGGTTTACACAATAAATTAAGGAGGAGATGACCGTTGTGGGGGTGGTTTATATCTCAACAAAAAAGTAATGCCTAAAAGAAATGGAAATTCGTGAAAGTTCATCATTTTACCGTGAAAAGTAAAGCCTACAAGAAATGGAAATTCGTGATAGTTTATCATTTCAGCGTGAAAAGTAATGCCTACAAGAAATGGAAATTCGTGATAGTTTATCATTTTACTGTGAAAAGTAATGCGTAAAAGAAATGAAAATTCGTGATAGTTTATCATTTTACCGTGAAAAGTAATGCCTACAAGAAATTCGTGATTACCCAACTTATTGAATCCGATGGCAAACTCGTCATTTAGCATACATAGAGGGGTAGTAGTTTGCCACCGACAGATAGAGAGAGGGTGGCACGATCCTGCCCGTTGGATCATAGGATCGACGGTAGGTGGGCACGATCCGTGTGACAACAGCTCGACCAATCAGGTCAAGTTTGGGCTTCTGTGAGAAGGGAGAGGGTAAAACTGAGTAGTATCAAGGATACAAGGGCAAGTAAATAGTAAACAGGCTAGGGAATTCAAATAAGAGATTTAGAAAAAGAAAAACACATGTTTTGTACAATGAAACCCAGGTTGGCCTACCTCAAAGTATTAGCAATTCAAATATACATGAGTGTAAAAATTATGGCCTCATTTAGACAAACTATGTTCTGGGTATAGATGTTTTGAGAAGGGGTTTGAGTGGAAAGCCATGAACCTTCATAGCTACTAGTGATTTCAGAAGTGGCCATTTGTGTGAAAACTTGATTTATATATGATTGTTATGATTTCTACGTGGCAGGTCGCGTAACAAGACTCCATGAGTAGGAGGCACTATGATTTTATTTTTTTGAATTTTTTTGCGCATGAAATGACTCAATTAGATGGCTTAATCCCATATGTTGACTCTCTATTGACCAACCACTTGAGGGTAAAACTGAGTATATTGCACTAGGCAGTATTAGTACTCGAGGGGAAAACTGATTACAGATATTTTTCTAGTGTAAGATTCGAGGGTAGAACTGAGTACACGTAACGGTGCTGACGTGCAGTACCACGGACGCGTGTCGTGGTGAGCAGCGGTTAGCCACGCGGTGTGCGTGTTGAGACCAAAACGTCAACTGCTGAGACGAACCGTCACTTTGCCAGTACAGAGCCCCTCTCCCTCCCTCTGCACACAGTCTCATCATAACTCACGCACGCAACCACGCCTCTCACGTCCCATCACCTTCTCCAAAAAAACCCAGCCGCCCTACGCGCGCTCCCCTGCCGGCGATGGAGAAGAAGAATGCGCCGACGGCCGTCGCCCCCGAGCCCATCGCCTCCGAGCCCGTCGCATCCGAGCCCGTCGCCGCCGAGCCCGTCGCATCCGAGGGCGGCGCATCCAAGCGCGGTGCCTCCGTGAACTGGGCCTCTCTTAAGGGTGACGGACCACTTCACAAGATCGGCGACTGCTTACTGGCGAACGAGGAGTACGTGGACACCTATGCTGCTTTGAGGCAAGTTTGTACAAATTGGCGCTCAGATCTACCTGAGCCCGACGTGCACCTGCACGAATGGATCGTGGTAGAACACGCCCTTCCACGCGCCGCTGAGTTCTCCTTCCTCAACCTCCGCACATCCCGCTACGTCACCATCGATCTAACGGAAGTTCATGCAAGGTTCAAATTCCTCCATATCTATAGAGTTAATCTATTTTTATTTTCAATCGTAAACATCTTAGTGCTGAATGCTATCTTCATCAACTCCCTTTTAGATACTACTTCGTCGGCTTTTACCGTGGCGTCATCGTGCTTGCCCAGAGGAACCAGCCGCACAAGATACGGCTTCTGAACCCACTCACAAAGACATTGAACGCTACGTTTGAGGCGCAGATGCCATCTATGATTGTGGAGTCAGTCGCTGTAATGAAGTCCCCGACTATGGTCTTCATTTGCACAGGTTACCCCAATGAAATTGCTTGGGTCGATGAGAGCTCTCCTACTAAGGATATAGATGTAGAAGATTGGGGAGAAGGAAGATTTTCGATCGAGGACGATTCTCTGCGTTGCCTTACCCCATTCAATGGTGAATTGTATGCAATAGCTGTGAACAATTTTGATTTCGGAACATTAGTGTGCACCAACAATGTCCAGTTGGAGAAGCGCGCGAGCACTATCAACATGGAGACACTATTTTCATTTCCAGAACTTGGAAATGACAAGTTCTACCTTGTGGAGTCTGATGGTGATCTGCTGCTTGTGTTGTTCGGCGGCAGCCCTGGCAACAGGCATTTGGAGGAAGGTCAACCATTGGTGTACCGTGTGGACAGTGAGAGCCGCTCTCTCCATGCCGTCAACATTGGCAGTCATGCCTTCTTCGTCAGTTATAAACGGTGTATCTCCGTCGACACCAGAGTGCACCCGACAGTTTGACCTGGCTGCATCTACTACAAGGGCGGTTATATCAGACAGTTCTTTGATGATAGAAAGGCCTGGGATGAGTGGCCACGACATGTGGATAGATTAGATTCCGATGGTATGAAAATAGAACAAAGGCCATACCGTTTGGAGGATCTATTGGCTGCACACTGCAGACGGAAGGAGTTCAGTCAATATTTTTTTCGTCTCATGGAATATAGCGACTCCGAAATATATGATGAAGAATGAAGAACCTTCATGTTGGGCATACATTGCGTCTTATTTTATTTTCAGCTTAGTTTGTCATGAACATTAACATCGTTACTGGCTTCTTTTGGCTGCTGTATGCATTCTATGTATTATACTATACTAGCTTCCAGATTAGCTTCTAGATTTGTTACCATATTGGGCAAAAAACGAGGGCCAAAAGGCAGCAATCATTGAAGAAAGACAGAAATAGACGCTTCTCTAGATTTGATACTAATTTGGTGAAAAAAGAGAGAACTGTTTACAGAGAGAGAGGGGAAAAGGCGCTCTGAAAAGGCGCTCTGAAAAGTCAATGCCAATTTGGCCCGAGAGAGACAGAACCGAGCTCTCACGTACAACCAAATGTGGTCTCGTCCTGTCCCACGCGGTCCCTTTCTACCAGCCCCACGCGACGCGGCCCCACACGATGCGGCCCCACACGACGCGGCCCCACACGTTAGCACGGAAACAGTCAACATAACGGGAATCCTCCCGTCCGAGCTCCTTCTGAGGGTTTCAGACAACGGCTTGGGGAAAACTGAGGAAAAACTAACGAGCTGGGGAAAACTGAGTAAAACTAACGACCTGAGGGCACGAAAATAGAAATCCCAAGATCCTAATAGTGTTTCTATTTCTGATGCTGAAACTGAACCAGGAGATGCTTCCGATAAAGAAGAAGCTGAAGAAGAACCAGAGAAGATTGATAAGAATGCAAAGTACACCAAAGAAGACTTCATTGCCAATAAGCATGGTAAAGAGAGAGAACCTTGGGTACAGAAACCAATGCCTTTTCCTGGTAAGAAACACAAGTCTAAGGAAGAAGAACACTACAACAGGTTTTGTGAATGGATGAGACCTTTATTTTTGCAAATTCCTTTGACTGATGCTATTAGAATGCCTCCTTATGCAAAATATATGAAAGATATTGTTACTAACAAAAGGAAGATTCCTAATGAGAAAATTTCCACTTTACTTGCTAATTATTCTTTTGATGGTAAAGTACCGGAGAAGCTTGGAGATCCAGGTATACCAACTATTCCTTGCTCCATTAAAAATAACTATGTTAGAACTCCTTTATGTGATTTGGGAGCCGGAGTTAGTGTCATGCCTTTTTCTCTTTATAAGAGACTTGATCTAGAAAAATTAGTATCAACTGATATATCCTTGCAGATGGTTGATAAGTCTACTACTATTCCTATTGGTATATGTGAAAATGTTCCTGTTCAAGTTGCTAATAGTTGTTTGATTTTAACTGACTTTGTTGTATTGGAAATGCCTGAAGATGATAATATGTCTATTATTCTTGGGAGACCTTTTCTAAACACTGCAGGTGCTGTTATTAATTGCAATCAAGGAAAAGTAACTTTTAATGTCAATGACAAAGAGTATACGGTTTATTTTCCCAAGAAGATTGATAGAAAGAATGCTCTAAATTCGATCAAGCATGCTGAGACCATCAGAGTTGGTCAAATTATTTGCTCAGAGCAAAAGCCCAAGGAAGAATATAAAATTGTTATGATTGGGACTATGCCTATCAGAGTTGAGGTAACATAAGCATTTAGTGAAGTGCAAAGTTTTGCCTCATATAAAGTTAGTTTGGGAACAAGACTTGATCAACCTTGTTAACAAAGTGATTTTATATGAACGAAACTTCATTTTCACCGCATCGACTCCACCTCGCCTATATTTACTTTCATCAATTTTGTTCCTTTAGTTTAGTTTAGTTACGTGATTAAGAGTATCTCAGAGCTGTTGCATACTTGGTTTTGATTTGCTTGAAATCATTTCATCTTCGTTTTTCTGAGTTTTACCGATATGCCAATTTCTGAAAAATCCTCGAAAATAAAGTTTCTCAAAAAATTCCAGAAATTCTTTATAAATTTGTATGTCAAAAATGAGGCAGAGTGGCACCTGGAAGACACCAGGAGGGGCTGCCACGCCATCTCCCACACAAGGGGCGCGGCCCAGCCTGGGGTGCGCCCACCTGGTGTGAGGAGGCCCCACCTGGCCTCTCACTTATCTCTTCCTCCCCTGCTCTTTCTTTCTCCCGAAAACAACGACACACCCAGCTCAAACCCTAGTTCTTGCTGTTCTTCACCTCGATTTTTCGATCTCCTTGCTCAGCCCAACATTTCTGCTGAGATTTGGAGCAATTGTTCTCCGGTATGTGACTCCTCCGCTTGTCCAAGTAGAATTTATTTTGGTGAATTATTTCTTGAGTATTTTAGCATTGTAGGTGGTAGGATAAATGAGTATGCATGCTTGTTCTATTGCTTAGAAATGATATTTTGATGCATGATAGCTCTTTAGTAGCTCACTATAGTAGTTCCCCTACATTTGCTTGTCTCAAAATCATATTTTATTAGGTTTGTTAAAAATTTCAGAAATGGAGAAGAATGCATATCAACTCTCTCAACATGAACTAGAAGTGCACGAAGTTATGAAAGTTCACCATGAAGAGAGGGTCTTTCCCTCACACTATCCATGCTCAGAGTTTATGAATGCTGCCGGGATTCTGCAGGATTTCCAAACCTTACTCTCTAATGCAGGATTGGAACATTTTGCTGAGGGTGAACCTTCCCAATATGTTAAACTAACAATGTATGTGGTGCAGGATTTCAGATTTAGTTGGTCCACTTCTAACCCCATGGTTCATTATAAAATCTATAACAAATTTGTGGACTTGCCTCTTGATGTTTTTTGTACAACTATTAGAGTTCCACAGTGGGGATCGCTCGAGAAGATAAGGGGACAGCCTAGGCCATTGTTGGAACTATATGAGGAGATTTGTCAAGGAAGGAGCTTCACAGGAGAGGGTGGTAAAACTCGAAATATTCATTTCCCATCCATTCGGTATTTTGCCTTCTTTATTACCAATGTGTTCTTGCTAGGAAATCTGCAAGTAAATTATCTCTCCATGATTTAGCTTTTATTGCTGCTGCTTTGAGGCGTGATAGGACTTACCATTTGGGTGCCTTAATAGCTTTCCGTCTTGATGTTAATCGTGAGAAAGGGGGAATCTGTGGAGGACTTATAGCTTCACGCCTGTTAGCTTTGCATGGTGTAATGCCTCATTTTCTAGATTTGCAGTTCCCCGAGGAGAAACTTGATCTTAGTTCTATGATTCATCATAAGTTTATTTCTCCTCCTGCTAGTTTGATTAATTTAACATTTGAGCTAACCTTTTTCAAGAAGACTACCTGGAAGGTAGTAAAGACTGATCGATTAGTCCGTTTGCCTACACCTCTTTTGTTTAACCTTGATCACAGGAATGGATGGTCGCTCACAGAGGATGAGCTCGATGTGTACATAGAGGAGCACCCGCCGCCTGTGCACGTTGAGGAGGGCGCCAAGGAGTCGGGTCAGCCCTCCAACATTGCAAATTTCTCATACGAGCAACCTTATTATGATTATGCGCCATCAGCTTCATCTTCACGAGAGTCGGGGTACGATTACACCTATGATGACACACCAGCCCGGAGCAGCTACCAGGGCCGGAATTGATCTCCACTTAGGCCAAAAGCCTAAGCTTGGGGGGAGGTACGCCGATGATTCACTCATCTACATATCATATTTTGTCGGTCCTTTGTATATCCATATTTCGCTCTATTTATTGCCCTTATTCTTATTTCTGCTTTCCAAAATATAAAAAGACCAAAAATATTTCCGTTGTTTCTCTTTGTTTGTCTTTTTAGTTTGCTACCTTTGTTTTGCTTTACTTGCTATTTTCGGTTTGCTGTTTGAAAAATCCAAAAATATTTTGCTTTGTTTGCATTTCCTTTCGTTCTTGTTTCAAAAATCGAAAACACAAAAATATTTGTTGTTCTTCTTCGGTTTTGTAAAGTTTGTTGCAGAGTTCAGTCTCTCGTTACTCCATTGGAGCTTGGTATTCACTTTATATTATTCAAGCCACACGAGTGAAGAGCAATGATGACGACATATGACAATCCGAGATGTGGTAAGAGGCTGGTATGAACTCTATTTGTTTTCATTTTTGTACATATACTCATCTATGTGGACATGCTTAGTCGGTTCATATAAGGTATATGTTATCTAATGGATGCTTTGTAGTTCTTGCTCTCATATGATTAGTTTCAATTTACTAATAGTTTGTAGCATGTCATGTAGACGCTTGCATGCATTGTTTTATTCATAATATGGTATGTTATTGTGGTATCCTCCTCTGAAAACTTCATTTGAATCGACTTAGCACATGCTCAAGCATGCATATGACTGAAACAAAAAGTCAATTAAGCCTCGATGATTTACTTTGCCTCAGAGTTCCTGTATCATTTTTATGCCTATATTAATTTTGTTTTGTGGCAAGCATGATTATGACAGTTATTGCTCTCTCGATTGTCACTTCCCCGTCTTTTGCTAGCCTTCACTTGTACTGAGTATGAGCTCTACTTGTGCATCCAATTTCCAAAAATCAAGTTTACCAAAGAGTCCACTATAAATTCCTATGCATGGTATTTGTAAACCATTCCAAGTAAATTTTCATGTGCTACCTTTCAAAACTTTCAACTACTTCTCATTTTGTGCCACTATTTTTAGCTCATGGGGACGTAGTGGTCGGAATTGCTATCTTCCATATTAAATCAAGTACCCCTCGACTAGGCAGCTTCATCTGCTCGTCATTAATTTTGCAAGGGAGCTGATCAGACCATTATAATCTAATTCTAAAAAGAAAGAAAAAAGAGCACTCCTCCATGGTATGTGAAAGTTGGCGGGCACCCGATGGAATCGGTTAGCCATGGTTTGAGAAAGAAAAAAAAGGTGGGGAGGAGTGCCAAAGCTTTATAAAAGGAGCACCAATGTGCCAAAATTTCAAAGAACTCGGAACTGCTCTCACTTGTTTATTATGGAAGATAGCAAGTCCCCATTGCCAAAGCTTTATAAAAGGAGCACCAATGGCCCACCTGGTGTGAGGACACTTCCGCCGTCCCCTCGACCTCTCCTTTCGCCTACATATACCCCCTGACTCGATTATATCGGGGAGGCGGCGTTTTTCCCAGATAGACTTCCGCTGCGTCGCCACCATCAGAAACCGCGATTCGGAACCAGAAACTCCGTTCTGGCACCCTGCCGGGACGGGGATTTGGAGGAGATCTTCATCACCATCATCACCGACGCTCCTCCATCGACCATCCATGACTCCCCCATCCATGTGTGAGTAATTCTCCCGCTGTAGGTGAGGGCATGGTAGGGATTGGATGAGATCGTTCATGTAATTTGATATGAGATTGTTAGGGCATAGTGCCTAGTATCTTTATTTAGTGCCTATGACATTGTTGCAACTTGTTGTGCTTAATGCTTGTCACTTTGGGCCCGAGTGCCATGATTTCAGATCTGAACATGATATTATTTCTATGATGATACTTGTTGTTTATGGTCTTACCTACAAGTTGTATACACATATTGTTGTCCGGAACCCGAGGCCCCAAAGTGATAGAAATTGGGATAACCGGAGGGGATGGCTATGATGTGAGGATCACATATGTTCACCGAGTGCTAATGCTTTGCTCCGGTACTTTATTAAAAGGAGTAACTTAATTACCAGTAGTTTCCCTTGAGGCCCTGCTGCAACAGGCTGGTAGGACAAAAGATGTCGTGCAAGTTTCTCCTTGTGAGCACGTACGACTATATACGGAACACATGCCTATGATTGTTTGTACTAGAATGCTTATTCTTTATTTATCTGCAATGCCCATGTCTCATTGATTTCATAAATTATCTTATCCATGCAACGCCCGTAATCCATCCCTATGCCTACAGTATTTGTTCCTGCTGTTTACTACTGTTACTATTACCGCTGCTATTTTGCTACTGCTATTACTGTTTCACTACTATCACCACTATAAAACGGTTGCTACTGATAAACCACTGCGAGCAAGACTGTTTCCAGGTGCAGCTGAATTGACAACTCATCTGTTAAGGCTTACATATATTCTTTGGCTCCCCTTGTGTCGAATCAATAAATTTGGGTTTTACTTCCCTCGAAGACTGTTGCGATCCCCTATACTTGTGGGTCATCACCTTGTGCCACGTTAGATCTGACGACGCGTGCCGCCTTATCAGCAAGAGATGTCACGGTCTTGTAAACTAAAGACGGAAGCAGGGAGGTAGGTTGCCGCTCTTTGATGGTGGCGACGGTTCCCGAGGCATTGCGGACTCCGACGAACACGCGACTTCTCCATGGGGCGACACCATGGATTCTGTGCCGGCCATTCAATGCCGCCACCGGTCGCTGCGTCCAACCTCTATAAAAGCCGTCTTCTTCCCCCTGACCTCACCGCTCCACATCCCTCCTCCATGTAACAACGTGGTCTGTGTCGGGGCCGCAACGCTCTTCATCGCAGTCGAGGTCCTTGGACGGGCCCTCAGCCGTGCGCTCTATGCCCTACCCTCCTCCTCACCGGCAGGGAGTAGGGGCATCGTCATCCGTGAGCGAAGCGGCGGCTCGTCGTCTGCGCTGCCTCGCGTGAAGAAGGAGGTGAAGGAGGAGCCGCCGTAGGAGACATCGTAGTCACGCGGCTTCCTCCGCTTCCGCCACCCGAAGAAGGAGCCGCCGGTCAAGGTCAAGAAGGAGGAGGCGCCTTCGCCGCCGCTGGTCAAGAAGGATAAGCGGTGGTGGGAAGAGGAGCTGGAGCTCACGGCGGCATCCCGGCACCCCAATGACCCAGAGGATGCGCCGGGCCAGCGCCTCCAAGAGGCACGCACCTTCCAGAAAGTCCGGCCGATGGATGACTCCATGGCGTGCCTGATGTCGGGCATCGACGCCTACAACTTCATCGTGCTGGACAACAATGAGGAGTAGGAGGACGCCTGGATCGACGAGGAGGAGTACATTTAGGTTTTATTTGTTTTTATTTCAAATTTTGTTTAAACCATCCCACCTTTGTAAGATTTTAATGAAAATCAACGATTGTTATCAAATTTTAACCTATTATGAACTATTGAGAGCGGCGGCGTGGAACGTCGCTCTCAGTACGAAAGGAGCAGCTACCGGCACTTCCAATATAGTCGTGTAGGCATTCCTGTTGCGCTTATTTGAGAGCGCCTGTGGAGCTGCTCTTATAACGCGAGACATAGTACAATAGTAATATCAGTGTGCAACTAGATAGCTATTGTGGATGAAAAGTAGGCGAAGTGATCTAGATCGCTCTTGACTTCTGTTCGCCTGAAGGGAATTGGAATATTAATGATGAGAAAATAATAAAATTGAAATTCACAGAAACATGTGGCATAAGTTTCGAACGTTTGTCAAGACAAAGCCAATGATAAAAGCAGACCGTCAATCAGATTCATGGTTTGAGATATAAATAAATATTTTCATAAGGTTTAATGATGTCATGCTGTATGCACCGCTACCAAACGTGGCACATACTCCCTCTGTCTATTTTTACCCTGCATTCTACATTTAGTCAAAGTCAACCTAGATAAAGTTTGACGAAACATATTATTAAAAAATATAGTCTTATAATATCAATACATATAATATAAAAGTATTTTTATAATAATTCTAACAATATCTATCTTATATTGTAAATGTTTATATTTTTTCTTGTACACGTAGTCAAAGTTAATAAAATTTGACATTGACTAAATTTAGAATGCAGGATAATTTAGGACGAATGGAGTATTGCCATTGTGCAAAGCTACTTGCCCTATTCACGTCCATATTTATTATGGCTCAACAGTGGCGGAGCTAGGATTTTTATATTGAGTATTCAGAACCAACCTATAATCACAATGGGGAAAATTCAGAACAAAAAGTAAAACTGGAGCAGTTCATACCATGGCTAGTGAGTAGGAATTTCTGAACTTTAGTCTGCACGTGAAGAATTGTTGTTGCTGTTGTGGTGAAGCTCCGCTGTCTCTGTTCCTGCCGGAAATTATATGTGCCGCCGTTCTTGTCGAGCTCGCCGTTGTCGTTCTTGCCGAACTGGGCATGACTGTGTGAGGCAACCGCCTATGGGGCCGGGGCGGGGAGGTGGAACTACAGGGTGGGGGGATAATGCACCGGAAGAGCCTGTAGCAAAGATCCGGCGAGGCCGCGAGGGCCTGGCGGCGTCAAGACCCATAAGGGACAGGCAGATGGGACGGCGTCGAGGAAGAGGGTGGTCCTGTACTCCGACCTGGTCGGACGCGAGGGGGTGCCGCACACCTTGTCGTAGGCGCGCGTGCCCGAATGGGCCGGCCCACCATCCTTCTCCTTCTTCTTCCTCCCTTCCTTCTTCCTCCAGCCGCCGTTGCCAGCACCGCATCCGATTCTTCCCTCTCCCTCAGCCAGCAGCACCGCCGACCAGCTCCCCTCTATTCTCCCCTCCTCCGGCAGCCTCCTTCTCCGGCGCCGGCGAGCTCCCCCACCCCCAACCCTAAGATCCCCTCACCCCCACCCTAAGTTCCATAGCTTGCTCCGCCGCCTCCACCGCGGCCAGGCCGCGGCGTCGGCGGCTTCGTGGCGCCGCCGCGGCATCGCCCTCCCCGGCCATGTTCTCCATCGCCGGTGCCGCCCCTCGCCGGTTGCTTTAAAATTGGCGCTAACGGGCCGACACGGGGTGTGCGGAGCGGCATCCCGCTCCGCCCTGGTCGGAGCATAGGGATTGCCGAGGAAGATGAGAGGATGAGCGGTTCGCCTCAGCCCAATCGATGTGTTGATGCGGTACCAGCCCAACTAATGAAGAAACGCCCGGTACAAGCCCAAGCCGGCAATTTTGGCCCAGGTTGGGACGGCTGAACTCGGGAGCCCTCTGCACATTGCGATTTTCTGATTTTCCTGACTTTAACACGTAGAAAAGAACACTAATATGTCTACATATGCATACAAGGGCTTATATACTGAAAAAAAATTGCAAATTTTTTTGGGTATGGAATTATTCTAGCTCCGCCCCTGTGGCTCAATGAGAACAGACTTTGGTCCAAAACACAAATATATAGGAAATAATACAGTGGAAATTCCTTTTCTGAAAAGTAGAATGATCTTCAGCCTTCGTATCTGTTGATGCACTGCACACAACTATACTATTTTTTATGATTAAATGGTTTTTAGATAAGAGGCGCATTATTACTTATAAGTTTTAAGTATTACACCCATGCACACAGCCGTTCAGCAGTCACATCGTCTCAATAGAAAAAGGTGAAATACATATCATACTGAGCGCCTAAGGTGGTGGAGGACTAATCCAGAGATTATGCCGATACCTATGTTAGGAAAAAAGGATTCCTCGTTGTAGCCTCTAATCGTATACAGACATCCATAAATAGGTTCGATTATCTATCTGTTGAAGAGGAGATTATAAACGGAGTGTAGCGGTACAACGGTAGATGACCTGCAATGAGAAAAAAATATCATTAAACACTTTATCGTTACGTCAAGCGCTTGTCGGGGGGATAACTCTGGATATACCAGAGTTGGTGATTTAACAGATGAATAGATGCGAGTCAAGAAACAGACATAGAGAATAGAAAAAGATCAAATCTATCTATCTATCTATCTATCTATATATATATTAAGGCCAAAGGATTTAGCGCCTCCACATGGATCCACGTCTATGAGCACTGTTTACATGAACAGTAGATGTGCATGAATAGTGTCTCAAGCTATTTAATTCGTTAGATTTTGATCCAATGGCTAAAATAATAGAGCTGCTTAGTCCGTTTGATATTGATCCAGCGGTTAAAATAATATTGATGAGCAGTTCGCTAAAGCGCATACAATAATTTTTTATGTTAATTTTTTTTATAGTTTTATATATATAGCATTGGCAAAGATGAACAGTCTATATAACACCAACTGCGGTAATTTTTGCAGTAGATTTTCTTGATAGTAGTTTTCCGATATAACATGAAGAATATGCATTACAAAATTTCTTTGGAGGTTTTCAAGTAGTACAATAAATATTTAATTTTAACTTTTTTACATTAATTTCCCAGGTACAACATGAACCATGATTTGATGGTAGTTTCTGTTACGACACAGATACACTAAAATATTTTTCTCCGGAGATTTTCTAGCAGTAATTTCCGGTACAAATCTTGGGCTAAAATTATAATTCTTTGACCGTAATTGCACAACGGTAATTCTTTAATGTTGTGCAAGTCTCCAATAATGATTTTGTTATTAAAATTATTCGATGGTCCACAAAAGAAATTCTTTGGCGGTACATTTTTAACACAAACGTTCAACACCAACAATAATTCACCAACAATAATTATCACTATGTGTAATTCCTCAATGATAATTCCCAACAGTATTCCTTAGACGGTGCTTGAACAGTAGTTTTGATCCATCATATTTTTTCAATGATAAATGCCTTCTTTAACACTGGCTTCAGGGTTTTTCTGGGGTACCTTCAAGAAACATAATACTCCACTATTCTACGCCTCAATATCACTACCTTCTAATGATTGCCTTTCTAGTAGTAATTTTTTTCAATGTTAATTCCTCAATAGTTCGCTCGTGATAGCTCATCATCATCCTATAGGCGTATTGCACTATTCATGGGTTCTTTTATCCAGGCAAATATTAATGCCTTTTCCATGGTACTTTTGAAAAATATGCCTACTACTATTATCTTTTTCTATGGTAACTTCAGAAAAAAATACTCTAATGTTTGTCACCAATTTTACCTTGAAAAATATTACTAACTTATCCTTAGAAATATATACTTGCTCCATTGCACGCCACCTCTTTTAGCTAGGAAAAACACTACTTTCTTCTTCTATAGAAATGCTAGAAGATATAGTTTTTCTACTGCTCACCGTCTAAACGGGAAAAATACCACTGCCTTCTTCTGAAAAAAAATATTTGCTCCACCGCCCGCCGCCTCTTTTACCAGGGAGAAATACTACCAAACTCTGTCTCTTTGATTCAGAGATCATATTACTACCTTCTTTTGTAGCAACTCCAGAAACAAAAAAAACTCCACTGTCTGCCGCCTCTTTTTGCTGGAGAAAAATACTACTAGCCTCCCGACGGCTCTGAAAAAACTTGCTTCGCCGTCTATCGTCTCTTCAAGCCACCCCACATAGTACTCCGGGCACTGCAGCTGCCTCACTCTGGGCACCTCGATTACAATGTAGTGCTACTTCCATACTTCCCTCTCTTTTTTCAAATACATCTGGTGATTTTCTTCCATACTACTCTTTTTTTACCACCTACCCGTATAGGAATAAATTAGTTCCAAACCATGGCTTCGCAGTATCACTTTTATGTTGCTATAGCCACCGTGTTTCGAGACCAACACTTATGCGATACTTCAGCAACTCAGATATTGTAGTACTTCTAGAATATTAAAAAAACACTCTAACAGTTCTTATTATGTACAATGCCAGAAGATATAGTTTTGCTACCGGTCGTTGTCTTAACAGGAAAAATACCACTTCCTTTTTTCATAGAAAATATACTGGCTCCACCGCTAGCCGCCTCTTTTACCAAGAAGAAATACTACTATGTTCTTTTATACGCATGTCGAAAAAAATATGGTTACTCCACCGACCGCCATCTCTTTGATTCAGAGATCATACTACTGCCTTCTTCTGTACCAACTTCTGAAAAAAAATACTCCACCATCTGCCGCCTCTTTTTGCTGGGGGAAAATGCTACTAAAACCTCTCCGCGACTCTAAAAAAACTTGCTTCGCCGCCTATTGCCTCTTTAAGCAGGCCCACACAGTACCCCAGGCACTTCAGCTGCCTCACTCCGGGCACCTCAGTTACAATGTAGTGCTACTTCCGTACTGCCCTCTCTTTTTCAAACACCTCACAATCATCTGGTGATTTTTTGTCCGAATTACTCTCTTTTTTATCGCCTCAAGATTACCTACCCGTATGGGAATAAATTAGTTTCAAACCATGGCTCCGCATTATAACTTTTACATTGCTTTAACCATCGTGTTTCTACACCAACACTTATAGGATACGTCAGCAACTCAGATATTGTAGTACTTCTAAAATAAACAAACAATCTAACAGTAAAGGCGCGGCGTGACGCCGCACTAAACTTCCTAGTAAAGACATTAATTAGTGAACATGTGTCAGCATTGGGCTATCTCGGCCTACCTATGACCCTGTCGGGCCGGCGTACTAAAATCCGTGCCGACACAAGGCGTGGGCCGACATCCCTGGTGCGTAGATCAGTTGGGAACTCCAAGAGTAAGGTGTGATGAGCACAACGGTAAGTTTTCCTTCAGTTATGAAACCAAAGTTTAATCGACCAGTAGGAGAAAGAAACCACTTCCGAAGGTTGTTGCTAGCCGACTTGGCAACGGCACCAGAACTTGTTGACGGCGCCATGTCTGGGGCATAGCTTCGGCGCTGGCAGCAACGTGGAACCTGCACACAACACAACCAAAGTACTTTGCCCCAACTTGAAGTGAGGTTGTCAATTTCACTAGTTTGCTAAAAACAAAGGATTAAATGTATCGTGTGGAAAAGGATATTTGTTTGTAGTAAGTAAATAAATAATGCTTGCAGAAAGTAAATGGTGCTTGCAGTAGATGATAATATATGTAAAAGAATGGACCAGGGTCCACAGTTCACTAGAGGTGTCTCTCCATAAAGATAAATAACATGCTGGATAAACAAATTACTGTTGGGCAATTGATAGAATAAAGAATGCAAAGCAATGCATGTACATGTCATAAAAATCACGATGAGATTCACTTGGGCATTACAACATAATACATAGACCATAATCCAACTGCATCTATGACTAATAATCCACCCGCAGGATATTATCCGAACAACCCTTGGGTATTAAGTTGCAAGCAACAGATTATCGCGTTAAGCAAAGTGTGTAATGTAAATAATACAAATGTCCTTGAACAAAATATTGTTGTTTTCACCCTAGTACCAACAACACATCTACAACCTTAGAAGTTATTATCACTCTCCGAGATTACTAGAGGCATGAACCTACTATCGAGCATAAATACTCCCTCTTAGAGTTAGTAGCATCTACTCGGCCAAGATATCTACTAGCAACAGAGAGCATGCAAGATCATAAATAACATAGACATGATAAATCAACAATCAACTTGACATAGTACTCAATATTCATTGGATCCCAACAAACACAACATGTAGAATTACATAACGATGATCTTGATCATGATAGGCAGCTCACAAGATCTAGACATAAAGCACAAGGAGGAGAAGACAACCATCTAGCTACTGCTATGGACCCATAGTCCAAGGTAGACTACTCACGCATCACTCCGAAGGCTGGCATGATGATGAAGAAGGCTTCCGGTGATGATTCCCGTCTCTGGCAGGGTGCCGGGAAGAGCTTCGGGACCCTCCCGATCTCGGGACGATGACGGCGGTAGCTTGCAGTATGTTTCGTGGAAAAGTGTTCATCTCCTTAGGGTTTTCTGTCGAAGGGAATTTATAGGCGGAAGGGTGATGTCAGGGGGTGGACTAGGGGTCCACACCACCTGGTGGCGCGGCTACGGGGTGGCCCGTGCCACCCTATGGTGCGGCTGCCTTCTGGCCCCTCTCCGTCTCTCCTTTGTAGGCAGAACTTTTCATGGATAGAGACTAGACAATTTAGGGTTTTCGCGTCAGAGGGATTTTATAGGCGGAAGGGCGATGTCAGAGGGTGGCCAGGGGCCCACACCACACCCTGGCATGGCCAGAGGAGGGAGCGCCACCATGTAGTGTAGCTGCCTCCTAGCCCTCCTCCGTCTCTGCTTTGGACTCTGTCTCGTGTCAGGAAAAATAGGAACTTTGGTCTTCGTTTCGTCCAATTCCGAGAATATTTCCTGTGTAGATTTTCTGAAACACAAAAACAACAGAAAACAGGAACTGGCACTATGGCATCTCGTTAATAGGTTAGTTCCAGAAAATGCATAAAAATGCCACGAAGTGTAAACAAAACACAAAGTAATTGGTGTAAAACAAGCATGGAGCATCAACAATTATAGATACGTTTGCGACGTATCAAGCATCCCCAAGCTTAACTCTTGCTCGTCCTCGAGTAGTTAAGTGATAACAAAACAATAATTTTTTAGATGACATGCACCAACACAATCTTGATCAACTTAAGGTAAAGCATTGCATGCTGAGATAAAAGTACTCTAATCATGGGCATAAGAGATATAATTCTAACCATAGAACTTAGCAACCATGTTACAACATGAAAAGTAACACAAACAAAAGATAATGCATTGAAAGGTGTATGTTTGTTTGAAGCATATAGAAAACATTGCAAAGTGGTATTCAGCTTGTCCCTCATGGAGTAGCAAAACATAAATGCATAGGACACCTTCAAAGTTCAAGAGGGTGACTAGATACAAATAATTTGAGAACAAGCAATACCAAAATCATGAATCAATCAATAATAAATTTTGGGACTATGCACATTATACTCAGAATGACAACTATGCTCTCTTAATCGGTGCATAAAGGTAGAAGATGAAGACTCAACATAAAAGTAAAAGAAAGGCCCTTCGCAGAGGGAAGTAGTGATTGCAAGTTTTATAAACCTTCCAAAAATTATGGTACTAATCAGCTTTGAGCTCTCATTGCCCCTATCATAGGCATCTTGAGTGGTTAAAGTTAATGCGAGTACAAATATGAGATATATAATTGACAGATCATAAGTTGAAAATCTCATGTCCCTTGAATACGAGTACTTAAACCATGCTAATTGACTTAGGTCCCAAGTAAGTTCTTGTCATTGTAAGCATACATGTATCATTGAGAACGCCAATGGGGTACCTCTTGCCCGATGATATGGAAACTGTGCCACATCAAAATGACAAGACAAACAGACAATGGACACCTCGACATCTCTTTTATTTACCATTGGGTATAGCTTTCTATTTTGAGATGCATCGTCGAATGTCCATTATGGTTATGCTGTAAATTTCCACCATGAATGATGCATGGTTTAGATTAGTGGCCCAGGCGTTTCTCTAACACATAAGCAAACTCCATGAACTCAAAAGTTTCCAACTCCTTTCACACAGATAAGCATCCATAAACAAAATATCATGATATCAACTAAATAGGAATAAGTGCAATGTTGAAAGCGTGCCCCATGACAGCATGGCTGAGCTAACTCCCAACTTACAACTTGCAAGCATATAATCAACATAAGAGAGACACAATGGTCAAGTTTATTAAGTGCAAGAAAGTAAATATGCCATCAAGTTCGTGAGATCTTTACTAACTAATTTTCTCATAAAAAAATTTAATTTGGAAGATAGATAAAAGCATGAAAAATATACTTGGAATAGCAAATTGCTAATAGGTAGATATGGTGGACACATTGGAAGACTTTGGTTTTTGGGAGTTGGATGCACGAGTAGAGCTCATACTCAGTACAGGTGAAGGCTAGAAAAAGATTGGGAGCGACCAACTAAGAGAGCAATAACGGCCATAATCATGCATAGCGACAAAACAATATTAACCAAAGCATAAAGTGATATCACAAGTCAAAAACCAAATGATCATAGAGGCTTGAGGCGACTGATTTAAAGTCAAACATGGTGTAAGCATGTGCCAATTCAACCCAAATAAAGCATCAAAGGAGAATACCACAATATTATGCTTCTATAAGATAAAAACAACGCATGATTCTTTCAAAGGCACATTAAGCACTCTCAGTTATTTGAGACAAGTCATGCTACAACAATAACTACTAAGCATATAATCAAAATAATATCTAGCATGACATGATAAAGTCTAAGCCACAGTCTAAACAAGCTCCCTTTTTGTATCACTATAAGCATGAAACAATTTACTCTTTCCAACACCAATCAACCTATTTGAAAGAACTCTCAAAGATGAAAAGCAACAAATACCAGAGGTATATAGACACCTAGCTACAAAGAACTAACAAGTTCTGAACAAAAACGAAGGCGAAAAATAAAAGCTAAACGCACTACTAGAAAAAGAGAACACTCGTTGAACGATAAGAGTGAAAACTAGAGTGTTCTAGGCAATGAAAACGAAGTGTGTCTTCTCCAAAAGAAATATGTTGGGGTACAACCATTTATTGCAGCAATTAAAACAAAAGAAAATTGAAAGAAAAAACAAAGACGCTCCAAGAAAAACACATAGCATATGAAGAAATAAAAATATAGTGTCTTGAAAGATGACCTGATATTTTTGTTGATGAAGAAGGGGTGCCATGGGGCATCCCCAAGCTTTGACGCTTGTACCTCTTGGATATTTATTGGGGTGACATGGACATCCCCAAGATTGAGCTTTTTTCCATACTTCATCTCATCTCATCATTCTCCTTTCCCTACACTTGAAAACTTTCTTCATACAAAACTTCACACAATTCTTATTAGCAACATTAGTTTATGCAAGATAGTAAATCCACTTTTGGTTCAGTTTCAACTCAAGTACAACACATATTAACACATAAGCTATTGTAGCAACTTCTTCTAAAATTTCCATGATCAAAAGAACTAAAAAAGAAAGAGATCAAGAGGCAAATCCAAATAGTGGCAGAAATCTGTCAAAACAGAACAGCTGGTAAAGATCATTTTTTTGAAAATCTTCTGTTGCTCAAATCAAAAAGTGCAAAACTAATTAAAGTTAGATAATAACATGGGTCATGTGCACAAGAAATCAGAGATCAAAATGACGTTCTGGGAATTTTCACGAATTTTTACGGTGAAGCGCAGAAATCTGTTTCAGGACAACAACTTCCCCAAATCTTACCTTCTTCCAATTAGAGGTTACTCTTGGCACAAAAACAAAATAAAAATGATAAGGAGGGGTCATTACAGTAGTAATAACTTACAAGACTTAAAAAAAAGAAAAAGTACTAAAAAGAAAACATTAGATTATCTCCAAAGAGTGCTTTTCTTTAATGTCTTTGAGCTAGGCGCAGAAAGTAAGAATCAAGTATTTCGAGCGAAGAAACATCAAGATCAATAGTTTCCTAAAAAACACAACTTGTCACAATAGGCATTTTAGATACCCCTGAAGAGGATTCAACATGTAAACCACTCTTAGTTGCACTAAAAGTTTTATCACTTTTAAAAACATTCTGCGGTCTGGGTATAGAAACCTTGAGAACATACATAAGTTTTTGCTCTTTTCCCACAAAAGTGTCGTGGTTCTTATGACACGTATGCCATGAGGGGTACCTCAAGGCGATAGAAAGAGGGGATAGGCAATCTGGTGCCCGGGACGGTGATAGACAGGGATTACCCAGGTTCACGTCCCCGCGGTGGAGGATCGCTACATCCTGCTACAACTCACTATAATGGCACAATGTGTACAGGTTACAATGGTTGTGCTGGTCGCGATGCGATCTGCTATGTCTTAACTATTCTAGCTATCTGATGGCCTCAAGGGCTCCTCCACGCCGACTTATAAAGGCGCCTGGCGTGGGCATCACGGTGGTTTCGGGGCGGATACAATATGGAGTCCTAGACTAAGTCCTATGCGTGTACTACAAGGCAACCTGCCATGGGCCTGTCTTCGGATCCGCCATAAGCTCCTGCGTCCAGTAATCCACCATGGTATTGCAGCATTGAATATGCCATAAGCTCCTGCCGTCTGAGAATCCGCCATGGCATGGATGCGTCTGGGAATCTGCCATGGCATGGCAGCGTGGAATCTGCCATGGCATGGCAGCCTTCAATCCGCCATACCACCAGCAACTAGGCCGCCCGGTTGGCTATCTGCCATACCACCTCCATGGGCCACCCTGGTTTGCCGGTATGAGACTATGTCACTGGTATACCCGTTTGGTATATCCACAACAAAAAGCTTTCTCCTTCTTAAATTTAAGAGAAGAGAAAATTGAACTTAAAGTTTCCATAGACTCCTCTAATTTACCAATCCTAAGGTTTTGACTATCATGGATAGTGCTAGCCTCTAAAACAGTGATTCTTTTACCGATACTTTCTATCGATTCATTAACCTGGCTAGCGTTATCAAGTAGATTTGGCAAACTTTTCTCTAGGGAGCTCAGTTTTTTTGTAACTTCTTCCAAAGTGATCTCAGGTTTAGCAAAATTAATAGGTGGTACTCCTACTAAACTTTCAATTAAATTGCATGCTTCCAAAGCAGGAGCGCCCAGAAAATTACCCCCGTAAGAGTATCAAGAACATACCTATTCCAACTAGATATACCAACATAAAAATTCCTAAGAAGGATCATGGTAAAATACTTTTTTGTACATCTATGATGGGCATTACTTATTCTATACCAAGCATCTTTCAAACTTTCTCCACTTTGTTGCTTAAAGGAACGAACCTCAACTTCAGGAATACTCATTCTAGCAAGACTAAAACAGATATAAAAAATAATAACTATAAAAGGAACTAATATTTTTTGTATTTTTGATAAAAAGATGCAAACAAAAATAAATTAAAAAAACTAAGCAAAACAATAACAAAGTAAAAAGATTGGAAGTGAGAGACTCCTCTTGCAAAAATCCTCTTTCTCCCCGCAACGGCGCCAGAAAATAGTCTTGATGACCCACAAGTATAGGGGATCGTAACAGTTTTCGAGGGAAGTAAAACCCAAATTTATTGATTTGACACAAGGGGAGCCAAATAATATTTATAAGCCTTAACATATGAGTTGTCAGTTCAGCTGCACTTGGAAATAGACTAGCTCGTAATAGTTTATCAGTAGCAATAGTTATATAGTAGTAGTAGTAGGAAAATGATAGCAGCAGTAATAAAATAAAGACAGCAGTAGTGACTATAGTAAACAGCAGGATTAAATACTGTAGGCATAGGGATGGATGAACGGGCATTGCATGGATAAGATAATTCATATAATAATCAAGACATGGGCAATTGCAGATAAATAATGATAAAGCATCCTAGTACTAAGTAACCATAGGCATGTGTTCTGTTTGTAGTTGTACGTGCTCGCAATGAGAAACTTGCATAACATATTTTGTCCTGGCGTGGGCATCACGGTGGTTTCGGGGCGGATACAATATGGAGTCCTAGACTAAGTCCTATGCGTGTACTACAAGGCAACCTGCCATGGGCCTGTCTTCGGATCCGCCATAAGCTCCTGCGTCTAGTAATCCACCATGGTATGGCAGCATTGAATATGCCATAAGCTCCTGCCGTCTGAGAATCCGCCATGGCATGGATGCATCTGGGAATCTGCCATGGCATGGCAGCATGGAATCTGCCATGGCATGGCAGCCTTCAATCCGCCATACCACCAGCAACTAGGCCGCCCGGTTGGCTATCCGCCATACCACCTCCATGGGCCACCCTGGTTTGCCGGTATGAGACTACGTCACTGGTATACCCGTTTGGTATATCCACAACAGTAGTCCCCGGAGTTCTTTGAGATCTTCTCTTCTGTCTTCATTGCTTGATGGGCTTTTTATCTTCGTCTTCATCTTCCTCTTCAAGATAATCGCGTGAAAGATCTCGTAGAGCTCCCAAAGAATAAATTTTATCCGCTTAGAACTTTAGGCGGACCAGTGACGTCTCATACTTGCAGGGCAATTCTCTAGATACATGCTGGTATGCTACTGCGAACGAATCCAAGGCGGATAACTAGTATTTTTTCCGAGCTCAAGGAACGTTCTTTCCAGTATAAGATGTTGCCTCGAGGCTTACCAAACAGTGAGCGCAAAATTATCGCACTGCTTCTGTTTTTGAACTTCGATGCTTTTACACCATGTGTAGCCCCCGAGCGCCATGGCGGGTTCTCATAGAGAATCCATCAAGGTGCTCTTAGAGAAACTACTTAGAATATTTAGCCTGTAGCCCCCGAGCACCGCTACGCAATTTTCCTAGCGGTGCTCTCAGAAGACTTAGGATTTTTTGCTAGCTGTAGCCCCCGAGCGTTATGGCGGATTTCTATCCAGCATAGGGCTCTAAGAGAACTTCACCAGTTATTAGATCAACATACTGTGGTCACAGCTCCTGGGCGGCCAGCTCCAAGACGGCCTGCTCCAAGGTGACCTCAAGGCATCCTACTCCATGGCGGTCTCAAGGCATCTTGTTCCATGGCGGACTGCTCCAAGGTGGCCACTCCATGGCGGACTCAAGGCGGTCTGCTCCATGGCGGACTTCTCCAGGGTGCCGCTCCATGGCAGATTTGGGCTGCCATCGAAAGTGACCGCTCCATGGCAGATTTGGGCTGCCATCAAAGGTGACCACTTCATGGCAGATTTGGGCTGCTGTCGACGGTAGCCCCCGGGTATTTGAGCTGAGTGGCTTGAAAACACCTCAGATCGGGCACCAGGGAAGCGTCCAAGCGTCATATGTACCTGTGACATGAAAACAAAACACAATTGTATTAAATCGTTCTTGTGTTCAACGAACAAATGCAAGGCGGGTAAAACACGGCCATTGAACAGATGTTTTAAAGCTGAAACTATGCAGCAGTTGAACAACATAAAACTGTCAAGGCGGAAAAAAACTCGACTATCTTGAACAGTTCATGTGCATTTAATATGATTTTAGCAAGTGCTGGTTTATCCGTTCTTCCGGTTTATATGCTTGACTTTTCGTGAGATGGCAAACTTTTGCATGAACAATCCGCCAAGGCGATAGCGCTTAATAGCAGCCGTCCAAAACCCTGGAAACGGATGGCGGCTTTAAAGTGCCAAAATGTCACTACTCGGGAATCCACATATAAAACATCAGAAAACGTGTAGGCCAGAAAACTTAAGCTAACGCCGGATGGCGGATTTTTGTATGATACCGACGCCTTTAGAGGCAAGCCAGTAAATTTTTTACTCACGAGCGCAAGGCAAATCGTGGAAAGATTATGATCAAAACGAAAGCGGTAAAAGACTCAGAATATGAGTGAACCAATCTTTATCTCATGATCATAAACAAATATTAAATATTAAATATAAATGGGGACTTAGCTGTTTGAACGTAGTCGGAGTGATCCGCGATGCCGGCGATGTTGTAGCAGAAAAATAATTTCGCGACGAGGGTGCCGTTCATGGCAGATGTAAAGCTATGGCAACGGAGGCAAAAATCGGTATGTTGGACGCTTCGCGATCAACTGCCATCAATCTGACGAAGTAGTATGCGCGTATGGCGTGATTGATCTGTGGGCGAATCCCAACAGCCAAACTACATCCGCCATGCATTATCAGCAGTCCACACCAGCCAAGCTGCATCCGCCATACTGTTGAAGGTTGTTGCATCAGAAGCAAACTGTAGACGGCCGCTCCATCAACCGCAACATAGACCAAGCTAGCCATGGCGGGACGAAACTGGCTGATGAAGTTGCACTCGCGCGGCGAAGCTACATCCGCCATACGATCAGTTAAGCCACATCCGCCATGCAACAACCTTATACGAATATGCATGCAAGCAACGATCACCATACAATCCATGCACGTAGCCTCATACTTTTTTCCGCGTTGGGCGCTTGTGCTAGCTTGGGCTTGACGCGTAGCAGCATGGCTCTTTCTCCTTTAGCTTGAACAAACAGCGATGAAGTCAGCGATCCACGATGAAGTAGAAATAATCCGCGGCGGCGGCGAAGCCAGCGACACCGAGCATAGACACAACGGATAAACAGTCGTGGCGGACTAGAAGTCGTCCGCGGTAGCCAAACTGCATCCGCCATATGGTTCGACAAGACAGAAGATGATGGATACAATCGGCACCGCCTTGGAACGCGGCAACACACGTGACAGGGAGGGACTGATCAACGCCGCCGAAACGCACATGATGGCAGATCCGACACCTATAACGTCGAGCCAACAGTGAAGTATTCCGCCATAGCAACGAAGCCAATGATGGCGGAGACAAAATCATCCGCACACGAGGTGAAATCTTCTGTGGCAAAGTAGGAGTAATCCGCGGTGTAGGCGGTGTTATTCACAGCGGAATCGAAGATGAAATTATCGGTGACAAAGTTTATACGAGCCAGCGACGATGAACCTATCGGCGGCAAAGTTATAATAGCTAGCGACGATATAAGGTGACGCAGTCCGAGACAATGACGATGCCGGCTGTGGCGGAGCTGTACCCGGCTACGACAACAAAATTAGTCCGCGATGGCGGCAAAGCCTGCCATAGCGAAGTAGGGGCTATCCGCAGCGGCGGCGGAGCCAGCGACGCTAAGCAGATGGCAGAATTGACAATCATATAAGATCGGCGCCGCCTCGAACACATGGGATTGGGACAATCCGCCAGTGCGAGGGCTGTTACGTCGAGCCCCCGATTGCCTAGCCTTGGGGGTAATGAATTTTCCGCCGGTGTTGCAGATGAAAGCGATCGCTGCCGTCGAAGGCGGTGAGAAATCCGCCCGGATCGATTCCAGATGCCCTAGCCCCACGGTGGGCGCCAACTGTCGTGGTTCTTACGACACGTATGCCATGAGGGGTACCTCAAGGCGATAGAAAGAGGGGATAGGCGATCTGGTGCCCGAGACGGTGATAGACAGGGATTACCCAGGTTCACATCCCCGCGGTGGAGGATCGCTACATCCTGCTACAACTCACTATAATGGCACAATGTGTACAGGTTACAATGGTTGTGCTGGTCGCGATGCGATCTGCTATGTCTTAACTATTCTAGCTATCTGATGGCCTCAAGGGCTCCTCCACGCCGGCTTATAAAGGCGCCTGGCATGGGCATCACGGTGGTTCTGGGGCGGATACAATATGGAGTCCTAGACTAAGTCCTATGCGTGTACTACAAGGCAACCTGCCATGGGCCTGTCTTAGGATCCGCCATAAGCTCCTGCATCCAGTAATCCACCATGGTATGGCAGCATTGAATATGCCATAAGCTCCTGCCGTCTGAGAATCCGCCATGGCATGGATGCGTCTGGGAATATGCCATGGCATGGCAGCGTGGAATCTGCCATGGCATGGCAGCCTTCAATCCGCGATACCACCAGCAACTAGGCCGCCCAGTTGGCTATCTGCCATACCACCTCCATGGGCCACCGTGGTTTGCCGGTATGAGACTACGTCACTGGTATACCCGTTTGGTATATCCACAACAAAAAGCTTTCTCCTTCTTAAATTTAAGAGAAGAGAAAATTGAACTTAAAGTTTCCATAGACTCCTCTAATTTACCAATCCTAAGGTTTTGACTATCATGGATAGTGCTAGCCTCTAAAACAATGATTCTTTTACCGATACTTTCTATCGATTCATTAACCTGGCTAGCGTTATCAAGTAGATTTGGCAAACTTTTCTCTAGGGAGCTCAGTTTTTTTGTAACTTCTTCCAAAGTGATCTCAGGTTTAGCAAAATTAATAGGTGGTACTCCTACTAAACTTTCAATTAAATTGCATGCTTCCAAAGCAGGAGCGCCCAGAAAATTACCCCCGTAAGAGTATCAAGAACATACCTATTCCAACTAGATATACCAACATAAAAATTCCTAAGAAGGATCATGGTAAAATACTTTTTTGTACATCTATGATGGGCATTACTTATTCTATACCAAGCATCTTTCAAACTTTCTCCACTTTGTTGCTTAAAGGAACGAACCTCAACTTCAGGAATACTCATTCTAGCAAGACTAAAACAGATATAAAAAATAATAACTATGAAAGGAACTAATATTTTTTGTATTTTTGATAAAAAGATGCAAACAAAAATAAATTAAAAAAACTAAGCAAAACAATAACAAAGTAAAAAGATTGGAAGTGAGAGACTCCTCTTGCAGAAATCCTCTTTCTCCCCGCAACGGCGCTAGAAAATAGTATTGATGACCCACAAGTATATGGGATCGCAACAGTTTTCGAGGGAAGTAATACCCAAATTTATTGATTTGACACAAGGGGAGCCAAAGAATATTTATAAGCCTTAACAGATGAGTTGTCAGTTCAGCTGCACTTGGAAATAGACTAGCTCGCAATAGTTTATCAGTAGCAATAGTTATATAGTAGTAGTAGTAGGAAAATGATAGCAGCAGTAATAAAATAAAGACAGCAGTAGTGACTATAGTAAACAGCAGGATTTAATACTGTAGGCATAGGGATGGATGAACGGGCGTTGCATGGATAAGATAATTCATATAATAATCAAGACATGGGCAATTGCAGATAAATAATGATAAAGCATCCTAGTACTAAGTAACCATAGGCATGCGTTCCGTATGTAGTTGTACGTGCTCGCAATGAGAAACTTGCATAACATATTTACCGAAGCAAAGCATTAACACTCCGTGAACACACGTGATCCTCACACCACAACCATCCCCTCCGGTTATCCCAATTGATGTCACTTTGGGGCTTCAGGTTCCGGACAACGATATGTGTATACAACTGATACGTCTCTAACGTATCTATAATTTTTGATGATCCATGCTTGTTTTTACACCATTTGCTTAGTGTTTCGTTACACTTCGTGGCATTTTTATGCATTTTCCGAAAATAACCTATTAACGAGATGCCACAGTGCCAGTTCCCTATTTTCTGCTGGTTTTTGTGTTTTAGAAAAGTTACACAGGAAATATTCTCAGAATTAGATGAAACAAAAGCCAGGCGTCCAGATATTTACTGAAGCTTCCAGAGAACCGAAGAGGAGACGGAGAGGGGCCACAGGGCGGCCACACCATAGGGCGGCGTGCCCCAGGGCTGGCCCATGCCCCCTGGTGGTGAGGCCACCCTGGCCCACTTCTAATGCCGCCTGTTCACCTATAAAGACCCCCCGACGGGAAAAACCTAAATACCCGATCACTTTTCCAGAATACATCGCGATCCGCCGCCGCCATCGACCCAAGATCGGGAGGGTCCAGAAGCTCTTCCCGACATCCTGCCGGAGAGGAGAATCACCATCGGATGTCTTCTTCATTGCCATGTTGCCTCCGGCGTGATGAGTGAGTAGTTTACCTTTGACTATGGGTCCATAGCAGTAGCTAGTTGGTTGTCTTCTCCACTATGTGCTTCATGTTTAGATCTCATGAGCTGCTTTAAATGACCGAGATCACCGTTATGTCATCCTACATGTTGTGTTTGTTGGGATCCGATGAATATTGGTGTTATGATTGAGTTGATGTACTGAATTTTATCTTATGTTATCTCTATGTGGTTTATGATCTTGCATGCTCTCCGTTGTTAGTAGCTATCTTGGCTGAGTAGTTGCTAGTGACTCCAAGAGGGGGTATTTATGCTCGATAGTGGGTTCGTGCCTCTATTTAATCTGGGGGAGTGACAGAAACCTCTAAGGTTGTAGATGTGCTATTGCTACTAGGGGGAAAACAACATTCATATGCTCAAGGGCATATGCTTTGTTTACATTACACACTTTGCTTAATGCAGTTATCTGTTGTTCGCAACTTAATACTTGTGGAGTTCTCGGATTGATTTGCCACAAGTGGATTATTAGTCATAGATGCAGTTGGATGGCGGTCTATGTATCTTGTTGTAATGCCCAGAGTAAATCTCATAGTGATCCTTTCGACATGCACGTTGTCTTTATTCTATCAATTGCCCAACTGTAATTTATTTACCCAACATGTGTTATTTTATCTTATGGAGAGACACCACTAGTGAACTGTGAACCCAGGTCCTATTTCTTTTATATTGCTATCACCTGTTTACTTTACTCGCACTGTTTACTTTACTCGCATATTAAAATCACTTTACACTCGATACGCTCATTCCTTTGTTTCAAGCAAACCGGTGAGATTGACAACCTCATCGTAAGTTGGGAACAAAGTATTTGGTAGTGTTGTGTGCAGGTTCCACGTTGCTACTAGTTGAAGATGCACTAACAAGAATCGTAAATGGCACCCTTGTTGGAAGTCACTAGGCTAGCAAGCATCACCTTCTGGAGTTTGGCTTTTTCCTGGATTCGACATTCCTTGGTTTCATACTGAGGGAAAACTCGCTTTTGTACTCATCAAACCTTGCTCTTGTGGTTCCCAACTGGACGGTGATTTACACTATCACACACCGCCACAACAAAGATTTTTCTGGCGCCGTTGCCGGGGAAAAAGAAGACTTCTGCAAGGGGAGTTTCGCACGCACATCCTTTACTTTGTTTATTGTTTTGCTTTACTTTATTTTTACTTGCATCATTTTTATAAAAAACACAAAAAAAATTAGTATCCTTTATAGTTGTTATTTCTTTGGGATTTCTATTTTCGTGCCCTCAGGTCGTTAGTTATACTCAGTTTTCCCCAGCTCCTTAGTTTTTCCTCAGTTTTCCCCAAGCCATTGTCTGAAACCCTCAAGGAGCTCGGACGTGAGGATTCCCGTTAAGTTGACCGTTTCCGTGCTGACATGTGGGGCCGCGTCGTGTGGGGCCGCGTCGCGTGGGGCTGGTAGAAAGGGACCGCGTGGGACAGGACGAGACCGCGTTTGGTTGTACGTGAGAGCTCGGTTATGTCTCTCTCGGGCCAAATTGGCATTGACTTTTTAGAGCGCCTTTTCAGAGCGCCTTTTTCCCCTCTCTCTCTGTAAACAGTTCTCTTTCTTTTCACCAAATTAGTATCAAATCTAGAGAAGCTTCTATTTCTGTCTTTCTTCAATGATTGCTGCCTTTTGGCCCTCGTTTTTTGCCCAATATGGTAACAAATCTAGAAGCTAATCTAGAAGCTAGTATAGTATAATACATAAAATGCATACAGCAGCCAAAAGAAGCCAATAATGATGTTAATATTCACGACAAACTAAGCTGAAAATAATATAAGACGCAATGTATGCCCAACATGAAGGTTCTTCATTCTTCATCATATATTTCGGAGTCGCTATATTCCATGAGACGAAAAAAATATTGACTGAACTCCTTCCGTCTGCAGTGTGCAGCCAATAGATCCTCCAAACGGTATGGCCTTTGTTCTATTTTCATACCGTCGGAATCTAATCTATCCACAAGTCGTGGCCACTCATCCCAGGCCTTTCTATCATCAAAGTACTGTCTGATATAACCGCCCTCGTAGTAGATGCAGCCAGGTCGAACTGTCGGGTGCACTCTAGTGTCGACGGAGATACACCGTTTATAACTGACGAAGAAGGCACGACTGCCAATGTTGACGGCATGGAGAGAGCGGCTCTCAGTGTCCACACGGTACACCAATGGTTGACCTTCCTCCAAATACCTGTTGCCAGGGCTGCCGCCGAACAACACAAGCAGCAGATCACCATCAGACTCCACAAGGTAGAACTTGTCATTTCCAAGTTCTGGAAATGAAAATAGTGTGTCCATGTTGATAGTGCTCGCGCGCTTCTCCAACTGGACATTCTTGGTGCACACTAATGTTCCGAACTCAAAATTGTTCACAGCTATTGCATACAATTCACCATTGAACGGGGTAAGGCAACGCAGAGAATGGTCCTCGATCGAAAATCTTCCTTCTCCCCAATCTTCTACATCTATATCCTTAGTAGGAGAGCTCTCATCGACCCAAGCAATCTCATTGGGGTAACCTGTGCAAATGAAGACCATAGTCGGGGACTTCATTACAGCGACTGACTCCACAATCATAGATGGCATCTGCGCCTCAAACATAGCGTTCAATGTCTTTGTGAGTGGGTTCAGAAGCCGTATCTTGTGCGGCTGGTTCCTCTGGGCAAGCACGATGACGCCACGGTAAAAGCCGACGAAGTAGTATCTAAAAGGGAGTTGATGAAGATAACATTCAGCACTAAGATGTTTACGATTGAAAATAAAAATAGATTAACTCTGTAGATATGGAGGAATTTGAACCTTGCATGAACTTCCGTTAGAACGATGGTGACGTAGCGGGATGTGCGGAGGTTGAGGAAGGAGAACTCAGCGGCGCGTGGAAGGGCATGTTCTACCACGATCCATTCGTGCAGGTGCACGTTGGGCTCAGGTAGATCTGAGCGCCAATTTGTACAAACTTGCCTCAAAGCAGCGTAGGTGTCCACGTACTCCTCGTTCGCCAGTAAGCAGTCGCCGATCTTGTGAAGTGGTCCGTCACCCTTAAGAGAGGCCCAGTTCACGGAGGCGCCGCGCTTGGATGCGCCGCCCTCGGATGCGACGGGCTCGGAGGTGATGGGCTCGGAGGCGACGGGCTCGGGGGCGACGGCCGCCGGCGCATTCTTCTTCTCCATCGCCGGCAGGGGAGCGCGCGTAGGGCGGCTGGGTTTTTTTTGAGAAGGTGATGGGACGTGAGAGGCGTGGTTGCGTGCGTGAGTTATGATGAGACTGTGTGCAGAGGGAGGGAGAGGGGCTCTGTACTGGCAAAGGGACGGTTCGTCTCAGCAGTTGACGTTTTGGTCTCAACACGCGCACCGCGCGGCTAACCGCTGCTCACCGCGACACGCGTCCGTGGGACTACACGTCAGCACCGTTACGTGTACTCAGTTCTACCCTCGAATCTTATACTGGAAAAATATCTGTACTCAGTTTTCCCCTCGAGTACTAATACTGCCTAGTGCAATATACTCAGTTTTACCCTCAAGTGGCTGGTCAACAGAGAGTCAACAGATGTTATTAAGCCATCTAATTGAGTCATTTCATGCGCAAAAAAATCAAAAAAATAAAATCATAGTGCCTCCAACTCATGCGCAAAATAAAATCATAACAAACATATATAAATCAAGTTTTCACACAAATGGCCACTTCTGAAATCACTAGTAGCTATGAAGGTTCATGGCTTTCCACTCAAACCCCTTCTCAAAATATCTATACCCAAAACATAGTTTGTCTGAATGAGGCCATAATTTTTACACCCATGTATATTTGAATTGCTAATACTTTGAGGTAGGCCAACATGGGTTTCATTGTACAAAACATGTGTTTTTCTTTTTCTAAATCTCTTATTTGAATTCCTTAGCCTGTTTACTATTTACTTGCCCTTGTATCCTTGATACTACTCAGTTTTACCCTCTCCCTTCTCACAGAAGCCCAAACTTGGCCTGATTGGTCGAGCTGTTGTCACATGGATCGTGCCCACCTACCGTCGATCCTATGATCCAACGGGCAGGATCGTGCCACCCTCTCTCTATCTGTCGGTGGCAAACTACTACCCCTCTATGTATGCTAAATGACGAGTTTGCCACCGGATTCAACAAGTTGGGTAATCACGAATTTCTTGTAGGCGTTACTTTTCACGGTAAAATGATAAACTATCACGAATTTCCATTTCTTTTACGCATTACTTTTCACGGTAAAATGATAAACTATCACGAATTTCCATTTCTTGTAGGCATTACTTTTCACGCTGAAATGATAAACTATCACGAATTTCCATTTCTTGTAGGCTTTACTTTTCACGGTAAAATGATGAACTTTCACGAATTTCCATTTCTTTTAGGCATTACTTTTTTGTTGAGATATAAACCACCCCCACAACGGTCATCTCCTCCTTAATTTATTGTGTAAACCCCACAACGGTCATCTGTACCTTAATTTATGGTGTAAACCCCACAACGGTCATCTCTCCCTTATAAACCCCCACAACGGCAATCCCTCATGTCAATAGGTTCTGCCTCTCTCTTCTTCGTTTCTGCCTCTCTCTTCTTCGTTCACATACACTTGATCCATTGCCATGGCTTCCATGTCTCGGACGCCGACCGGAAGGGGAAGGGTAAGGGGCGGCCGGGGTGGTGGATCATCATCATTGACACCACCACCGTCAACACTGCCATTGATCATAGAGGAGTTCTTCATCACCATCTATGAAGACCCTTTGGCCAAGAAGGTACGTACGCGTTCCCACATATATGATGCATGTGATTAATTATGTGCATGTTCTAAAAAACCATTAATTTCTTTGCAGGCACTCCCACAAAAGTTTGCAGACCATCTTGACGGCCAGGAGCCCGCAAAGGTGTATCCGCGAGCAGCTGACTGCGGTCCTCGTCTCTGGACCGTGGAGGTCCTATTTGACGGACAAGGCCGGATGTACCTCGACAAGGGCTGGGAGAATTTCGCCATCGCGCACGGTGTGGATTTCGGCTGCTTCCTACACTTCAAATATGAAGGCGATTATGTGCTCACAGTGAAGGTGTTCGACGGAACAATGTGCAGGAAGTACTACTACACGGACGACGAAGATACTGACGATGAAAGCGACGACGACGTGAAGCCATGCATCTAAGGGGATTATGACCAAGAATATATATGTAGCTTCATATGCATCGATTTATAGATCTAGCTATTTTCTATATATTATGCATGTAAAAATAATAGGAAATCGCAATTTTCACTATGATTCGAGCACCACAGCCTCCAAACGATGCCGATGCCGATATCGGCATGGTCAGAACGGGTATGCATGCTCGCCGCCACTGCTAGGTCACCGTCGGGATGCACCCTCAATCCCGTCCCCTCATTCGATCACTGACACACCAGAGATACCGCCGAGGCCAATGACGAACGTACATGCTAATGCCAATGCCGAACATGCACGCCGCTGTGGGCACGGCCACGCCGCCCCGCTATGCTGGACGCCACAGACCACCGCGAGGTCTTTCCCTTCGCCACCACACTCCCCTAGCACCTATCTATACACGCCAGAAAGGAGAGACACTAGTTTTCTCTACATTGCTCGCGTTCGTGTCCGACACCGTCAGTCAAAGTGTTGAGGTCGTCATCGATATCCTCGACCATTTCTTCTCTTCTTTGCATGGTTAAACGCGTCTAGTTCATATCTATCTAATGCGTCTGGTCTCGCCTCATGCAGTTCTTTGTGGACGTCGATCTCATCTCGGCACCCCGCAGGCCACCTCCTCCGTGCCATCGCTTTAGAGCTCCGTTTAAAAATCTAATCCCACCCGTGTATTGCCCCTTGTATCAGCGTCATGGCCCCACTTGTCATTCGTTATACCGAAGCCCCACTTATCCGTGTTTTGGTCAGGGATACGGCGATGCTTACGGTCAAACAAAGATGGATGCTCTGACGTGTCTTTGCGGGCTCTACGTGGCCCCACTAGTCAGCAGTTAACGGTCAAAGGTGTTCAACCGTCGGGCAACCGGCCATTCCAGCACTGGTGACGGTTTCAGACAAGGGCTTGGACAAAACTGAGGAAAAACTAAGGAGCTGGGGAAAACTGAGTACAACTAACGACCTGAGGGCACGAAAATAGATCTCCCTATTTCTTTACTCTAGTTCATTATGTTGTTCCCTAAGTACGTTTTGGAGGACCTCTCTGTAGGTAGTGCTTCAATTATTGGAAAAAGTAACATCGAGGAGTTCTTTAATAATATTAGTATGCATAAAGATGTTGAGGAAAAGTCTTTGGCTGAGCTTGCTCCTAGTTATGAAGTTGCTTCTGCTTATTTAATTCACATGTTAGAAGCTAGGTTTGCTAGCCTTAATCCTTTTATGCAATACATATTTCTTAAGCTTCATGATATTGAAGACCCCGAAAAGAAAGTTTTTATCTTGGAAACTTTGCGCATAGAATTTAGAGATGTTGCCATTGAAGCTAGGAAAGTTCTTAAGCATTTTAATAAGCTTGGTTCACATATAAAGGTTTTTAGTACAAACAATGAGGGAACCAAAATACCTATACCTAGCAAACTCTTGGGATTGTATGAAGCTTTTAAAAATAATTTTGATTGGATCTGTCCCAAAAATCTTTTTAGTGATTTGAGTGAACCAAAGCGTGATCACAAAGGGTCTTAAAAAACTTATGTGGATGAAATACAATGCCTTACTGAGAAGACTTCTGTAGTTGATCTTAATGATTCACTTGATATTACTTGATTCGCATTTTCTGCGCCTAGCTCAAAGGCGTTAAAGAAAAGCACTCTTGGGAGATAATCCAATGTTTTTACTTTCAGTTCTTTTTCTTTTATTTGAGTCTTGGAAGTTATTACTACTGTAATAACCTCTCCTTATCCTTTTTATTTCGTTTTTGTGCCAAGAGAAGCCTCTAATTTGAGTGAGGTAAGATTTGGGGATGTTGCTGTCGTAAAACAGTTTTCGGTGCTCCACCGTAAAAATTCGTGAAAATTCTCTGTATATCCTTTGGACCTGTAATTTCTTGTGCATATTCCCCAGGTTATATCCAAACTTTCATTAGTTGAACACTTTTTGATTTGAGCAACATAAAATCCTCTAACAATTCGACCTTTGTCAGCTGTTCTGTTTTGACAGATTTCTGCCAATATTTGTGTTTGCCGCTTTATCGCTTTCTTTTTGAGTTCTTTTGATCACGGAACTTTTGGAGAAGTTACTACAGTAGTATATGCTTTATATGTGGTGGTTTTAGATTGAAACCTGAAGCAAAAAGGGTTGATTCATTATTATGCTTACACTAATGTTGCTAATAGATTTGTGTTTAGTTTTGTATGAAGGAAGTTTTCAAGTGTAGGGATTGGAGAATGATGAGATGAGTTGAAGAATGGACAAAAGCTCAAGCTTGGGGATGCCCATGTCACCCCAAGAAATATCCAAGAAGTACAAGCGTCAAAGCTTGGGGATTCCCCCGAGGCACCCCTTCTTCATCGGCAAAAATTAGGTCACCTTTCAACACACTATATTTTTATAGCTTCATGCATTATGTGTTTTTTTGGAGCGTCAGTTGTTTTCAGTTTTGTTTATTTTTTTTGCTGCAATAAATGGTTGGACCCCAACAAATTCCTTTTGGAGAAGTTGCCTTGCTTTTCATTTGCCAAGAACACTCCGTTTTTCACTCTTATCGTTTCAACGAGTGTTCTCTTTTTCTAGAACTGCGTTTAGCTTTCGATTTTTGCCTTGATTTTTGTTCAGATATTGTTATATCTTTGCATCAAGGTGTATTTTGACCTCTGGTCCATGTTGTTTTTCATCAAAAAAAAAGTTGTTTATAAAAAGTTCGAATGGTGTTGGAAAAGAGAAAAAGCTTTATGCAAAATAGTGGTACAATAAGGAGCTTGTGTAGACTGCGGCCTAGGCTTTTGCATGTTGTGCTTGATGTATTTTTGATAGTATGCTTAGTGGTTTTGCTGTAGTATGACTTGTCTCAAATGACTGAGATTGCTTAATGAGCCTTTGAAAAAAATCATGCGTTGTTTTAATTATTTGGAAGCATTATATTGGTTTTCTCCTTTGATGCTTTATTTGGGTTGACTTGGCGCATGCTCACACATGTTTGACTCATACAAAGTTACCATTGCCTCTATGATCATTTAGTTTTTGACTTTTGATTCCATCTTATGCTTCTTTTAATGTCGCTTTGTCGCTCTGCATGATTATGGCCGTTATTGCTCTCTTAGTTGGTCGCTCCCAGTCTTTTGCTAGCCCTCATTTTGTACTGAGTATGAGCTATACTCATGCATCCAACTCGTAAAAACTAAGTTGTTCCAAAGTGTACACCATACATACCTATTAGCAATTTGCTATTCCAAAGTACATTTGACTTGCTTTTATCTATCCTTCAAATTAAACTCTTTTTGGTGTTATGCGAAAATTGGTCAGTAAAGCTCTCACAAACCTGATGGCACACTTTACTTTTCTCGTTTTAAAATTTTGACATTGTGGCTCTCTTATGTTGAGTTGTTATGCTTGCAAGTTATAAGTTGGAAATTAGCCCAGCCATGCCGTCATGGGGCAAGCTTTCAACATTGCACTATCTTTCATTTGAGTTGATATCATGATCTTTTGTTTATGGATACTCGCGGTGTGAAATGAATTGGGAATCTTGCGGGATCATGGAGTTTGTATACATGTTAGAGAAACGCCTGGGCCGCTAATCTAAGCCATGCATAATTCATGGTGGAAATTTATAGCATGCCTATAGTGAACATTCGACGACGCATCTCACAATAAAAAGCTATACCAATGGTAAATAAAAGAGATGCCGAGGTATTCATTGTCTGTTTTTCCTATCATTTTGATGTGGGCTTGTTCCATGTCATCGGGCACGGAGGTACCCCGTTGGCGGTTCTCGATGATACGTGTATACTTACAATAACAAGAGCTTTCTTGGGACTCTAAGTAAAGTAGCATGAGGTTTGGGTATTCATACTTCACGGGACACGAGGTTTTTAACTTATGATTTGTCAAGTATATGCATCATAAGTGTACTCGCATTAACTTTAACCATTCAAGATGCTTATGATGGGGGCAATGAGAGCTCAAAGTCGGTAAGTACCATAATTTTTGAAGGTTTATAAAACTTGCAATCACTGCTTCCCTCCGCGAAGTGCCTTTCTTTTACTTTTATGTTGAGTCACCACCTTCTATCTTTATGCACCGTTAAGAGAGCACAGTTGTCATTCTGAGTATAATGTGCATTGTCCCAAAGTTTTCATTGATTGATTCATATTGTTGGTTTCACTTGTTCTTAAATTATTTGTATCTAGTCGCCCTCTGAAACTTGAAGGTGTCCTATGCATTTATGTTTTGTTACTCCATGAGGGACAAGCTAAAAACCATTTGTATGTTTTTCCTTATGATTTGAACACACGTTTGACTTTCATTGTTTCATTTTCATGATTTTTCATTTGTGTTCATTTTCATGTTATAACATGGTTGCTATGTTTCTTCTATTAAGATTATATCTTTCATGCCCATGTTTTAAGTTCTTTTGATCCCAGTGCACAACGCTTACATAGATGATCAAGATTGTGCTCAAAAATTATTTCTTTGGTTATCACTTACCTACTCGAGGACGAGCAGGAGTTAAGCTTGGGGATGCTGATACGTCTCTAACGTATCTATAATTTTTGATGCTCCATGATTGTTTTTACACCATTTGCTTAGTGTTTCGTTACACTTCATGGCATTTTTATGCATTTTCTGGAACTAACCTATTAACGAGATGCCAGGGTGCCAGTTCCCTGTTTTCTGCTGGTTTTTGTGTTTCAGAAAAGTTACACAGGAAATATTCTCGGAATGGGACGAAACAAAAGCCAGACGTCCAGATATTTACCGAAGCTTCCAAGGAACCGAAGAGGAGAGGGAGAGGGGCCACAGGGTGGCCACACCACAGGGCGGTGCGCCCTATGGCTGGCCCGCGCCCCCTAGTGGTGAGGCCACCCTGGCCCACTTCTGACGCCGCCTCTTCACCTATAAAGACCCCCCGACGGGAAAAACCTAAATACCCGATCACTTTTCCAGAATACATCGCGATCCGCCGCCACCATCGACCCGAGATTGGGAGGGTCCAGAAGCTCTTCTTGGCACCCTGCCGGAGAGGGGAGTCGCCACCGGAGGTCTTCTTCATCACCATGCTTGCCTTCGGCGCGATGAGTGAGTAGTTTACCTTGGACTATGGGTCCATAGCAGTAGCTAGTTGGTTGTCTTCTCCACCATGTGCTTCATGTTTAGATCTCGTGAGCTTCTTTACATGATCGAGATCACCATTATGTAATCCTACATGTTGTGTTTGTTGGGATCCGATGAATATTGGTGTTATGATTGAGTTGATGTACTGAATTTTATCTTATGTTATCTCTATGTTGTTTATGATCTTGCATCCTCTCCGTTGTTAGTAGCTATCTTGGCCGAGTAGTTGCTAGTGACTCCAAGAGGGGGTATTTATGCTCGATAGTGGGTTCATGCCTCTATTTAATCTGGGGGAATGACAGAAACCTCTAAGGTTGTAGATGTGCTGTTGCTACTAGGGGGAAAACAACATTCATATGCTCAAGGGCATATGCTTTGTTTACATTACACACTTTGCTTAATGCAGTTATCTGTTGTTCGCAACTTAATACTTGTGGAGTTCTCGGATTGATTTGCCACAAGTGGATTTTTAGTCATAGATGCAGTTGGATGGCGGTCTATGTATCTTGTTGTAATGCCCAGAGTAAATCTCATAGTGATCCTCTCGACATGCACGTTGTCTTTATTCTATCAATTGCCCAACTGTAATTTGTTTACCCAGCATGTGTTATTTTATCTTATGGAGAGACACCACTAGTGAACTGTGGACCCCGGTCCTATTTCCTTTATATTGCTATCACCTGTTTACTTTACTTGCACTGTTTACTTTACTCGCATATTATTATCACTTTCCACTCGATACGCTCCTTCCTTTGTTTCAAGCAAACCGGTGAGATTGACAACCTCATCGTAAGTTGGGAGCAAAGTATTTGGTTGTGTTGTGTGCAGGTTCCACGTTGCTACTAGTTGAAGACACACTAACAAGAATCATAAATGGCGCCCTTGTTGGAAGTCACTAGGCTAGCAAGCATCACCTTCTGGAGTTTGGCTTTTTCCTGGATTCGACATACCTTGGTTTCTTACTGAGGGAAAACTCGCTGCTGTACTCATCAAACCTTCCTCTTGGGGTTCCCAACTAGACGGTCATTTACACTATCACACACTGCCATAGCAACAACTTGCAGGTAAGATCACAAACAACAATTATCCTCATCAAACAATAACATGTTCAGATCTGAGATCATGGCACTCGGGCCCAAAGTGACAAGCATTAAGCACAACAAGTTGCAACAATGTCAAAAGCACTAACAACGGATACTAGGCACCATGCCCTAACAATCTTATAGCAATTACATGAATGATCTCATCCAATCCCTACCATCCCCTTCGGCCTACAGCGGGAATTACTCACACATGGATGGGGGAATCATGGATGGTTGATGGAGAGGCATCGGTGATGATGATGGCGATGATCTCCTCCAATACCGCATCCTGGCAGAATCACGGTTTCTGGTGGTGGCGGCGCAGCGGAACTCTATCTGGGAAAAATGCCGAACCCCCGATGTTTTTAGGCCAAAGGCTATATGTAGGCGGAAGGAGGGCTCGAGGCGATGGCTGAGGCGGCCACACCACCCCCTAGCGTGGCCTGGCCTGGCCTGCGCCGCCAGGTGGTGTGGGCCCCTCGTGGCTCCTCTCCATCTCATCTTCTGGCTCCGTGAGTCTTCTGGTAAAATAGGAGCTTTGCGATATTTTCTGGGATTTTCCCTAAAAGTTGGATTTCTGCACAAAAATGAGACACCAGAGCAATTCTGCTGAAAACGGCGTTAGTCCGTGTTAGTTGTATTCAAAACACACAAATTAGAGGGAAAACAACAGAAAAAGGGTTCAGGAAAGTAGATACGTTTTGGACGTATCAACTCCCCCCAAGCTTAGCTTATTGCTTGTCCTCAAGCAATTCAGTTAACAACTGAGTGCGATAAAAGAAACTTTTATGAACACATTTGCTTCATATGATGTATATATTCTCACTATATGATCAAGTACTTAGGCAATTCATATTAAGAAGTATGCAACCAATGTTACCTCATAGTCATGCAAGCTATGAAGAAGTACCAACACACCAATAATAAGCAGCATAAACATAAGAAGTTACAGGATTGTAATGCTCATAATAAGATATGATAAAGTGGTATCTCGCTTGCCTTTATTTGTGGAGCAAAACATAAATGCCAAGGCACCTCTGAAGTTCAAGAGAAGACTAGAAGTAGAAATATCAAAGATACAAGCATCAAAGTTATACCACAATTAACCGTGTTCTGGGACAAGCACATTGCACTAAGAATGACAACTAGGTTCTCAAGAAGGTGCTTAAAGATAGAAGATGAAGACTCAACATAAAAGTAAAAGAAAGACTATTCGCAGAGGAAAGCAGGGATTAACATGTGCTAGAGCTTTTCATTTGTAAAACAGATGTAAAAATTGTTTTGAGAGGTGGTTGTTCCTGTCAACGACTGGCAATGGGGTTCTTGCTATCTTCCATACTAAACAAGTTGAGAGCGGTTCCGAGTTCTTGAAAAATTGGCATATACATGATTTTTTATAAAGTTTGGCACTCCTCCCCACTTTTCCTTTCACAAACCATGGCTAACCGAATCCTTCGGGTGCCCACCAACTTTCACATACCATGGAAAAAGTGCCTTTTTCTTTTCTTTCTTTTTCAGAGGTTACAATGGTCTGACCAGCTCTCTTGCAAAATTAATGACGAGTAGATGAAGCATGCAAGTCGAGGGGTACTTAATTCAATATGGAAGATAGCAAACCCAACCACTATGTCCTCATGAGCTAAAAATAGTGTCACAAAATGAGAAGTTTTTGAAGGTTTTTGAAAGGTAGCACATGAAAATTTACTTGGAATGGTTTGAAAATACCATGCATAGGAATTTATAGTGGACTCTTTGGAATAACTTGGTTTTCAGGAGTTGGATGCATGAGAAGTATTCCCTCTCAGTACAGGTAAAGGCTAGCAAAATACTTGGAAGTGACAATCGAGAGAGTAGTAACTGTCATCAGCATGCTTGCGATAAAACAAAATTAAAAGGGGCATAAAAACAATACAAGAGCTCTAAGGCAAAATAAATCATCAAGGCTTAATTGACTTTTGTTTAGTCATATGCATGCTTGAGCATGTGCCAAGTCGATTCAAATTAAACATTCAGAGGAGGATACCACAATGTCATACCGTTTTATGAATAGAATAATGCAAGCAAACATCTATATGACATGCTACAAACTATTAGTAAATTGGAACTAATCATATGAGAGCAGGAACTACTAAGCATCCATTAAATAACATACACCTTACATGAACCAACTAAGTATGTCCACATGAATGAGTATATGTACAAAAATGAAAACAAATAGAGTTCATATCAGCCTCTCACCACATCTCGAATTGTCATAAGTCGTCATTATTGCCTTTCACTTGTGTGGCTTGAATAATATGAAGTGATAACCAAGCTCCAATGGAGTCACGGGAGACTGAACTCTGCAACAAACTTTACAAAACCGGAAAAGAACAACAAATATTTTTGGGTTTTCGAATTTTAAAACAAGAACAGAAGGAAACAACAAACAAAGCAAAATCTTTTTGGATTTTTGAATACCAAACCGAAACTAGAAGTTAAAGCAAACCAATACTTGAAAACTAAAGAAGCAAAATAACAGAAATATTTTTTTCTTTTTGTGTTTTGGAAAGTAGAAACAAAACAAGAACAACAAAGAAAAAGAAAGAAAGCAAAACATGGATATACAAAGTCCCAACAGAATATGATGTATAAATGAGTGAGGTGTTGGTATACCTCCCCCCAAGCTTAGGCTTTTGACCTAAGTGGAGATCAATCCCAACTCGACCAAGAAGTGGCATCTCCAAAATATGATGAAGAAGTACCTTCGTCCTGATATGAGCTTGAGGACGCCCCGGTATGATGCACGGTGTAATAATCAGAGGGCGCCTCCCCCTCTTGGCTCTCGGAGCCCTGCTGCCTGTGGAAACCAAGCAACCTAAGCTGCTTGTCCAACTCCTCCTTCAAGCATGACTAGGGCATCCTGCAAATACTGAACAAACTGGGCTGCGGCAAGGGAACTTCCCTTTCATCTCCATCAGTAAATAACATTCTATAAACTAGACTTCCTACACAAGAGTTAGCAGTAACAAAGTGATGGACCTTCATAGCACCAAGATCAAGTCTCTATGGGGCTAACAATGTATCATTAGGAGCAACAGAAAGGCCCAAAGCAGTAACAATGCGTGCAGCAATAATTCCTCCATAAATGGGTCCCCTAGCAGCTAAGCGACGAGCAATGAGAGCACCAAGGTTGTACCTCCTACTATCATTAAGCGTAGTAGCTAGAAAAGCTAAATGATAGTTAGAAATATTACTAGTGTTCTCCCTACCAAGAATACTAGTGGCAATATAGTAAGCAAAGTATCTAATAGCTAGGAGTTTAATGTTCCTTATCTTGCCACGCTGAGTTGTACGATCATCATCATTTTTCACTCCTCGGTAAAGCTCCAGCAAATTAGCGGGTCGATTCTGAATCTTCTTTGCTGTCCCAAACATAGCAATACCTAGGATACTTCAAAATCTTTCCAAAGACATGGTGACAGACTTATCATAGATTTTAAATGCAATAGATGGCCTGAAGGCTGAGTTAGAAAAAGAAAAGCTCTCAACAAAAGTCTTTGTGAGCATAGCATATTGGTCACTCTCATCAAGCATGTATGTAGTCAAACCAACCCTGTTAACAAGAAGTACGAAATCATCAAGGATCCCTGCATCTCTTAGAAAGTTAGTACAAGGGAAAGTGGATGAATGTGCATCTCCATCATCCCCTTCATCACCAATGTTTGGGGAAATAAGATCTTCATTGTAGGATGGCCTAAATTGAGCAGTTGATCTTGAAGGCCTTGCTACCCTTGGTGCTTCTCTCTCGAAGACCTCTCCATAAGTGTGATTATGCATCTCCCTTTTTGGAGATCAAATGTTCCAAATCTCAGCAGCAAAGATGGCCTGAGCAAGGAGATCAAAAATCGCGAGCAAGAATAGCAAGAACACGGGTTTGAGCAATGGAGTGGAGTTTTTTCGGGAGAGAGAGTGGGATGGCAGGTGGAAGAATAAGTGGAGGGCCAGGGGGCCCCACACCATGCCATGGCGTGGCCTAGACTGGATTGCGCCAACATGTGGTGTGGTGGCATGGTGGGTCCCCCTGGGGTGTTCCAGGTGCCTCTCTGCCCCATTTTAGACATAATTTTTTTTTAAAAAAATTCTGGAATTTTTCGAGAAACTTTATTTTCGAGGATTTTCAGAAATTGACAAATGATTAAAAGCATGGGAAAACAAATATGGAACAATGGAAAACAAATTCAAACCAAGTCTACAGCAGTTCTAAGACACTCAAATATGCAACTAACCAGTGCAAACATGGGTGAACAAGGTGGAAGCAAAAAGTAATCAAAAGTAAACAAGATGAAAACATAAGTAAACTAAAGTAAACACAGTGAAAACATAGTTTCATTCATTCAAAAACCACTTTGTTAACAAGGTTGATCAAGTCTTGTTACCAAAACAATTTTTTTATGAAACAAAACTCTGCATTTCACTAAATGATTATGTTACCTCAACTTTGATAGGCATAGTCCCAACCATAACAATTTCATATTCTTCCTGTGGTTTTTGCCTAGAACAATAGATTTCTCCAACTTTAATGGTCTCAATATTTTTCATTGAATTTAGACCATACTTTCTATCAATCTTATTGGGAAAATAAATAGTGTGCTCCTTGTCATTAACATTAAAAGTTACTTTCCCTTGGTTGCAATCAATAACAACACCTACAGTGTTAGGAAAAGGTCTCCCAAGAATAATAGACATATTATCATCTTCAGGCATTTCCAACACAACAAAGTCAGTTAATGTCAAAAAACTATTAGACACTTGAACATGAACATCCTCACATATACCAATAGGAATAGTAGTAGACTTATCAGCCATTTGCAAAGATATATCAGTTGATATCAATTTTTCTAGATCAAGTCTCTTATAGAGAGAAAAAGGCATGACACTAACTCCTGCTCCCAAATCACACAAAGTAGTTCTAACATAATTGTTTTTAATGGAGCAAGGAATAGTTGGTATACCTGGATCTCCAAGCTTCCCTGGAACCTTGCCATTGAAAGAATAATTAGCAAGCAAAGTGAAAATTTCCTCACTAGGAATCTTCCTTTTGTTAGAAACAATGTCCTTCATATACTTTGAATAAGGAGGCATTTTAATAGCATCAGTCAAAGGAATTTGCAAAAACAAAGATTTCATCCATTCACAAAACTTGTTATAGTGTTCCTCTTCCTTTGATTTGTGTTTCTTACCAGGAAAAGGCATTGGTTTTTGCACCCAAGGTTCTCTCTCACTACCATGTTTATTGGCAATGAAATCCTCCTTGGTGTACTTTGCATTCCTAGCAAGCTTTTCTGGTTCCTCCTCAACCTCTTCTTTATCAGAAGCATTACCGCTTTCAGTTTCAGCATCAGAAATAGAAACACTATTAGGATCCTTACCTGATTCAGAAGATTCTGCAACTAGTTTATGCTTCTTCTTCCTTTTCCTGGAAAGAGTACCATTACCTGCAGCACGTTGAGAATCCTGTTCGATCCTCTTAGGATGTCCTTTAGGATATAAAGGATCCTAAGTAGAAGCACCACTTCTAGTGCTTATTTCACAAGCATGTTTTTCTCTAGAAGCGTTAACTAGAAATTTTTTTTGCACCTTAGTGAGCTGATCAATTTGAGTCTGAACCATTTGGAAATGTTTAACAAGCATCTTAACATCATTGGAGGTTCTCTCCACAATATCATGCAACTTATTAATAGCTCTAGAGTTTTCCAACAGATGATTCTGCACCTTCTTATAAAAGTTATCTTGCTTAACAATATAATTATCAAACTCATCTAAGCGTTGATCAGGAGGTTTAGAGTAAGGAATATCTCTATTATCAAAGTGTTGGAGAGAGTGTACCTCAATAGTGGACGAGTGAGCGATTGGTTTACATAATTCTTCTATAGGTGGTAGATTCTTCACATCTTCAGATTTAATACCCTTCTCCTTAGGAGATTTCTTGGCTTCTCTCATCACTTCATTATTTAATTCAATCATTCACTTCTTCTTTCGTGTTGGTGCTGGTGTTGGGGTTTCTTCAGGTATATTCCAATCATCATAATTCTGGCTTATTGATACGTCTCTAACGTATCTATAATTTTTGATGCTCCATGCTTGTTTTTACACCATTTGCTTAGTGTTTCGTTACACTTCGTGGCATTTTTATGCATTTTCCGAGACTAACCTATTAATGAGATGCCACAGTGCCAGTTCCCTGTTTTCTACTGTTTTTGTGTTTCAGAAAAGTTACACAGGAAATATTCTCGGAATTGGACGAAACAAAAGCCAAACACCCAGAAATTCACCGAAGCTTCTAGAGAACCGAAGAGGAGACAAAGTGGGGCCACGAGGGGCCCACACAACAGGGCGGCGTGGCCCAGGGCTAGGCCACGCCCCCTATGTGTGTGGCCGCCTGATACGTCTCAAACATATCTATAATTTTTGATGCTCCATGCTTGTTTTCACACCATTTGCCTTGTGTTTCGTTACACTTCGTGGCACTTTTATGCGATTTCCGAAACTAACTTATTGACAAGATGCCACAGTGCCAGTTCCCTGTTTTCTGCTGTTTTGTGTTTTAGAAAAGCTACACAGGAAATATTCTCGGAATTGGACGAAACAAGTTCCAGAAGTCTTATTTTTCCCGGAAGCTTCCCGAAGACCGAAACAGAGCCGGAGGGGGGCCAGAGGCCGCCCTCACACGTAGGGGGCACGGCCCAGCCCCTGACCGTGCCCACCTGGTGTGAGGAGCCCCTGGCTGCCCCCTGACGACGCCCCTTCCCCTATAAGAAGCCTCGGGACGGAAAACCCTAGGAGAGTCGGCGAAATTTCCAGAACAGTTTTGTAGCTCCGCTGTCGCCACCAACGAATTTCGGGGGACAGAAGTCTCTGTTCCGGCACCCTGCCGGGACGGGGAAGTGCCCCCGGAGCCATCTCCATCGGTCTCCATCGCCGTCTCCACCGTCTCCATCGACCTCACCGCCATCTCCATCAACCTTGCTGTCTCCTATGATGAGGAGGGAGTAGTTCATCCCCGGGGCTGAGGGCTCTACCGGTAGCTATGTGGTTCACCTCTCTCTCCCATGATGTGATCTTTATGTGATCGTGAGCTTTGTATCATATTGAATAAGTAGATGTTACTCTTCTTCATTATGTGTACTCTAGTGTGTTATTAAAGTAATCTATTCCTCCTGCCACGGTGTAACGGTGACAGTGCGTGCATCGTGGTGGTACTTGGTCTAGGTTGCGATTGTGATCTCTTATGGATTATGAGAATAATTATCACTATGATTGTATTGAAGTGATCTATTCCTCCTTTCATGGTGTAATGTTGACAGTGTGTGCACCGTGTTAGTACTTGGTCTAAGTTGCAATAATATCTATCTTGAGTTGTGATTTGATTTGGATATCTCTATGAGTGGTGTTTGTCAAGTACTTGATGAACTTTAAGGAGTGCTTCGTAGCCCTACGCAATGATTAGTGTTATTCAATAGGAGAGTAATTCAGAGTACCATAGTGAAGAGAAGTTATTTATTTGTTCAATTATGTTATATTTGTTGGGAGTGTGTCCACTAGTGAAAGTATGATCCCTAGGCCTTGTTTCCAAGCATTGCACATCGTTTACTTACTGTTTTGTTACATGTTTGCTCGCAGCGATATTTATTTTAGATCACGTTTACTACTTATAATCATCACTACTACTTGTATTTCACTATCTCTTCGCCGAACTAGTGCACCTATACATCTGACAAGTGTATTGGGTGTGTTGGGGACACAAGAGACTTTTTGTATCGTAATTGCAGGGTTGCTTGAGAGGGATAGCTCTGACCTCTTCCTCCCTGAGTTCGATAAACCTTGGGTGATCCACTTAAGGGAAACTTGCTGCTGCTCTACAAACCTCTGCACTTGGAGGCCCAACTCTGTCTACAAGAACAGATGCGTGCGTAGACATCAAGCTCTTTTCTGGCGCCGTTGCCGGGGAGGTAAGGTAAAAGGTACTCGCATCCTCCTGTGTGAGTGCTCAAAGTTATTTCCTTTAGATTCTGCAATTATATCTTTTTGTTTCTTGTTTTTATTTTCACTAGTTAGACTTAATGGAAAATAAAGAGTTCTTTAGTCTTTTTCCTGAGTTTAGATTTGAAGAGAAAATTGAAAAACCTTTGGAGCTTAATTTGCATACTAATAGTGTTCTTAGTATGAATGCTTTAAATACCGTTGTTGCTAATGCTATAGAAAAGTCTAAGCTTGGGGAAGCTGGTTTTGTTAAGCATGATATTTTTAGTTCCCCAGCTTTAGTGGAGAAAGTTTGTTCTGATAATATTTTATCTCCCATATGTGATGTTCCTTCTTATGATGATATGTTTGAAGAATATGCTTTGCGAAATAGCTGTTCTTTAGCTTGTGATGATACTAAACCTCTAGTTTATGATGGTTATGATGATGGGTATAATATTTTAAGTTCACCTACTATTGAGGATAAAATTAGTTATGATTACAATATGCCTCCTATTTATGATGATTATGGTGATGAGAATAATTATTCTGTTAAATCTGCTCCTACTACTTTTGTTCCTGTGGTGAGTATTAATTCTTTTATGCATGTGGCTCATGATAGGGATGTTTTATGTGATAGTTATATTGTGAGTTCTATTCATGATGCTACTGAAAGTTATTATGAGAGAGGGAAACATGGTTTGATGGATCTCAACAATATTGAGTTTCCCCTCTTTATGTTGCAATTTATGAAGTTGTACTTGTTTTGCCTTCCTATGCTTTTTGCTTTGCGTTTTTATGACTTGTCTCTTTACAAGACTATTTTTCATAGGAAGTGGTTTAGATTTAAATGTGTTCCATACTTGCTTTTTGATGCTCTCTATTGCTGTAAGTCCTATATGGCGCCTTTGCTTTAAGCTCTTATATGGCGCCCACATGAGCATCTTTGCAAATTACTGCGCCTAGCTCAAAGGCGTTAAAGAAAAGCACTCTTGGGAGATAACCCATTGTTTTATTTTCAGTACTTTTTCTTTTATTTGAGTCTCAGAAGTTATTACTACTGTAATAACCGCTCCTTATCCTTTTTATTTCGTTATTGTGCCAAGAGAAGCCTCTAATTTGAGTGAGGTAAAGATTTGGGGATGTTGCTGTCCTAAAACAGTTTTCAGTGCTGCACCATAAAAATTCGTGAAACTTCTCTGTATATCTTTGGGACCTGCGATTTCTTGTGAATATGCCCCAGGTTATATACAAACTTTCATTAGTTGAACACTTTTTGATTTGAGCAACAAAAAACACCTTAAAAATTCGACCTTTGTCAGCTGTTCTGTTTTGACAGATTTCTGCCAATATTTGTGTTTGCCGCTTTATCGCTTTCTTTTTGAGTTCTTTTGATCACGGAACTTTTGGGGAAGTTGCTACAGTAGTATATGCTTTATATGTGGTGGTTTTAGGTTGAAACCTGAAGCAAAAAGGGTTGATTCATTATTATGATTACACTAATGTTGCTAATAGAATTGTGTTTAGTTTTGTATGAAGGAAGTTTTCAAGTGTAGGGATTGGAGAATGATGAGATGAGTTGAAGAATGGACAAAAGCTCAAGCTTGGGGATGCCCATGTCACCCCAAGAAATATCCAAGAAGTACAAGCGTCAAATCTTGGGGATGCCCCCGAGGCACCCCTTCTTCATCGGCAAAAATCAGGTCACCTTTCAAGACACTATATTTTTATTGCTTCATGCACTATGTGTTTTTCTTGGAGCGTCAGTTGTTTTAGTTTTCATTATTAGTTTATTTTTGTTTGCTGCAATAAATGGTTAGATGTGGTGACCCAGCATACCACTGCATGTTGTAGTATGCAAGTCGTTGACATAACACTCGTGAAGTACCATTTCACAAATATTACATCCCTCAGAGTGGTATAACAGAAACATAGCGGTCTTTATTCAAGCACTTAATATTACAACCCATAATCTTACAAAGGATTCCAGTTCCTCCTCGGTCCAAAGAGGAACACTAGTAGGTTCTACCTTGATGCTATAAACCTTAACTATGACTGATAGAAGTAGACTAAACATGATAACTTGCTTAAGTCACTTTATTCTATAAAGTTCCTGTGACTTATATTACTACCCTATACTACTAGTTGTCAGCCTCCTCCTCGGCTCCTTTGTTGTTTCCATAGACGATCGTGTAATCCACGCCTTCTATTCCACCGGAAAGGTCCGGTTCTTCATAGTAGACTTCCTCGTAGTCCTCCGATGCGCCTTCAGTTTCCTCGTTCTGGCCCTCCAAGTCTAAGCAAGGGTTAAGAGGGAATGGGGTGAGTAACGAGTGTTACCCAACAAGTTCATTTAATAGGACAGAGGTGTATAATGCACTAGCTACGACCATCGACTCGTAAGTCTTAGGTCAATGCAGTTTTATAATCATTTCTTCAAAGATTGCTTTTATTTAGAAGAACTATGTCCGTCAGCCTTCACAGGTTGATTAGAGCTTCGATGGGCTCCTTTCCTGCCGCGTTTGCAGCTCCTTCCCGGAAAAGGGAGTATCTTGATACTTTTTGTACACTCTGCAGAGGTGGTCACTTGTACCCATGAGAGATCAACACTTTGCTGCACAACCAGGCGTACTTTCCCGTCCATACTTCCTTGGTATGGGGCCCAGTTGATGATCCAAGCCAATCACCGTTCTTCTCCGCGACCTTGCAGACCCACCCTTTTGTAAGTCCATCCTCCCCTATACCCATATGCAGACCGATTGGCGCACTGGTCCTCCCCTTTACACTATGGACGACCCCATAGGTAGACCGATCCGGACCCCCGGTACCCTCCCCTATACAATATGGGTAGACCGATCTGGATGACCGTTACAATCCATCATAGATCAAGTAGCCAGTTTGTCCCCCTATACTATAGGCAGCCCAGCAGGAAATTCTGTTCCCCCACTATGCACTATAGTAGCCCGCTGATGATGCCAAGTTGACGAGGAGCTGATGCCTCTGATGGCGACCAGACTATCCTTGTGCGTGGTGAATAACCAGCCCATTGGGAACCCCAAGAGGAAGGTATGATGAGTGCAGCAGCAAGTTTTCCCTCAGTTTAAGAAACCAAGGTTTATCGAACAGGAGAAGAGAGACAATGACGACTGAAGGTGTTGTGGAACCTGCACACACACAAACAAATACTTTGTTCCCAACTTGCGATGATGTTGTCAATCTCACCGGTTTGCTTGAAACAAAGGTTATGAGTGTATCGAGTGGAAAACAATATAGTATGCGAGTAAAGTAAACAGTACGAGTAAAGTAAACAGGTGATAGCAATATGATGTAAATAGGACCGGGGTCCACAGTTCACTAGTGGTGTCTCTCCATAGATAAAATAACACATGCTGGGTAAACAAATTACAGTTGGGCAATTGATAGAATAAAGATAACGTGATATGTCAAGAAGATCACTATGAGATTTACTCTGGGCATTACAACAAAATACATAGACCGCCATCCAACTGCATCTATGACTAATAATCCACTTGTGGTGAATCAATCCGAGAACTCCACAAGTATTAAGTTGCGAACAACAGATAATTGCATTAAGCAAAGTGTGTAATGTAAACAAAGCATATTCCCTTGAGCATATGAATGTTGTTTTGTCCCTAGTAGCAACAGCACATCTACCACCTTAGAGGTTTCTGTCACTCCCCCAGGTGAAATAGAGACATGAACCCACTATCGAGCATAAATACCCCCTCTTGGAGTCACTAGCAACTACTCGGCCAAGATAGCTACTAACAACGGAGAGCATGCAAGATCATAAACAACATAGAGATAACAAAAGATATAATTCAGTACAACAACTTAATTATAAACACCAATATTCATCGGATCCCAACAAACCAAACATGTAGAATTACATAACGGTGATCTCAATCATGTATGGCAGCTCATGAGATCTAAACATGAAGCACATGGTGGAGAAGACAACCAACTAGCTACTGCTATGGACCCATAGTCCAAGGTAGACTACTCACTCATCGCTCCGGAGGCAAGCATGGCGATGAAGGAGACCTCCGGTGGCGATTCCCCTCTCCGGCAGGGTGCCGGGAAGAGCTTCTGGACCCTCCCGATCTTCGGGTCGACGGTGGCGGCGGATCGCGATGTATTCTGGAAAACTGATCGGGCACTTAGGTTTTTCCGTCGGGGGGTCTTTATAGGCGAAGGGTCGATGTCAGAGGAGGGGCCAGGTGCCCTCACACGGGGGTGGCGCGGGCCAGGGGCTGGCCGCGCCGCCCCTGTGTGTGGGGCCCTGGTGGCCCCCCTCCTACTTCTCTTCGGATCTCTGGAAGCTTCCGGGTAAAATAAGACTTCAGGAACTTGTTTCGTCCAATTCCGAGAATATTTCCTGTGTATCACTTCTGAAACACAAAAACAGCAGAAAACAGGAAACTGGCACTGTGGCACTTGTTAATAGGTTAGTTCCGGAAAATGCATAAAAGTGCCACTAAGTGTAATGAAACAATAGGCAAATGGTGTAAAACAAGCATGGAGCATCAAAAATTATAGATACGTTTGAGACGTATCAAGCATCCCCAAGCTTAACTCCTGCTCGTCCTCGAGTAGGTAAGTGATAACAAAAGAATAATTTTTGAGGTGACATGCACCTACACAATCTTGATCATATATGTAAGCATTGGTGAGCTGGGATCAATAGAACTTAAAACATGGGCATGAAGATATAATCATGACAATAAGAACTTAGCAACCATGTTGTAAACATGCAAATAAACACAAACAAAAGATCATGAAAATGAAACAATGAAAGTCAAACGTGTGTTCAAATCATAAGGAAAAACATACAAATGGTTTTCAGCTTGTCCTTCAAAGAGAGCAAAACATAAATGCATAGGACACCTTCAAGTTTAAGAGGGCGACTAGATACAAGTAATTTAAGAACAAGTGAAACCAACAATATGAGACAATCAATGAACTTTGGGACAATGCATATCACACTAAGAATGACAACTATGCTCTCTTAATGGTGCATAAAGAAAGAAGGTGGTGACTCAACATAAAAGTAAAAGAAAGGCCCTTCGCAGAGGGAAGCAGTGATTGCAAGTTTTATAACCTTCAAAAATTATGGTACTTACCGGCTTTGAGCTCTCATTGCCCCCATCATAAGCATCTTGAATGGTTAAAGTTAATGCGAGAACAATTATGATGCATATGCTTGACAAATCATAAGTTGAAAACCTCGTGCCCCGTGAATACGAGTACCCAAACCTCATGCTACTTTACTTAGAGTCCCAAGAAAGGCTCTTGTCATTGTAAGTATATGCATATCATTGAGAACCGCCAATGGGGTACCTCCGTGCCCGATGACATGGAACAAGCCCACACCAAAATGACAGGACAAGCAGACAATGAACACCTCGACATCTCTTTTATTTGCTATATTGTTTAGCTTTTTATTGTGAGATGAGTCGTCGAATGTTCACCATGGGTATGCTGCAAATTTCCACCATGAATTATGCATGGCTTAGATTGGCGGCCCGGCATTTCCCTAACACATATACAAACTCCATGATCCCCACAAGATTCCCAATTCATTTCACACCGCGGGCATCCATAAACAAAAGATCACGATATCAACTCAAATAAGAAGTGCAATGTTGAAAGGTTGCCCCATGACAGCATGGCTGGGCTAGAATCTAACTTACAACTTGCAAGCATAACAACTCAACATAAGAGACCACAATGTCAAATTTTTAAGAACAGGAAAAAGTAAAGTGTGCCTTCCGGTTAGTGAGAGCTTTACTGACCGAGTTTCGCATAACACTGGTAAGAGTTTAATTTGAAGAGAAAATAAAAGCAAGTCAAATTTACTTGGAATAGCAAATTGCTAGTAGGTATGTATGGTGGACACTTTGGAAAACTTTGGCTTTTAGGAGTTGGATGCACGAGTAGAGCTCATACTCAGTACAAGGCGAGGGCTAGCAAAAGACTGGGAGCGACCAACTAAGAGAGCAATAATGGCCATAATCATGCAAAGCGACAAAGCGACATTAAAAGAAGCATAAGATGGCATCAAAAGTCAAAAACTAAATGATCATGAAGGCTATTGGCGACTTTGTAAGAGTCTAACATGTGTGAGCATGTGCCAAGTCAACCCAAATAAAGCATCAAGGAGAAAACCAAAATAATGCTTCCATACAATAAAAACAACGCATGATTTTTTTCAAAGGCTCATTAAGCAATCTCAGTTATTTGAGACAAGTCATGCTACAGCAATACCACTAAGCATACTATCAAAAAGACATCAAGCATGACATGAAAAAGCCTAAGCCGCAGTCTACACAAGCTCCTTCTTGTACCACTATTTTGCACAAAGCTTTTTCTCTTTTCCAACACCATTTGAAATTTTTATAAACACCTCTTTTGATGAAAACCAATAAAGATCAGAGGCAAAAATACACCTTGATGAAAAGATATGACAAGATCTGAACGCAAATCAAGGCAAAAACAAAAACCAAAAGCAGTAGCAGAAAAAGAAGAACGCTTGATTTTTAATAAGAATGAAAACTAGAGCGTTCTTTGCAAATGAAAACGAGTACATCTCCTCTGTTGGGGATATACCAAATAGGTATACCTGTGACGTAGTCTTAAATCAGCAAGCCAGGGTGGCCCATCAGGGGTGGTATGGCGGATTTGCCATACCGGGCGGCCCAGTTGCTAAAATTGGCACGGCGGTACTAGACGCAGGCGCTTATGGCGGATCCGGAGACAGGTCCATGGCGGGCTACTAGCGGCGAGCCTATGGCGGATCCTGAAGATGGCCCATGGCAGGTGACCTTGTAGCGCACGCGTAGGACTTAGTCTAGGACTCCAAGTTGTATCCGCTCCGGTACCAACGTGTAGCCCACGCCAGGCGTGTCGTGGTTTCGTCAACAGATCTGCCATAGGGGTAGGTGTATGGCGGTTTGTGGAAGGGGGTGAACACGAAGGAGCGATCCGGGACGGTGGTAGCACGAGTTTACCCAGCTTCAGACCCCGCGACGGTGGCGAGATCCTACGTGCTGCTATAATTCACTATATGGCAACAAGTGCTCGTTTACAATGATGAGGTTGGCTGTTTCGCTATGCGATTGGCCGTAAGATTGGTCTCTACCTCAAGGGCTGCTCCACGCCGGGCTTATAAAGGCGCCTGGCGTGGGCATCACGGTGGTTCCGGGGCGGATACAACTTGGAGTCCTAGACTAAGTCCTATGCGTGCGCTACAAGGTCACCCGCCATGGGCCGTCATGCGGATCCGCCATAAGCTCGCCGCCAGTAGCCCGCCATAGGCCTGTCTCCGGATCCGCCATAAACGCCTGCATCCAGTACCGCCGTGCCAACATCAACAACTGGGCCGCCCGGTATGGCGAATCCGCCATACCACCCCTGATGGGCCACCCTGGCTTGCTGATTTAGGACTACGTCGCTGGTATACCTATTTGGTATATCCCCAACAGTAGCCCCCAGGGAACTTCAAGATTGCCATCTACATCCGCCATGCTTGTTCTTGATAGGTCGTTTCCGCCATAGCTCTTCTTCACTGGGATGGCGGTTATCTTGAGATTCCTTTTTCCATCTATCAATCCGCCGTAAACAGCGGATCAAGCGACGTAGTTATCTTAGCGAGATTTTCGGGATCCGATGGATCATACCGTTGAAATCCGCCGTAAATTTTGGCACACAGTTCCTTCTAGGGTAAGATTCACAGAGTTACTTTTTTACCCTTGGACACGTGTCGCCAGATTAGGGTTTCTGCGATCGGGACGAGCGGTGGTGATGGTGGGCACGAATCTCGAGGCCTGGGGTCTATATATACCCCGGCCTCTCACCCCCGGCCGATCACTCCTTCATTCGCCCCCGTCGCCTCTCTCTCTTCAGCGCCGCCACGAGAGCTTCGCCATCTCCGGCGAGCCACCGCGAAAAACCTCGCCGCCGGCAGCATTTTCCGCCACAAGCTGGCCTCGTCTTCCTCGTCCTCGCTCGAAGTTTTAGAAATCATCACCGCCACGCCACTGGCCGCCATGGAGCCCGAATCTCCTCGCCAAACTTCAAAGTTTGAAGCTGCTGAGGGCTCTGTGCGATCTTCTGATACAGAGTCCGCCATGCCCGAAACCTCAGGAGGGGATTGGGACCCCTGCATTCTGAGCGAGGAAATTCTATCTTCCTTGGAGCGGGAAGGCCGCATAGCTGCTAAAGAAACCTCCAGATGGCGGGTTGTGCCTGGTGAAGCGGCGCCAACTCCTTCAGATGAGGAGGTCGTTATGCTGAAGTCTCATATTGATCGTGGCCTCAGCCTTCCGCCATCCTACTTCCTGAGAGAAGTTCTCCGCCATTACAGGTTACAGCTGCACCACATTGCTCCGAATAGCTTCACTGCCTTAGCAGGTTTCGTTGCGCTATGCGAAGGGTATCTAGGCATCAGCCCACGCGGAGACTTATTCCACTTATACTTTAATATCCGCCATAACCGGGACGTGAACGGGAATCCTCGCAATTGCGGGTCAATCTCCTTTGTTCCTCGGCATGGGAAATCCTACCCCTACATTGTCCCTCACGACTCTGCTAAGGGATGGCGGGGTTCCTTCTTCTATCAGGCTAACCAGGCCCCTCCTGAAAGGAAGTTCGGCCTGCGGTCTTTTACTGATGGCCCCGCCGAGGAGCAAGATAGCTGGGGTGTCATGGATGACTTCACAATGGATGATGAATGCCAATTATGCTCACGGCGGATTTCGAAACTTGTCTTCTCTGGACTGACAGGTGTTGACACTATTTACTGCTGGATCTCACGGCGGATTCAGCCTCTCCAATATCGCCCAAGCCTGATGTGCGAGTATAGCGAAATAGACGATCCCCAGCGCTATTCCAAGGAGGAACTGTCTGCTGAAGAAATCGAGCTTCGGATCCGCAACATCATTAAGGTGGGGCGAGATGAGCCTCTGAAGCTAAAAATCCCCATGTATGAGAATGGTAATTGTCCAAAGGTAAGTGTTTCTCCTTATTCCGCCATAACAGCTAATTTCCTTTGAGTAACTTCACACTTTTCCGTAGCTCTCTTCCCTGCCATCCTCTGAACTGAGCGGCCTCGTCCGCTATCCTCGGACGAAGGATTTTACTGACGATGAGGACGAGACGTCCTCATCTCCCAAGAGACAGAAGGTGGCGGAAGAAGAGGTAGTGGCGGATGAACCTGTAGTGGCGGTTCCGCGTGGCGTTCGCGGTGCTGGCGGGCGCATTCGTGGAATGGGCAAAAGGGTTATCTCTCTCCATTCATCCCCTGCCCTTCGCGGCCATCTGGACACCGTGTCAGAACACTCCGCCACCATAAATCTACCAGAGCGGAAGTAAGTACAATCATAATCTGCCTTCATACCATGCATAACTATTCTAATCTGTCTCTTCTGCGCACAGAAAAAGGTTTCTGGCCAAAAACCTCCAAGAGCCAAACCATCTCCCGCTGCTATTCCGCCTACACCAGATGCTCCTGCTCGACCAACTGGGCCTTCCGCCTCTTCCCAGCATACCAGCAAGGTGGCGGATGCTCCAGTAAAGGGTGCTGGACCATCAGATCGCCCCGCTAAAGGCGCCAAGAAGGTGAGTTTTAGCGGAAAAGCAATCCAGATGGATACAGGAGCTGGGGAGGCTTCAAAGTGGAAGAAGAAAGCAGAAGCTCTTTTCCGCCTTGACAATATGCAAGAGGAGGCCAGTAACCATGTGTCATCTGCAATGGCGGCATTCGTTCAAAGAACCAGTATTGTTAAAGAGGTATGTACTCCCAGTAGCCCCCGAGCGCCATGGCGGATTCGCAAATTTAATCCGCTATGGTGCTCTAAGGTTAACTTCTGTAAGTTTTTGAATAACTTAGCCCTCGAGCGTTGGTAGTTCACACAGTGCTCTATAGAGAACTTAATTTTTTATACTGAGTAGCCCCCGAGCGTTATGGCGGGTAATTATCCGGCATAAAGCTCTTAGAAGACAAAAAATCAGCGTAAGTAGCCCCCGAGCATCATGGCGGATAATCGTTCATCATGATGCTCTAAGAGTGACTAAAAAAAGAATCAGTGAGTAGCCCCCGAGCGTTATGGCGGATTCACATCCGGCATAAAGCTCTAAGATTGACTAACACTTCAAATTTTGCCAGAACTACAAGAAGGTGGTGGAGGACCTGGTCCAAGTCGTTAGCTCGCAGGAGAAGGAGCTGGCGGAAAAGAGCACTCTTGTGGCGGATTTGCGGCAGCAGCTTGAGAATAGCGGTAATATACCTTAAGTTTCCTTTATGCTTATTCGATCAAATGCTGAGCTGACAAAATTCCGCCATGCAGATGCTGCCAAGCTTAAGTCCACAATCGAGGGGATGGAGCAGGGCCATGCCATTGCGATGGACAGGCTGAATCAACAGCTCCGAAAATCACTGGCCGAAAACGCCACCCTCGAGAGGCAGCTGAAGGACCAGGAGAACCAGGGCAAGAAGAAAGACAAGGAGATAGCGGATCTCCACAAAGCCGCCGCTGATTTTGAGAAGCGGCGTGAAGGCTTTAACGAGCTCCTCCATCACTTCCAAGACAACTTGCTAGGTACCACTTCTTATAACGTAAAGTTTTTCAATTTCTGCTATGCAGTTCGTGATGCATCTTCTTTTTTCCGCCATGCAGCTTCCTTGGGGTAGAGCGAGGTGGACACCGCCGAAGGCTTGCGCATGGCCACCGACGCAGCGAGGAAGGAGCTTGATGGCCTTCTCAGCGCTGGTCGCCAAGCATGCGGGAGCCTGCAGATAGCGGGTTCGTCCAACCTTTCCGCCATCGCTCTCACGCAGAAGCTGCTGCTAGTGCCAGGGCTGGTGGCGGACTGGAAGCTGTCTTCTGCTCGGGGTGGTGCCAGAACAGCACTGACTTTGGCGAAGGCCCACTACCCCGAGATGGACTTGGACCAGATCACCTCCGGCATCCCTGATAGCGGCGAGGATGGCGCACCGGTGGACGAGGCCGCCATCCGGCAGAGCGTGCTTGGGTACGATCAACTGTGTGCCCTTGGCACTCAGTTGAACGTATACTATGAAGCATACGAGCTGCCAGGGTCGCCAAGCCAAGCTTCGGCATCCGCCTCTGCGGCTACAGCAGGTGGTGATAGCGGGGATGAGGTGTCCTCCAAGGTTCCGCCATCTTCTTGAGATGTGCCCTGCAGTATGGCAGGAAAAAACACTTTGCATCAATTCGGCCCCTTAGTGGGTCTGTAATTTAAACTTAAACTGCGTGTGATGTGTCTGCACTGTGACTGATCTACTTTTGGCGGATCAGTGGAATGCTTTGTGAACTTTTGCAGTTTGTTTTTTATGAAGTGGTTTAATTTGCGCGAAGAAACTGCCAGGCCTAGTTTTATGCAACTTGCAGTTTTTGCCATGCCCAAAAAACAACACTTAAAATTTTTCACGCGTAGGATTATGCGATCCGCCATCCGGCTCTCTGTGCTTGACTTTTCGTGAGATGGCGAAATCTTCGCACGAACAATCCGCTAGGGCGACGATACTTAATAGCAACCGTCCAGAACCCTGAGCAGATGGCGGCTAGGATCGTCAAAAAGTCACTACTCTGGAATCCACACAGAGAACATCGAATGAAGATCAAAACATAAAAAAGGCTACGCGGACCGCTTATGGTGGATTTAAAAGAGACGCAAGTGCAGAGCACAATTGCGCAAAAGGGTTCTATACGATCTAAATGAACAATAAAGGAGGTAAAAGACTCAGAAAAAAATCAAGAGTGAACCAAATGCTTTATTTCATTGATCATATAGAGGTGCCTATTACATAGCTAAAAAAGTGCTAAGTGTAGAAAGGACGTAGCTGTGCGATGTTCCATGGACGATCTGTCTCGTCGTAGATATCGTCAGGGTCTCTTCGTTTGCGCTTCTTACTTGGTCGCTTATCTAGCTCGCGAATATCAACGAGGTAGTAGGATCCATTCAGTAGAGCTTTGCTGATGACGAAGGGTCCTTCCCAAGACGGGGATAGCTTATGGGACTTCTGCTGTTTGAGGCGTAGCACCAGGTCGCCCTCTTTGAACGAGCGTTGGCGAACTCGCCTGCTGTGATAGCGGCGGAGATTCTGCTGGTAGATGGCGGATCTCTGGGCTGCTAGGTCGCGCTCTTCTTCCAGCAGGTCCACAGATAGTTGTCTGGACGCTTCTGCATCTTCTTCCTTGTAGGCCTCGACTCTTGGAGAATCGTACTGAACATCACTTGGCAAGATTGCCTCTGCTCCGTAGACTAAGAAGAAAGGGGTAAGGCCGGTTGATCTGTTTGGCGTGGTCCGTAGACTCCACAGTACAGATGGCAACTCCTCTGCCCAGGCTCCAGCTGCTCTATGTAGCGGTGCTTCTAGGCGTGGCTTGATCCCTGACATGATTAGTCCGTTGGTCCGCTCAACTTGGCCATTAGACTGTGGATGTGCCACAGATGCTAGGTCAAGGCGGATTCTGTTGTGATGGCAGTATTCCTCAACTTCTCCCTAAGACAAGTTTGTGCCATTATCGGTGATGATGCTGTGTGGGATGCCGAATCTGACCACAATGTCCTTGACAAACTTTAGGGCGGGTTTGCCATCAAGTTTTCTGATGGGCTTAGCTTCCACCCACTTCGTGAATTTGTCTACCGCTACCAAAAGGTGCGTAAATCCCGAAGGTGCTGTTTTTAGCGGACCTACCATGTCCAGCCCCCAGACTGCAAAAGGCCAAGTTATAGGTATCGTATGCAGTGCTGTGGCGGGCATATGGGTCTGCTTGGAGTACATCTGGCAACCATGGCAGAGCTCCACAATGCGGTCTGCATCTGCCTTGGCTGTTGGCCAGTAGAACCCATGGCGGAACGCTTTTGCTACTAGGGATCTGGCGGCGGCGTGATGCCCACATTCGCCTTCATGGATCTCTCTTAGTATCTCGATTCCATCCACTTGGGATATGCACTTCATAAAAACTCCCGAGTTGCTTCGTTTGTAGAGTTGGCCATCAATGATGGTGTACGCTTTGACTCTACGCTCGATTTGTCTTTTCTGGACTTCGTCTTCGGGAAGCTTCTTGTTCGTCAGATACTCCAGGAAGGGCTCTGCCCATGGCGGATTGCTAGGCAAAACCGCCATAATAGGGGAACTCGCTATCTCCGGATTTTCTGGATCCACCATCTTAACTGATGGTACGTGCAGATGCTCGAGGAATACGCCTGGCGGAACTGCCTTACGGCTGGATCCCAGTTTGGACAAGGTATCGGCCGCCATGTTATCTTCTCGCCGTACATGCTTTATGTCGTAGCCGAGGAAACTTTTGGCCATCTCGTCCACTTCATCTCTGTATGCCGCCATGACTTTGTTCCGAGCTTTATATGTGCCAGCCACCTGCTGAGCCACAAGGTCAGAGTCTCCACAACACATGATGTGTTGTACGCCGATTTCCTTCGCGACACGTAGCCAGTGTAGTAGCGCTTCATATTCCGCTATGTTATTGGTGGTGGGAAGTGAATCTGGAGAACGTAGCTGAGCTCATCTCCCTTAGGAGATTTGAGCGTCACTCCAGCCCCCGAGCCGTGTAGCAACTTTGAGCCATCAAAGTGCATCACCCAATGCTCTGGTTCTGGGACTGGCGTAGTCTCCTGCGCTTCCTTCCAATCCGCCATAAACTCCGCCAAAGCCTGAGACTTGATGGCGGTGCGAGGCTTGTAGTCGATGTCGAAAGAGGCCAATTCAATGCCCCACTTCGCAACTCGTCCTGTTGCGTCGCTGTTGTTGATAATGTCCTTCAGTGGGGCTTTGCTCACCACTGTGATCTTATGGTCATAGAAGTAATGCCTTAGCTTGCGGGAAGCTAGGAAAACTCCGTATGCCAATTTTTGGTAGTGGGGGTAGCGCTGCTTGGATTCCGTCAGGACCTCGCTGACATAGTAGACTGGTCGCTGTACGCCATACTCCTGCGCTTCTTCCTTACGTTCTACCACCATGACGATGCTGACCACCCTATTGGTCGCCGCCATGTATAGTAACATGGGCTCCTGGTCTTCGGGTGCCGCTAGGACTGGTGCAGTGGATAACACTCTCTTCAGATCCTTTAGTGCAGCGTCTGCCTCGTCGGTCCAGACGAATTCGTCTGATTTCTTCATCAGCTTGTAGAGTGGCAAAGCCTTCTCGCCAAGACGACTGATGAATCTGCTCACTGCTGCCACACAGCCTGTGAGTCGCTGCACGTCTTTTAGGTCGATGGGCCGGGAGATGTCGAGGATTGCCTTGATCTTCTCCGGATTAACCTCAATTCCGCGGTGGGAGACGATGAATCCTAGGAGTTGTCCAGCCGGGACCCCGAAGACGCACTTTGTTGGGTTAAGCATCATGTTGTACTTCCTGAGATTGTCAAAGGTCTCTTGCAAATCCGCTATAAGGCCATCTTGCTTCTTGGACATGACTGCGATGTCGTCCACGTATGCGTGGATGTTTCGTCCGATTTGATCCGCCAGGCACTTTTGCATAGTGCGCTGATACGTTGCTCCTGCGTTTTTCAGACCGAATGGCATTGTGACATAGCAATATGTGCCATAAGGTGTTACGAACGATGTAGCGAGCTGATCGGACTTTTTCATCTTGATCTGGTGGTATCCGGAGTAGGCATCTAAGAAACACAGCAGCTCCGATCCCGCCATCGAGTCAATGACTTGGTCAATGCGAGGCAAGGGAAAAGGGTCTTTTGGACATGCTTTGTCCAGGCCAGTGTAATCTACACACATGCGCAGAACTTTTGTGTTTTTCTTAGGAACTAGCACCGGATTTGCCACCCACTTGGTATGTATCACTTCCTTGATGAAGCCTGCTTTCAACAGCTTGGAAATTTCCTTTGCTATGGCGCGGCGCTTTTCATCACCGAAGCGTCTCATGGCTTGCCTTACTGGCTTTGAGCCAGGAATTATCTGCAGAGCGTGCTCGGCGAGTTCCCTGGGTACACCCGTCATGTCAGATGGCTGCCATGCGAAGATGTCCCGGTTCTCACGGAGGAACTCGACGAGCGCGCTTTCCTATGCGGGGGACAAATTTGTCCCAATGGCGGTAGTCTTGGCGGCATCGCCAGCGACAAGTTCCACCTATTTTGTATCAACTGTAGGCTTGAAGGTGGGCGGGGTGGCGGAAACCTCCTGCTTGGATGCCGGCATCTCCGCGGGGTCCGTAGCGGCGTGGATTTCTTTGAACTCCTCGCCGAAGAACACTGCTTCCGCGAAGGCGGCTTCTCCTTCCTCGCACTCCTTTGCCTTTCTGAAACTGCCATAAACGGTGATTATGCCATCCGGTCCTGGCATCTTCAGTTGATTGTAGATGTAGCATGGCCTTGCGTGAAAGCTGTGGAAGGCTGGGCGCCCGAAGATCACGTGGTAGGTGCTTTTGAACGGGACCACCTCGAAGGTTATGGGCTCTTCTCTGTAGTTATCTTCACTACCGAAGGCAACCTTGAGCGTGATGGACCCGAGGGACTTGGCCTGGCGACCAGGAACCACCCCATAAAAGGTCACCGCGCTATGGCGGAGTTGGGTTTTGGTGAGGCCGAGCTTTGTCAGCGTTTCCACGTACATGATGTTCAGGCTGCTCCCGCCATCCATTAAGCATTTGGAGAACTCATAGCCATGGATTATAGGGCATACCACCATGGCGTAATAACCATCTGGGATGTGCTCTGGATGATCATCGTGGCTCCAGTGCACCGGTACTTCGGACCATCGGACGTACTGGCGGATTTTTGGCACGGTGGCATTAAGGGAGCGCATAGCAGCTCTCTGAGCCTTAGCCGTGGGGGGTCCAAGGAATGTGTGAAAGGCACCTTTTTTGTCCTTGATTGGGTTACCCTTGCCAGCACCACCCTCTGCCTTTTCGGCGGGTTTGGGCGCAGGGTCTTCATCCATATCACTGCCATCCCTAGACTCCTTGTCCTTATCCGCTTTTCCTTTGCCACGAGGCCTTTGTCGCCGGCTGCGTTTGAAGCCAGCTTCTTGATCCGCTTTGAGGTCGTTGACAAACTTGCAGTTCCGGTTGGTGTGGTTGCACTTTCCCGACGCATCACGATGGGCAAAACATGGCATATCGCGGTATTCATCGTAGGACACGGGGGCGGGTGGCGCCGAAGCGGGAGTTGCAAAACTCCGCGGCTGGCCACCGCCACCTCCGCATCCCCTGCCGCGCTGGCTGCTTTGACCCTTGTCAGCGAAGGTTGTGGCCACCATGTCCGGGGCCTGCGGCTCTTCTGGCGGATTCTTCCGTTTGTTACTGCTATTCCGCTTTCCAGTGTTCTGGATGGCGGAAGCCTTCAGAGATTCGCGGGCGTCGTCATCGGCGGCCGCGTAGTTGCTTGCGATGGTGATCATGGAATTTAGGGTCAGTTTCCCTTCGTTCCTTTCCCGCAATAGGCGATGGCGGAGCAGTTGGCCTCTCTCCAAACTGTCAATAAACGCGAGGATGGCGGATTTGTCAGTAACCCCCTCACAGGAGTTCTTCATATCCAGCCATCGCGCGAGGAAAGTTCGGGAGGTCTCGTCGTCGGCTCGTCGGCACCGTTGGAGGTCACCAATGTTGTGGGGTCTCTTGTAAGTCCCCTCAAAATTTTCTGTGAACGCAGTTTGCATATCGAACCAGGTTTGGATGGAATTTTCCGCTAGGTCATTGATCCACTGCCTCGCAGTGCCGGATAGCATCAGGGGCAAATAGCGGATATCGACGTTGGGAGATCCCCCGGCGAATTGTACTGCGTTGAAGTAGTCTTGTAGCCAGGTCAAAGGCCTATCGACTCCATTGTACTGGCGGATATTTTTCTCGATTTTGAACCCATAAGGGATGGGCTCGTCACGAATCCGTGGTCCAAAGCACTTTGGGCCGAGGAAGAAGGCCGTTTGAGACTTGGCAATCTCGTTTAGATGGGTACGGGCATCGTAGGGCTTCTGGTCCGGCGGATCTTTGCGGGAGTTGCGCGACCTTGCTGGCCCGCCGCCACCACCACCGCCACCATGGGGGCTCCCTGGTGGGGATGGCGAAGGGTCGCGTCTGCGCTTACTCTCACCGTCCTGCGACTGTTCTCTGCAGCTACGACTTCCGTCTGTTCTTCGCGATGGGTCACCGTCATGGCGGCGGGAGCCTTGCCCTTTGTCATCGTGGCGGCGAGTGGAGCGATGCTTATCCTTGTCACCGTCACGATGCGCGCCGTCGTCATGGCGAGATCGATCCCTTCTCTTGGATCCGCCATCCCTGCTGTTTTCCCATCGTGGCGGATCGTCTCTGCGTCCAGCGTCACGGCTTCGTCCTCGTTTGCCATCATTGTCGCGTATGACGATTCCTCCTTTAGGGACTTCGAACGTCTTATACTTTGGTGGCGGCATGTTGGTCTTATGGCGGGGAGCAGCAGTGGTTTGTTGGTATCCGTAAGCCGGGTAATTCTTGCGGGGTGGCGATGGATTTCTCTGTGGGCCTTTGCCATGTGGTTTGTCGTCATCGGAGGATATTGGGATGGCGTGTCTCCGATTGCGAGCTTCTCTTCTTCGGATCTTCGAGGATCCGGTATGAGATTCATTGTCAGGACGACCACCATTATTGCTAGCTCCCTGAGCTTTAGACGCAGTACTGGACCTGCATAACGCAGGATCAGATTCGAGCCGCCGTGACGACGTAGCCTTTTCCTGCTGCACTAATGCTTTGGTCATCAGTTTAACCGCTGTCTCTAGAGCTGCTGGACTCTTGTTATGTTCCAATAGCTCCTTTGCGGCCATGATGTTCTCGATGGGCGTAGCCTTAACTTCATCGTGGTTTTTGTCCACGTATGGCGGATTCTTGATGTACATCCTGGCCAGAGTTTCCGCTGTTGGTACGGTGAACTCAAGGTTTCGTACCAGCTGCGGGTCGCCTCCCTCGTTGATCTGGTTCTGAATGAGAGTGGCATACTTCTCTTCCATGTTCCTTGCGCGCTTTAGAGTGTCCTGAGCTTTAGCAATGTCGTCATCAACCTGCTGGCCCATCTTCTCGACTCGCTTTGCTTCCTTGAGGAGTGCTCGCCTCTTCTTCTCGAGATCGTTCACATCTCTGACATAGTCAGGGGTGATTGGATCTGCTAGAGTTCCGTAGACGACCTTATCCAGCGGGGTCGTGAAGTCTTCTTGGTGCTGGTCCTCGGGGATGGCGGGTAACGGCCTGGGTCCGCCATGAATCTCGGGATGTTGCTCCGCGGTGGGATCGGCGGCTGGTGGCGGGTTACCCTGCTCATTGCCGGCATCTCCGTCGTGGGCTGCCTGAGATGGCGGATCACCGGTTGTCTGCCCAGCATCATCTCCTTTGTTGGTGACAAACACCTGCTTGGCCGCTGCGTGTTGCTCTTCAAGTGCCTGCTGCGCTAATTCCGCCTCGAGTTTCCTCATGGCGGCATCGTAATGGTCAGAATCATAGCCTTTGCTATCCCAGTCATCCGATTCACCACTTTCGTTAAGTGCCTCTAGGATGGATTCACCTGGGCTATCTTCTCCATTGGAGGTAGATCCCGAAGTGATACCTGCGAACGCAACAAGGCAGTACCGCGGTGTCTCTAACGCCAGATTGCTCATGGCGGATTCACTGTGGTCTTCCACCACTTCCTCTACCTCTGGGGCGGGCTGGGTGGGATTATTTTTCAGATCCGATCTGGGCATCTTGGAAACTTCCAGATCAGATGAGTCCTCCTCCGTATCCAGCTCGAAAGCGGTCCGTTTGGGGATTTTAGCCATACCAATCCGCCAGAAATTGGTTTCCGTAGCGGGGGTAGGGTTTGTCTCTCCAATGAAGATATGGATATCTCCGATCGGGATGACGGCGAATCGAGCAGGATCTTCTCTAGCCGGCACCCAGAGGTTATCCGCTGGGACGATGGGGAAGCCGGAATCGTAGAGGACGCGCCCGATGGCGACGGTGTCGCCGATGCCTGCGAAGGCGGATCCCGCCTGGATCCGCGCTCCAGACGCGTTAAGCCCCACGGTGGGCGCCAACTGTCGTGGTTTCGTCAACAGATCTGCCATAGGGGTAGGTGTATGGCGGTTTGTGGAAGGGGGTGAACACGAAGGAGCGATCCGGGACGGTGGTAGCACGAGTTTACCCAGCTTCAGACCCCGCGACGGTGGCGAGATCCTACGTGCTGCTATAATTCACTATATGGCAACAAGTGCTCGTTTACAATGATGAGGTTGGCTGTTTCGCTATGCGATTGGCCGTAAGATTGGTCTCTGCCTCAAGGGCTGCTCCACGCCGGGCTTATAAAGGCGCCTGGTGTGGGCATCACGGTGGTTCCGGGGCGGATACAACTTGGAGTCCTAGACTAAGTCCTATGCGTGCGCTACAAGGTCACCCGCCATGGGCCGTCATGCGGATCCGCCATAAGCTCGCCGCCAGTAGCCCGCCATAGGCCTGTCTCCGGATCCGCCATAAACGCCTGCATCCAGTACCGCCGTGCCAACATCAACAACTGGGCCGCCCGGTATGGCGAATCCGCCATACCACCCCTGATGGGCCACCCTGGCTTGCTGATTTAGGACTACGTCGCTGGTATACCTATTTGGTATATCCCCAACAAGGCACCTTTATAAGCTCGGCGTGGAGCAGCCCTTGAGGCGAGAGACCAATCTTACGGCTGATCGCATAGCGAAACAGCCAACCTCATCATTGTAACTGAGCACTTGTTGCCATATAGTGAATTATAGCAGCACGTAGGATCTCGCCACCGTCGCGGGATCTGAAGCTGGGTAAACTCGTGCTACCACCGTCCTGGATCGCTCCTCCGTGTTCACCCCCTTCCACAAACCACCATACCCCTACCTCTATGGCAGATCTATTGACGAAACCACGACAGTTGGCGCCCACCGTGGGGTAAAGCGCATCTGGAGCGTGGATCCAGGCGGGATCCGCCTTTGCAGGCATCGGCGACACCGTCGCCATCGAGCGCGTCCTCTACGATTCCGGCTTCCCTATCGTCCCAGCGGATAACCTCTGGGTGCCGGCTAGAGAAGACCCCGCTCGATTCACCGTCGTTCCGATTGGAGATATCCAAATCTTCATCGGAGAGACAAACCCTACCCCCGCCATGGAAACCAATTTCTGGCAGATTGGTATGGCCGAAACCCCCAAACGGACCGCTTTCAAGCTGGATACGGAGGAGGACTCATCTGATCTGGAACTTTCCAAGTTGCCCAGATCGGATCTGAAAAATAATCCCACCCAGCCCGCCCTAGAGGTAGAGGAAGTGGTGGAAGACCGCAGTGAATCCGCCATGAGTAATCTGGCGTTAGAGACACCGCGGTACTGCCTTGTTGCGTTCGCAGGTATCACTTCGGGATCTACCTCCAATAGAGAAGATAGCCCAGGTGAATCCATCCTAGAGGCACTTAACGAAAGTGGTGAATCGGATGACTGGGACATCAAAGGCTATGATTCTGACCACTACGATGCCGCCATGAGGAAACTCGAGGCGGAATTGGCGCAGCAGGCACTCGAAGAGCAACAAGCATCGGCCAAGCAGGTGTTTGTAACCAACAAAGGAGATGACGCTGGGCAGACAACCGATGATCCGCCATCTCAGGAAGTCCACGAAGGAGATGCCGGCAATGAGCAGGGTAACCCGCCATCAGCCGCCGATCCTGCCACGGAGCAACTTCCCGAGATTCAGGGCGGACCCAGGCCGCCACTACCCGCCATCCCCGAAGACCAGCACCCGGAAGACTTCACGACCCCACTGGACAAAGTCATCTATGAAACTCTAGCAGATCCAATCACCCCTGACTATGTCAGAGATGTGAACGATCTCGAGAAGAAGAGGCGAGCACTCCTCAAGGAAGCAAAGCGAGTCGAGAAGATGGGCAAGCAGGTTGATGACGACATTGCTAAAGCTCAAGACACGCTGAAGCGCGCAAGGAACATGGAAGAGAAGTATGTCACTCTCATTCAGAACCAGATCAACGAGGGAGGCGACCCGCAGCTGGTACGAAACCTTGAGTTCATCGTACCAACAACGGAAACTCTGGCCAAGATGTACATCAAAAATCCGCCATACGTGGACAAAAACCGCGATGAAGTTAGGGCTACGCCCATCGAGAACATCGTGGCCGCAAAGGAGCTATTGGAGCATAATAAGAGCCCAGCAGCCCTAGAGACGGTGGTGAAACTGATGACCAAAGCATTAGTGCAGCAAGAGAAGGCTACGTCGTCGCGACGGCTCGAATCCGATCCTGCGCTATGCAGGTCCAGTACTGCCTCTAAAGCTCGGGGGGCTGGCAACTATGGTGAACATCCTGACAACGAATCTCATACCGGATCCTCAGAAATCCGAAGAAGAGAAGCTCGCAATCAGAGACACGCCATCCCAATATCCTCCGATGACAAACCACATGGCAAAGGCCCGCAGAGAAACCCATCACCACCCCGCAAAAATTACCCTGCTTATGGATACCAACAAGACAATGCTGCCCCTCGCCATAAGACCAACATGCCGCCACCAAAGCATAAGACGTTCGAAGTCCCAAAGGGGGGAATTGTCATACGCGACAATGATGGCAAGCGAGGGCGAAGCCGTGACGCTGGACGCAGAGACGATCCGCCACGACGGGAAAACAACAGGGATGGTGGATCCAAGAGAAGGGACCGATCTCGCCATGACGACGGCGCGCACCGTGACGGTGACAAAGACAAGCATCGCTCCACCCGCCGTTACGATGACAAAGGGCAAGGCTCCCGCCGCCATGACAACGATCCATCTCCACGAAGAACAGAAGGAAGCCGTCGTAGCTGCAAAGATCAGTCGCAGGACGGCGAGAGTAAAAGACGGTGTGACCCTTCGCCATCCCCACCAGGGAGCCCCCATGGCGGCGGCGGTGGTTGCGGCGGGCCAGCAAGGTCGCACAACACTCGCAAGGATCCGCTGGATCAGAAGCCCTACGACGCCCGTACCCATCTAAACGAGATTGCCAAGTCTCAAACGGCCTTCTTCCTCGGCCCAAAGTGCTTTGGACAACGGATTCGTTATGAGCCCATCCCGTATGGGTTCAAAATCAAGAAAAATATCCGCCAGTACAATGGAGTCGATAGGCCTTTGACTTGGCTACAAGATTACTTCAACGCAGTACAATTCGCCGGGGGATCTCCCAATGTTGCTGTCCGCTATTTGCCCCTGATGCTATCCGGCACTGCGAGGCAGTGGATCAATGACTTGGCAGAAAACTCCATCCAAACCTGGTTCGATATGCAAACTGCGTTCACCGAAAATTTTGAGGGGACTTACAAGAGACCCCATAACATTGGTGACCTCCAACGGTGCCGACGAGCCGACGACGAAACCTCCCGAACCTTCCTCGCACGATGGCTGGATATGAAGAACTCCTGTGAAGGGGTTACTGACGAATCCGCCATCCTCGCATTTATTGACAGTTTGGAGAGAGGCCAACTGCTCCGCTATCGCCTGTTGCGGGAAAGGAACAAAGGGAAACTAACCCTAAATTCCATGATCACCATCGCAAGCAACTACGCGGCCGCCGACGACGACGCCCGCGAATCTCTGAAGGCTTCCGCCATCCAGAACACTGGAAAGCGGAATAGCAGCAACAAACGGAAGAATCCGCCAGAAGAGCCGCAGGCTCCGGACATGGTGGCCACAACCTTTGCTGACAAGGAACAAAGCAGCCAGCGCGGCAGGGGACGCGGAGGTGGCGGTGGCCAGCCACGGAGTTCCGCAACTCCCGCTTCGGCGCCAGCCGCCCCCGTGTCCTACGATGAATACCGCGATATGCCATGTTTTGCCCATCGTGACGCGTCGGGAAAGTGCAACCACACCAATCGGAACTGCAAGTTTGTCAACGACCTCAAGGCGGATCAAGAAGCTGGCTTCAAATGCAGCCGACGTCAACGGCCTCGTGGCAAAGGGAAAACGGACAAAGACAAGGAGTCTAGAGATGGCAGTGATATGGACGAAGACCCTGCGCCCAAACCCGCCAAAAAAGCAGAGGGTGGTGCTGGCAAGGGTAACCCAATCAAAGACAAAAAAGGCGCCTTTCACACATTCCTTGGACCCCCCACGGCTAAGGCACAGAGAGCTGCTATGCGCTCACTTAATGCCACCGTGCCAAAAATCCGTCAGTACGTCAGATGGTCCGAAGTACCGGTGCACTGGAGCCACGATGATCATCCAGAGCACATCCCAGATGGTTATTACGCCATGGTGGTATGCCCTATAATCCATGGCTATGAGTTCTCCAAATGCTTAATGGATGGCGGCAGCAGCCTGAACATCATGTACGTGGAAACTTTGACAAAGCTCGGCCTTACCAAGACCCAACTCCGCCATAGCGCGGTCACCTTTTACGGGGTGGTTCCTGGTCGCCAAGCCAAGTCCCTCGGGTCCATCACACTCAAGGTTGCCTTCGGTAGTGAGGAAAACTACAGAGAAGAGCCCATAACCTTTGAGGTTGTCCCGTTCAAAAGCACTTACCACGTGATCTTCGGGCGCCCAGCCTTCCACAGCTTTCACGCGAGGCCATGCTACATCTACAATCAGCTGAAGATGCCAGGACCGGATGGCATAATCACCGTTTATAGCAGCTTCCGAAAGGCAAAGGAGTGCGAGGAAGGAGAAGCCGCCTTCGCGGAAGCAGTGTTCTTCGGCGAGGAATTCAAAGAAATCCATGCCGCTACGGACCCCGTGGAGATGCCGGCATCCAAGCAGGAGGTTTCCGCCTCCCCCGCCACCTTCAGCCTACAGTCGATACAAAATAGGTGGAACTTGTCGCTGGCGATGCCACCAAGACCACCGACATTGGGACAAATTTGTCCCCCAATAGGAAAGCGCGCTCGTCGAGTTCCTCCGTGAGAACCAGGACATCTTCGCATGGCAGCCATCTGACATGACGGGTGTACCCAGGGAACTCGCCGAGCACGCTCTGCAGATAATTCCTGGCTCAAAGCCAGTAAGACAAGCCATGAGACGCTTCGG